>CM077452.1:4100213-4700213 GCA_039654765.1 Mylopharyngodon piceus
TGTCAATGCCTTTATCATCTGCACAAACCAGACTCATGGGAATACACTTCCCATTCCGACAGTTGAAGTAAGGCTGTCCGCTGCACTCTGATTGGTTAAAACCTGGAGAGACAAACAATATGAGCAGTTTCTATCATGCTTAGACTTCAAGAAAAAAAAGTTAAACCGACAGAGAAGTAGGGATGGGCGGGCGCTTTTGCAACAATCCTTTATGAAGCTTCAAAACCTTTGCAAAAATTTTTGTTTTGAACCAGTGATTCGGAGCGAATATCAAACTGGCAAAGTCACATGATTTCTGTAAAGGAGGCTTTGTTACATCATAACCAGTGCTGGGTAGTAACTGATTACATGAAATCTGGATTACGTAATCAGATTCCAAAAATGAAATACTTGTAATTAGATTATATTTTTAAAATACTCGTAATCAGACTACAGTCATTTAACTCACGAACCCCAGTCTGGGAAACCCTGATGTAATGTAATATTTAATGCCCTTCATGTTGTTGATAAAGAATGGAAATTAATTTCTTTTTCTTTTTATTTTTATATCAATATGGTACAAGATTATACTATTCAAATCAATGTGATAAATGAGTTTGGTCAAAAGTAATCTAAAAGTAATCAAAAAGTAGTCAGATTATATTACCTTTAATGTGTAATGTAATGGATTACATTATCATAACTGTTTAGAAACGTTTCGAAATTTTCAATTGTTCACGCTACGGGCCAATCTCTGTGAAATCTCTGTCTCTACGTTTTTTACCTGATCTCAGATCAGTTTTATAAATGTGGAAAACATTTTTAATGACACATATGTATAATCAAAAGAAGAGCTGTTAATACTGAGCTAATTATCCAAGCTCTCCATAAAATCAAACAAAACAAGTCCTACAATTTAATAAAATAACACATATAATACAGACATTTCATATTTAATGCTATTAGAGGATTTGTTAACTTCATTTAATAGATTACACATTCAAATTCAAGTTTGTAAATGGTGTTTTATTATTGTTTGGGCTGAGTTTTCGTTGCATTTACACTGTTCTGTTACCAGTGTGTGGCCTGTCAAGCACTTGTTTGGAACAGCGAATCATTTTGTGAATCAATTGGTTCAAATGATTCAAAAAATCTTTGTTTCTCCCATCACTACTGAAAAGTGGATGTAAACACATTCTAACCCAGTCTGAATGAAGTGAAGTCTCCAACAAAGTCCACCCTCGGCTGAGTTCCTCGTGTCACAAGACGTAGAGTTAGAAATTTGCCCGTTGACAAGACCGGTCGGGGAGGGCTCTTCCCACAGAGTGGCGGGCCAATTGGGGGTGCGGACTTATCCCTCCCATCATAGAACTGGATGTAAGAGCCAGCATGGCAGGGGTCTTCTGGCCCCTCCCTGGTGGTTGGCTCCAAGCTCAGGTCGGGCCGCGTCGGGCCAGATGAAGAGGACCCCCTTGGTGATTCCGGGAAGAGGGGTGGGGGGCTGTCCGGTGACACTCTAAGCAGGCTGTAGACCAGGAAGAAGCGGAAGTAGAACTGCACCTTGTCCCGGGGGGTGGCAGACTGCATAGTGAGGTGGCAATCCGTTCCCATGGAGACAAAGTAGTACTTCCGGGAATCTTGGTGGGACTTTACGATCATGCCATCCCCCTGTATCGTCTGTCCACAGAAGTCCACCACATTCACTGTTGGGAATATTGAGATTCAGGGTCATTTTCTTTGATAAATTTATAAATTGATAAATTCTTTGATAAATTTTCTTTGATAAAAACGTGGGGCTCCAAACCAACGTTTGTTTCAGTTAATTGTTACCAAGTCACCTTTATTTATATTGCATTTAATATACAATACAGATTTTTTCAAAGCAGATTAACAGTAATAAACAGGAAAATAACAGAATTGATGCAAAATTCTTCAAATATGTTCACATTTAGCTATAAACATCTCAACAGTGTCATTACTTCAGCTCGAGTCAGTTCAGAGTTGATTCAGTTCAATTCAATAACAGTGTTGATGTTGCAAAGTGTTCCCATCCGATAGTGTCAGTGCAGTCAAATCGATAATATTCCTGAATATTAAGTGCCTTTTAAACCCTAACTAAGCAAGCCAAAGATGACAGTGGCAAGGAACCCAAACTCCATGTTGTGTAGAATGAAATAAAGAACACAAGGATGGAAGGAAAACAGAACAAATCCAGTTCTAATCTAGAAAGACCACAAGCATGAACTAGCTTTGCATCCCCCCATCTGGGGTACGAACCAAATAATAGGAAGATTTACAACCTCTCCTTGGTTTATTAGCTTTGTTACCAAGGACAACTGGTGGATCCATGATGTCTCACTGCCAGGAATGTCCAGAGAAACCTTCTATTGGTGGAAAAGGACCAATACCTCAAAATATTCCGTAACCATGTATCCTAAACTGAGTTTCCACAAAAATGAGCAGCAGCAGAATGGTAAGTTCCCTATAAATGTTTTAATTGGCCAGACCAAAGCGCTCTGAGCTCCAATCACACCCGGGTTCCCATTGTAATTTCCAACTCTAGAAAAACAGCAGAGAGCGTGCCAACTCTGTGGGTAATGACACAGATGCCACGGGCTTTTCACAGGAACAGATGAGGAGGTGTTACATTAATGTTTGGTGTCTGATCAAATCAATCATCCTTAGCTAGATGTATTGTCTAATAATGAAAGACAATAAATGATTTTTATATCAAAGTATAACTATCTTTCTGTCTATAGAATGCTACAGTTACAAAAGATTTTTTCACTCTAAAAAATGCTGGGTTGTTTCAACCCATGTTTGGGTCAAATATGGACAAACCCAACTGTTGAGTTTAAAATTTAATTTAAAAATTGGGTTGGGTTTGTCCATATTTGACCCAAACATGGGTTGAACTTGAAACAATCCAGCATTTTTGTGAAACAAACAATTATATACTGTAATGGAAGCCAATTCGAGGTAAAAATAATGGAAATATATAGTGTTTTTTTTTATTTGTAAATATATATAGGCTACTTTAATATATTTTTCTCCTTTTTTCTCTTTTGTTTTTTGATCTGTATATTACGGTAAAGGGCTTTGGCATGAGTTTTTGGCATAACATAATGTTATTTTAGTTTATTTAAATATATAATTTTAAAACTTGGAACTGCAAAAACTAACTGAAAACAGACTAAAGGTAATTTTAAATCTACTTCTATTTAACTTCATTAGATTACAGTTGTGGTAAGACAAATTAGGCTACATGGGACAAGCCAAATGTCTGTGAAAGCCACTGCAACTCCAGATAGTTCTAATGCCAATACACACAAATGAATTAAGAAGAAACCCGATTGCAACAAGTGTCTGAGACAACGAGGTAATAACGGGATAAATCTTGAGAAGTGAACACCCATCACCCTACCTGTCTCAATGGAGTGACTCTGGCGTGTCATTAAGCTGAACAGAACAAACCATCCTGACAGGTGCTGAATGCATCTCACTGTGTCCATCTCGGGTGTCCAAGCAAAGGCACTTGCTCCTCCAATGTTAAACGCAATTGTTCTGTCGCATTTGTATCGCGAAAAGTCTACTCTCGCGAAAACCAAACATTCCCCTAATTTATAAAGACGACATATAGCCTGTGAAACACCCCAGAAGTGTCTTTTAATGCTTTTGAAGCGGGAATATTTGTCTATAGGCGTCTCAGATGCGTCGAGCTTAATCCTTGTTCATCATCCCGGCTTTTGTGCCTTTGAAGCCTCTTTGTCAAATTTATGCGTCTGAACTATTTCCATGACAACAGGTCCAATGTCACGGATCTAAAGGAGGAGCCGTGCAGGACCCCCTCAAAGTTTCCCCCCCACACAAGCACCATCTAGAGCTGAAGACAGGGGTAAACATCTGTCACAATGATTACATTTGGACATGCACACAGTTGCAAAGTGTTTGTAGAGCACTAAAAGGGAATTGTTGGAGTTTTATAATTACATGTGTACTAACTTGTATACTAAGTGGGTCATTGACGAATAAGGTTTTTAAAAGTGTAAAAAAAAAAAACATAATGGAGATATAATTAATTTTGAAGTTGTATTAAGTGTTAACAATAAGATTATGTGGTTTTTATAATCAATTAACACTGCTTTTGTCATTTTTTACAAGATGGACAAAATTTGTCACCAAAAAAGTCATTGGGTTTAACCAAAATTTCGGTTTTACCAAATGACACTTTTGGTTATACCGAATGACGATATTTTCAAACAATGCTAACAGGCTGATATCTAGCTAGCAAAAGGACAAACAAACATTTTATATTTAGTACAAGTTTTTCAAATATTACAACATTTTCCATGTTTTATAGCGGTTGTACTGAATGACCTGATGTTTTGGGACATGTGTATGAGCAAGTGAAAACATGAATTTTTCAAATAGTTAAGAGAGAATTAGTTAATTTGCTTCATGACCATGTGGTCCTTTACAGGTGTGTGAATGATGTCACATCCTGTCACAGGATATTGACCGCATGACTTGATCCGGAATGGTCCTTTTATATTGGTTACTCCAAATGACATCAATGAAATTCATTTTTCCGGACATTTTTTCTCATAGCAAAGCAACGACTTCTACACATAATTTTAATACCATTTTGCACTATGTTGACATATGATGTTATAAAATCATGCCACAATAAAAAACATATACATTTATTACATTTTAAGATATTTGAATCACAAATGAAGTGGCTGTATTGGCCTTTGGACGGTTAAACCGAATGACCTTTTGACACTTCAAAATCTTTAAAATATGTCACAAAATATAATTAAAACCTTTTGGATTCAATAAAAGAGATCTAGTTGTACTACCTTACATACTTTGGATGTCATATCTTTGTTTTTTATTATTATTAAGGCCTTTGAACAAAAAAATGACCCGTCACGTCCCAATGACCCAAGTATATACTAGTCAAAGGTTTGGACTTGAATATATACTCTATTTTATTGTTCACAATTGTCATTAAAACTATTAATACAAATGGAAGTTATATGTAGGCTTCTACAATGTTGCCAACTCTCAACTAACCCCATGAGAAGCAACATGGGATGCTTTTTTTAATAAAAGTATTAAAGTAGTTCACATGTATACTAGACTCTCATTGCTGCTTGCCCTTTATTTGGTCCAACACATTCATAGTTTTGTAAAGAAATTAATGCATAGACATGAGTTGTATTTGTCTACAGAAAAAATTTCAAGCATTTAAGCATAAGCCTTCAGAAAATTACCTTTAAAATAACTTTGAAATAATTCTAAAACCCTATAAATTAACTTATATTACACAATAAAAACACAATCAAACACTATGGTGTCATGAAGTCCAGCATTAAACCCAGTCTGCAGTGGGACCTGAAACTTTCAGGTCATGCTCACAAACTTATGTTTCTTGATTCAAGCAGTAGGACTAGGCCAAAATTCATCTTCAACAATATGTTACACACACACACACACACACACACACACACACACACACACACACACAGAACATCCAGGCATTATTCCACATTTTGGCATTTAAATACCTTCTCTCTTCTTGTAACACGGTCAGAAACCTCTACATGACATGTTCTGTTTTAAGGTGAAGTCAGTAAAAAGCTCTTAAATCTTTGGGGCCTTTAACAGAGTGGAATGGAGCTTCTCGTTAAAAGTTTCATTGGACTTCTCTCTTTTGAGTGTGTGAATGTGTCTCATGATCTACCCTGGGAATCTATTCAGGCAAAATTCCCACAAGACAAAGCAAAAACATACACAAAAAACATGATTAAAATGAGAACATAAGAAGAAAAGTAGAGCATAATCAATGTATATACCCAATATCATATATATATATATATATATTTTTTTTTTGGAAATAGTTTTGGAAATAAAAGTTTGGAAACATTCATCAGCCATTACTCCAGTCTTCAGTGTCACATGATCCTTCAGAAATAATTCTAATATGCTGATTTGATACTTAATACTAGTTATTATCAATGTTGGAAACATTTGTGCTGGTTAATATTTTTTTGGAACCGGTGATACTTTTTTCAGGATTCACTGATAAATAAAAAGTAAAAAAGAACGGCATTTATTCAAAAAAGAAATCTTTTCTAACAATAGATATCTTTACTATCACTTTTTATCAATTTAACACATCCTTGCTGAATAAAAGTATTAATTTCTTTAAAAAAAAGGGGGGGGGGGGATTACTGAGCAACGGTATTGCATATTGTTACAAAATATTTCTATTTTAAATAAATGCTGTTCTTTTTAAACATTTATTCATCAAAGACTCCTGAAGTATCACAGGTTATAAAAAAAAATATTTAGCAGCACAACTTTTTCCAACATTGATAATAAATCAGCATATTAGAATGATTTCTGAAGGATCATGTCATGTGACACTGAAGACTGGAGAAATGGCTGATGAAAAGTCAGGTTTGCATCACAGAAATAAATTATATTTTAAAGTATATTAAAATAGAAAACCATTACTTGAAATTGTAATAATATTTCACAATATTATTGCTTTTTCTGTATCTTTGATCAAATAAATGCAGGCTTGATGAGCATAAGATACTTCTTTCAAAAACATTAAAAATGGTAATGTTTCGAAATTTTGACCAGCATACCAATTTTCTGCAAAACAATTTGATTTGTGAAAAATGACATCTATTTAACTCTTCACAACAATCATTATAGAGATAAAATGTACAGAAACCTGTTTAGTATAGTGCAATTTGTGGAGCACTTCAACGTTATGTTGTCCATGTCAAGGCAAATGAGCCATTTATGAACTTTTAAATTTCATCTGGCTCAAAAACAGCATATTATCCAAAGCTTTAAATATTTCGTTTTGAATTACAACAATTCAATGTGTTGTATGTTTCTGAGCAACGAAAAAGTTTGAAGAAAACTTTCCATGTGCAACACCAAAACATTGAACGAGCTGTGCGCGCCAACGGATTTACGTCAGACGCCGCGATTACGTCACGCGTAAGTACGTACGTCTCATAGAAGTTTGAAACTGACGAAGGGACAAAAATATTTATATAAAAGCTGACGCAAGGGCGCTAAATACAAACGTACAATCAATAAAGTGTGATTTAAAATTCCTATATTTATAAAAGAATCTTCACAGTGAAGAATCTCCTGGTAAATTTACGCCAGGTGCATTTATTTAATGAAAATAAGTCAAGAGCTAGCTGCTAGCATGCTAACTGCGTAGCTTTAGCAGCCTCGATGAAAATACTCAATATTATTGTGTTTACTAAAGATTTATAAAACAATACAGTTGTGTCGAGCCCGTAAAACGCCGTATTTATTTTTGACGGTATGTTTTATTCTAAACTGTGAATTATGTTGATGTGATAGTCTAAAATGTGTGTGCTAATTGGGACTCAGTGGTGTTTCTTGAATTTTATTTTCTGTGCTTGCCAATTATTTGCTTGTTATCATAAATTAGCTGTCATTAGAGTGTTTTTCTGATGTATGGGGTAAAATCAAAAGTGTTGTGCATGCTGGACCAATGATGCAAGGCCTGTGCATCACAGATGTATGTAACTGTCAAGTGAGTGTGATGTGATTTTTGATGTTTTTGTTTCTTTTTTATGTGTATGTTGTTGGCTGTGTATGTTTTGTACACGATTTCTGTATAACTCTGTAAAAGTTTGTGTGTGATGTGTTCTTTCTGACTGCAGGGTGTCTGTACATGTCTGTTCAGCTTCATGTTGTGATTTTGTGTGTCATTTTAACAGTTTGTACTTTGTGCAGAATGGCTCCTCGGTTGCAGCTGGAAAAAGCTGCTTGGCGGTGGGCAGAGACAGTCAAACCAGAGGACATCACACATGAACATATCGAGTTAGCTTATAGGATCGCAGTGCCGGCGTGCAAAAGAGGGGCATGCAGGTAATACGGTGGTGATAATGATCTGTGTTTACAATTCTCTCTGTTTATTTATTTCAGAATGGTATTATCACTAGGAACTGTAATTCCATTGAAAGGGACGGCTGAAATGGAACAACTGTGAAAACGTTTTTATTTCGGCACGTTGTTGTAATCACATCACTATCCCACCTTGAACATTTTTCCTGTCACACAGGAGGAACTGTAAAGGGAATCCTAATTGTCTAGTCGGTATTGGGGAACAATCATGGTTAGGAGAAATTGATGAAAATACCTTCCACAACATTGATGACCCAAATTCAGAAAGACGAGATAAGGTATGCCAAATGACACCTTGTTTCAATTACTGAAAATGATTTTTAATGGTCTTGGTTTTTGTTAGCAATGATTGATAGGGTTGTCAACCTTAGGGCAAGTTTATTAAAGGGTTAGTTCACCCAAAAATGAAATTTCTGTCATTAATTACTCACCCTCATGTCGTTCCAAACCCGTAAGACCTTCGTTCATCTTCAGAACACAAATTAAGATATTTTTTGATGAAATCCGAGAGGTTCATTTTATCCCCCATAGAAAGCAACGTAATTACAACATTCAAGGTCCAGAAAAGTAGTAAAGACATCGTTAAAATAGTCAACGTGACTACAGTGGTTTAACCTTAATGTTATACGACGAGAATACTTTTTGTGCGCAAAAACAAAACAAAAATAATGACTTTATTCAACAGTTTCGTCCCTCCCCTGTCAGTCTCCTACGCTGTTTACTTTGCATAGACAGTGCAGTGTCTTAGACAGCAACGATGTCTTTACTACTTTTCTGGCCTTGAATGACGGTAATTAAATTGCTTTCTATGGGGGATTAAAAAAAAAAACTCGAATTTCATCAAAAATTTCTTAATTTGTGTCCCGAAGATGAACGAAGGTCTTACGGGTGTGGAACGACATGAGGGTAATTAATGACAGAAAATTCATTTTTGGGTGAACTAACCCTTTAAAACTAATATCTCAACATCATCAACATTTATGTGAATGCTTTCTCTGTTCCAGAACACATTTGTGGGCCTGACGAATCTTGGCGCCACATGTTACGTGAACACTTTCCTCCAGGTGTGGTTCCACAATCTGGAGCTCCGCAGAGCCTTATATAGATTTCAAAATTCCAGAGCTGAAGGACACAACACGGATTCAGGTGAGCTTGATGTTCTAAAGCCTGGATGATTTTACTGTCCAGCTATTGCTTTACTTCTCATTAGGCAATTATGATGCCATTGTACACTGCAAAAAAGAATTGTTTAACTTAAAGAAGTTACCTGGTTGCCTTAAAATTTTGAGTTCATTGAAATTAAAAATTTGAGTTAATACAATGAAGGTGATTGGTTTAATCAACAGAAACTCAAAATATTATGTTATCTGAACCACATTAATTGAGTTGATTTGACAAAAGAAAAAATGTGATAAATCATGAAAATAATTTTTTGTGTAGCATGCAATTATAGTATTGCAGTGGCAGTTGCCATTTTTTACTAATTATAAGGAGGTTCACTCTGGAGCTACTTTGGAGCTAAGCATCAAGAGTACAATGCTCAAAGCATGACTTTTAACATTAAATATGCATTAAAAGCATATTTATTTATTGAAATTGACTTATTTTGTGCACATTATTCTGCATACCAACAGATTATGAGCCACGGACGATATGCGAACATCTCCAGTATCTGTTTGCATTGCTACAGAACAGCAACAGACGGTATATCGACCCCTCAGGGCTGGTGAAGGCTCTTGGGCTCGACACAGGGCAACAGCAGGTGAGCAAGCATAAGATGGAGCATGTTGGAGTGTCCTGTGGATCATGTGAAATCTCAAAAGCCACGTTTATTTTGTTTTTAGGATGCTCAGGAATTCTCCAAACTCTTCCTATCACTTCTTGAAGACACACTTTCAAAGCAGAAGGACCCACATCTCCAAAATGTCATCCAACAGCAGTTCTGTGGACAGTTCTCTTATGTTACCGTGTAAGTTAAACAAACGTTATTTCAGATTTCTTGTCACTTGATATATTTATAGTCACATATATAGTCACTATATATATAATTATAGGTTATTATAGTCACTTTGAAAGTGATGTGTACAATGACATGTACAATTATGTTATAATATTGTAATTAGTGCTTGTTTTTTTGTGTGTTATGTCAGATGCAACAAATGTGGACGTGAGTCTCCTCTACCATCACGATTTTATGAGCTGGAGCTGAACATTCAAGGACATAAAAACCTCACGGAGTGCGTTACAGAGTTTTTGAAGGTAACTGCTCACATTTCTTGTGCCTGACAGCTCCATATGTCTATGGAGATCAGATATTAAGGGTCTCAATGTGTTGTTCCAACCACTGTTTAGGAGGAGAAGCTGGACGGTGATAATCGTTACTATTGCGAGAGCTGTCAGAGTAAACAGAACGCCACCCGTCGGATCAAGCTCCAGAGTCTTCCCCGCACAATCAACTTTCAGCTCATGCGATTTGTTTTTGATAGGTGAGTATTGTAATATGTCATTATCAGATCTGTTACCAGATGTTTTATAGCCGTTTTTAATAATTTGTTTCTCATCTTTCTCTGCTTCTGTAGGCAAAGTGGTCATAAGAAGAAACTTAACACCTTCATTAGTTTTCCAGAAGTTCTTGACATGGGGCCGTTTTTGGAAGGAAAAGGTATACTGTGCATTAATGTGCATTTAATATATACACTACAGTTCAAAAGTTTGGGGTCGGTAAGAAGGTTTGTTTTTGAAAGTCTCTTACATTCACCATGGCTGCATTTATTTGATCAAAAATACAGTAAAAACCGTAATATTGGGAAATATTATTACAATTTAACAGAACAGTTTTCTATTTTAATATATTAGAAAATATAATTTATTCCTGTGATGCAAAGCTGAATTTTCCAGTCTTCAGTGTCACATGATCCTCTAGAAATCATTCTAATATGCTGATTTGATGCTCAAGAAACATTTCTTATTATCAATGTTTAAAACAGTTGTGCTGCTTATTAATTTTTTGGAAACGGTGATAAAATTTTTCCAGGATTATTTGATTAATTGAAAGTTGAAAAAAATGTTTATTTGAAACACTGTAAAAATCTTTGTCACTTCTGATCATTAATGCATCCTTGTTGAATACAAGTATTAATTTCTTTAAAAACATTAAAAATCTTAACCCCAAACGTTTTGAATAGTAGTGTATGTCAGCTCAGAATCATAGATAAGGAATAGGAATTGTAATCAGTGAACATTACTTGATTCTTTTTTTTCTCCCTCCAACTCTAAATTCAGATGAGAAGTGCACGTATGAGCTCAGCGCTGTGTTGATTCATCGTGGCGTGAGCGCATACTCTGGTCACTACATTGCCCACGTAAGAGATGCCCACACAAATGACTGGTACAAATTCAATGATGAGGAGATTGAGAAAATGGAGGGCAAGAAACTTCAGCTGGGCGTTGAGGAAGACATTGGTAATGCCACATTTTGGTTTTAGTTTGAATGATGTCTCATTTTTGTAGCGACTTGTTAGTGCAGTTGCTTTTGCAGTCTTAAAAATGAAAAATTATAAAAAATAAAAATATAGTTTATTTCTTATCCTTTACATTCCAGCCGAGACGGGCAAGTCTCAAACCCGAAAGCCAAAATGTAGCAAAGGCTATCACTGTTCGAGGAACGCATACATGTTAGTGTACAAACAGCAGACAGAAGAGATTGACCAAACAGAATCTAACGTTGAAGTACCAGGTAAAATTAACTGTATGAACATTATGGATTAAACATTCACATATGAGTGTTTTATTGTGCCAGTGTAAATTTACACAACTGTCATTGTCATTAAGAGGAAAGTAAATGTTTTTCCCCCTAATTATTACATATTTTTTGAAAGTGTTATCTATTCACTACATTATTAAAGTAGAAGTGTTCAAGCCTCTCATGATGTCTATTTAAGATGTATTTATTTGTTTTTCAGTTTTTCTCCAGAAGCTAGTTGACCAGGACAACAAGAAGTTTGAAGAGTGGTGTAATGAGATGGCAGACATGCGAAAGCAGAGCGTTGACAAAGGCAAAGCCAAACATGAGGAGGTGAAGGAGCTCTACGAATTGTTACCCGCGGAAGACGGTCCGTAAAAATGCCCTGTGCATCAGTTTCTCTGATAATATAAACTTATAAATTTTCCTTTTTTAATTTTTGAACATTTTGGTGTTATATTTACCCTACAATTCAAAAGTTTGGTGTCGGAACGATTTTTTTAATGGTTTGGAAAGAAATCTCTTATGCTCATCAAGACTTCAAAAATACAGTAAAAACAGTAATATTGTGAAATATTACAATTTAATGGAACTTTTTTCTATTTGAATACATTTTAAAATGTATTTTATTCATGTGATGCAAAGCTTTATTTTCAGCATCATTACTCCAGTCTTCAGTGTCACATGATCCTTCAGAAATCATTCTAATATGCTGGTGATATTTGGTTCTCAAGAAACATTTATTATTATTATCAGTGTTGAAAACAGTTTGTGCTACTTAATATGTTTGTGGATTTTTTTTCAGGATTCTTTTATGAATAGAAAGTTCAAAAGAACAGAAATTATTTGAAATGGAAATCTTTAGTAACAATGTAAAAATCTTGACTGTCACTTTTGATCAATTCAATGCATCCTTCCTGAATAAAAGCATTAATTTCCAAATTAAAAAAATCGTATTAACCCCAAACTTTTGAACAGTAAGGCTTTTGTATTAGTGTGAAAGCATCTGTTTTTCAATAAGGAATCAATGTCTGGGCTCCTTTTGTGTTTTTAGGCCAGTCATATGAATTTGTGCCTCTGGAGTGGCTGAAGAAATGGCTTGATGACTCCACAGCCATCAAGGAAATTGACAACAGCCAGTTCCTGTGCTCCCATGGCAAACTGCACCCAGACAAGATTGGCGAGGCCAAAAGAATATCCTTGAAGGCTGCCAATCTCCTTTTTGGCCGCTACGGAGGAGGACCCAGACTAGACCGTAAGGGTTTCTCTTGTCAAACTTCTCCTTAATCATTCATTACCGTTTTGTTCCATATATTCATTCTTCCTGGACTGTGTTTAGGGTCATACCTCTGCAGAGACTGTGTCACTCAGCGATGTCGGGTGATCAGACTGAAAAACCAGCTGAATGAAGATTACAAAGAGGTCACAAATCTTGCCAAAGCCTCTTTGAAAAGGTACGGAGTACTGAATCAGCTGCTTCTTTAACCTGGATCTCCAGCAGATGCTGCTACTGCTGTTCATTAGATTTTTGATGAAGCTGATCTTGTGTTATATTGGGTGTATTTAGTGATGAATTAGGGTTCTGGATTGGTAAGGCATCTCTAAGGAGCTGGAGACAATTGGCATTAGACCAGCTAGAGGAGGATGAGGAGGAAACCAAACACAACAACAGCAAAATTAACGGAGAGAAAAGCAGCAGCCCAGGAGCTAAAGGTACCGAAGCTTACAGATGGTCTTTCTATCTTTTGCTTTAAGGCTTGTCTTTTAGCTGTTTATTCTCTTTTTGTCTCTTTGTTAGCTGATGGAGTTAAAGGAGATAATGATGACAGGGACGGTGAAGAGATGAAGAACTTTAATGAAGACATTCTCTGTTATCATGGTTTGTTTTCTCTGGATAAAACTGAATACATAGTGCATGTAACCGGTTTAATGATAGCAAATGAGATGCACAAAATTGAAACTGTGTATTATTAATTAGCAAGGTTGGTTTTTATAATGATACTCTGTAATTGTGCTGATTCTTTCTCCTGCAGGTGGTCTGAGTATACTAGAGAATGACAGACGGCTGGTTTCTGCAGAGGTGTGGAATAAACTGCGGATGTATTTCCCCAAAGCACCAGAGTTCACGCAACATCACGAGCCCTGTCAGCAGTGCATGGTAACAAATTGATCAATTAGCACAGCTGTCATGGTTAAAAGGTGTAGTGGACACTCAAAATCTTGCGATCTGCCTACTATTTTTTGGGAAAAGTATTTTTTTAAGATATACCGCTTCTTTCAGAGGCTGGAAAGGGAAGGGAAAGAGAACGAGGCTTTGAACAGAATGATGGCAAATGAACAGAAGAGCTCCCTGCTCAACCTCTTCCAGGAGAAAAATCGGCCCACGCTGCAAAAATGGCCACAGGTAATCATTTTCCATAAATAAGGGATTATGTTTTAGTTTTTCCCCTGATGTTTTGAATAATTCAAATGTTTTTCAGTAGAGCTGACTTTGGTTTGAATTGTGTTTTAGGACACAGATGTTCTGTTCATTGTACCCCTTTACTTTGTAGAAGAATGGAGGAAATTTATCAGGTAATGGAATTTTTTTTTTTTTTAATACTTTTTTCTGTAATCACTAAAATGATTTTACAGTTAAAATATGAATCATTTTGATATGTCCTAAATTATTGTAATGTCTCCTGTCATACTTGATCACACCACAGGAGGCCAGCAAAGAGTAACCCAGTGTCCAATGTGGGGAACAGTATCCTGCTCTGCCCTCATGGAGGCTTCATGTTCACCTATGACTCCATGCTGCAAGGAGACGCCCAACAGTGAGTTGCTCAGTCCTGACCTCTCACATGTCCTGGAGCGAAAATAATATTCAGCTTTTAATTACTAATATCAGATGTCATTAAACAAAACTGCAGAAATAGTTTAATTTGCATTATTTTCAACTTTTCAACTATCAAGAGCAACTCTGAGTTAAGTCTGAGTATTTGTGTCTGTCAATGCACAGTATAGCTCTTCTCTGGCCTGCTGAATGGGAAGTAATCAGCAAAATGTTTCTGGTGGACCAGGCCATCTCCATATGTCGGATTTATGACAAAACGCAAGACAATGGCAATGTGCAATACCAGACTCATCCAGGTGAGATAAACGGTCAACCCTTAGCCAGTAGTTTCTTTGAGGTCCCTCAAACAGACGTTATATTTTATGTGATAATGTGTGTTGTGCTCTCAGATTTGTGTCGAGAATGCAGAGAGGGCTTCATATTCCAGCAGCAGAGGGACATGAGGGAGTACGCACAGGCCACTGTGTATGTTCGCAAAGTCATTGACAAGAAAATGGTGAGTCGCATGTCCTCAATTTAACCCTAAACCTTACAATTGTACTCCCAGGAATAACTCATGAGTGCCCTTGGCTTTCTCTGTTATAGATGATTAAGGAATCTGCCCCTGAGTTCAGTGTGAGTGGGTCAGATGTTGAGGATGAAAGAGAAGAGCCAAAGATAGATGGAGAGAAAGATCCAGACTTCAGTCAGGTATGTTTGATCTGTCTATCCATCTTTCTAATTGTCTAGCCATCTGTCTATCTATCAGTCTATCCAAATATTTGTCTATCCATCTGTCTGACTATCATCTATCTACCAATTATCCACCTGACTGTCTGCCTGTCTATCTGACGGTTTATCCATCTATCATCTGTTTATCTGTCTGTCTGTCTGTCTGTCTATCCATCTGACTATCCATCTATTTACCTGTCTATCCAGCTGTTCCTCTGTCTATACATCTCTTCATCTATATTTCTGCCTGTCTATCATCTGACTATCCATCTATCTGCCTATCCAAATGTCCCGTCTGTCTGACTATCATCTGTCTACCGGTTATCTACCTGACCGTCTGTTTGCCGACCATCTGACTGTTTATCCATCTATCTGTTTATGTCTGACTGTCTATCCGTTTGTCTATCTATCCATCTGACTGTCCATCTGTTTGCCTGTCTGTCCAACTATCCGACTATATGTCTGTCTGTTGTCTGACTGTCTATCCAACTGTCTCTTTCCGTCTGACTGTCTGTCCAACTATTCGACTATCTGTCTGTCTGACTATCTGTCCATCTGTCTATCCGACTGTCTGTCTGTATGTCTGTCTATCCAACTATCCGACTATCCGTCTGTCTGTTGTCTGACTGTCTATCCGACTATCTGCCTGTCTGTCCGTCTGACTGTCTGTCCGACTATTCGACTATCTGTCTGTCTGTCCGTCTGACTGTCTATCCGACTATCTGTCTGTCCGTCTGACTGTCTATCCAACTATCCGACTGTCTGTCTGTCTGTCCGTCTGACTATCCAACTATCCGAATATCTGTCTGTCTTACCGTCTGACTATCCATCTGTCTACCTGATTATCTATCTATCTATGGCTCAAGCTCCCTTCTTTACATCAGTCTGAGGGTGGAGCCAAACGGCAGAAGCTGAACGAGACCGTCTCTCTCTCTACACCCGCTGTTGCCTCTGCCTCCAAGTCAGGCATCAGGAGGAGTACAAGGCACAGGAAACTCCGTGGGGAGAAGGCCCTCATCGTCTCTGCCAACCAGACGCTCAAAGAGCTAAAGATCCAGGTCTGTTAGTACAGCGAAAATTAACTATTTAGATTTTGTGTAATGCCCCATGTTGTCTTATTTAAAATAATTGCATCCACAGATTATGCATGCATTCTCCGTGGCTCCATTCGATCAAAACCTTTCCATAGACGGACGCTGTTTAACAGATGACTCCGCCACACTAGGAAGTCTTGGAGTCATCCCAGAGAGCATCATTTGCCTTAAGGTATACCTCTCAACTCTGTTTTGATGGGAACAGATACAATGGCCGTTTCAAAACATAATTAGCTGCCTACCTAGACAGCCTTTTTTGGGCATAATACACTACCGTTCAAAGATTTGGGGTCAGTAAGATTTTTTGTAATGTTTCTGACAGAAGTCTCTTATGCTTACCGTAATATTGTGAAATATTATTACAATATAAAGTAACAGTTTTCTATTGTAACATATTTAAATGAAATTTTTTCACTAATATACAATAATTAAATAGTTATTATATAATAGTTGTAAAGTGGATTGTTTCCGTTCTAAGGGTTTTTAATTTCTAAAACAGAGACAAACTGCTTGAATTTTTCTTCTACAGGCTGATGAGCCCATTGCTGATTATGCTGCAATGGATGATGTTTATCAAGGTAAGTGTTGTTTTTGTCTGCTTAAATTCTATTGCCAGTATGTCATTTTCAAACACATTAGTCTGCATTTTTTTGATGCTGAGTTTTGTTTTGTTTTTGTAGTCTGTATGCCTGAAGAAGGATTTAAAGGTATGAATACATTATTGTGATAATTTCTGACATGCATTTTAGTATTTAAAACCTTTGTGAAAGAATCAGGAACATGATATTGTCAAACATTATTCATGTTGTACTGTATTTGTTTCCTTTTTGTTCAGGCACTGGACTATTAGGACACTGACGGAGGCTTCAGATGTGGAACAATGCTGACAATGTCTGAGCAAGGATAAAGCTTGAATTACACATAGATATTCATTCTTGGGATGACTTCTTTTTTGTTATTTTTTATTTTATTTGTTTTTGAATGTTGCAACAACTTCAAAAGTGTCTTTTTGCTTTAAAACATCGTGCTGGCTTTTAATATTGAAAGATGTTGATGCATTCTGCAAGGTTTTGTGGTCGTGCTTACCATGACTGTGAAAAATACGGGTCGAGGTTTCCTCAAAGGACGTTCCATTTCAAGGAAAATCTGAATTCCTCCTTGTTTGTTGCAATGTCATGTTCAGAGATTATGGTCTGATGATATTTTGTGTGTAAAACAGTAAGTCTCTGTAAATCCTTTGTTGAAAAGAAGCTTGTGATGGCACTGCAATAGAGCTCGTACATATTTAAGAATGCATGAGCAACTTGAATATTAAAAAATATTTAGTCTTTGTTTCGTTAATGTAAATAACCTCATCAAAATACAGCAGTGAAGAAAAGTCTAGAAAAATGAGGATAAATAGGAGACATTTCCGAATGTGGAAATATTACAGCATTGCTAAATAGTTTAGACATGTTCTGCTACTTGAAATATGTAGCAGGCATTTGTGTGAACTTTTCTGTATGTTCTTTCATATGGGCAATAAATATTCTTTTTACATCTTCAGATGTGTTTTTTATGTGTAGAACAACTGCAGAGATTGTTTTTGTAGGAATGTTTATATAAATATTAACATTTTTATGTGTGCTGCTTGTAGGAATGCACATATTCCTGTTACTGTTGTGTTTCTGCTCCAGTCAGTCAATATCTTGAGACCCAGCAAAAAAATACCAAAAAATGTTATCATACTGGCTGATACGATAAAAAATGTTTATATTTTGTATCCATACTACTATAACTATGAAATAGCAGTGCATGCATTTAACCTGCATTGAAAAAGTCAAATGTTTTGCAATATTTTGACAGAACGCTCACATTCCAAACGTTACATACAATTTCTCAGCTGTTATGAAAGATGTAATGTTAACTTCTTCATTAATTACACATAGTGGCTAATGTTTATATTAATGTATTTTAAGGGCTTGTATTTAAAAAATATTTTTCACATATTAAGCATATATTTGTAGGTACTTTTTTGCCCTGGTCACCTGCAGTAAGATGAAAACATCTTTAAAAAGAAAATGTTGATGATGTTAAGATGTATATTTTAAAAATAATACAACTGACAATTAAAATACATTAAAACATTTATATTATGTAAATACATTTTCCATAAAATTGGATGAATTGAGACGAGTAATTTTATTTGAATTAAATTACTTTTGCAGATGACAACCCAAGAGGTTAATTCAACATTAGTAAACATGTTTTGGACTGATTTACAACTATTAAACCTTCTGTGTATAGATACACGACAAAATAAGAAATAAACAAGGGTATTTTCATTGAATGAATAGGTATTTATTAAAAAATACACACGTTGGTTGTGCATTTACTTGTACATAAAGTCAGCGAAGCTTTTGGAGTGCATGTACATGACTGGGTGATTGATGTCTATGGAGTATTTGTATGTTTCTAATGATCCTAAATACCAGCTGTTCATTATACGCATGCGTGTAAAAGTACCGCAAATCTTGACCAAACGCGCATGCGCATTGTAAAGCTTTACGCGCATGCGCAGTGTCGCGCTGTTTTGGGCCGAGTCTTTATTGCGAAGCGGAATGTTGTCCTTCGAAGGAGTTTAAATAAAGAGCCGGATCTTTTGAATTTAAAGGTAAAGGGGAAGTGTTTAGCTGTGGTGTGCTGTGTGAGGCACAATCATTTGGCTCTAATATTGTGCTATTTGTACTTTTTACTGCTTTTATTTTTTATATTAGCATTAGATAGCATGTCAGCTTAGCCGAACACTGAAATGTCACCCATTGCATGTGTTTATGGCATCACATTTAGCTTATATAGTTAAATATTTGTTGTTTGCATAGTTTGTTCTTGCTATGGAGATAAAAATCCTCTAATGGCACTTTTATCTTGCCTTCTAAATTGTTATATATCGTGTACATTTGTTTCCTTATCTTATTCTTGAAATAAACAGGCTAAAATGTCTCCCCTTCAGTTATAATGACACACCTCATGTACTGTCATTGTTTACAATTTATTTGTCTAAATATTCATATGCTTTTAGAGAAGTTATGACATATGAGATGTTATTAAACATATAGTCACTGTGCACAAATAGGCATGTACTTTATTTAGGTATAGGAAAGGAATATTTTACTCAGAAATAATTTTGAGGTCATCTTTAAAGCAATAAAGTACTTTTTGAGCTGACATTTTCGTCAAAACATAAGGGGTTCCACTTATATCACACTGCAGAAAAATAAATTTTTACAAATATATAGAAATTCTTGAATTAGTATAATAAGAAGAAAGGATATTGGACATAGGATATTGTCTTTTTATGTTATGAAAAAATTAAATGAGTTTTTGCTTAAATCAAGATAAAAAGATGTCAATGGTTTAAGAAAAATAAACTTAATTTGAAGGGGAAAAATATATTTTTTCTTACCCCATTGACAAATATTTTTCTCGTTTTAAGCATAAACTCCCTTTTTCCAGTACAATTATCTTAACATTCTTAAAACAAGATACATTTACTTGAGAAGCAAAATGACTTTATAGATATTAAGTCTGGTTTTCTGAAAAATGTATCAACATTTTATTTATCCCTAAAACAAGAAAAAAAAATCCTTTCAATAGGGCAAGAAAAATAGATTTAATTCAGAGGGAAAACAATGTTATTTTTCTTAGCCAACTGACAATTTTTTTTCTTGTTTTAAGCATAAACTTGGTTAATTTTGATCATTTTTTTCTGCATTTTCTTCTTGTCCACCTCTACAGGTACAAGATGGAGCTCCCAAACTACAGTCGACAGCTCATGCAGCAACTGCATGCTTTAAGAAAAGAGAAGCAGTTCTGCGACTGCTCCATCTTGGTGGGAGAGACTCCCCACCCCGCTCACAAACTAGTGCTGGCGGCCTCCAGTATGTTATTTAAGTCTGTTCTGGAAGGTTCTGACACCATCTCCATTGACACAGATTTACTGTCCTCGCAAGAGTTTTCCTCTCTTCTGGACATGGTGTACACTGGTAAACTGCCTCCCGGCAAGCACAACTTCACCCGACTCATAGCCGCTGCCGACAGCCTGCAGATGTTTGATGTGGCTGTTGGTTGTAAGAACATTCTCACTGACCTCATGAAGCAGACTTCTATGGAAACTAAGACAGAGGCGATGAACTCTCAAGTGATAAAACATGAGGAGCAATCTAAATCTGAGCAGCTTAAAAGGGAGAAGAAGAGTTTGCAAGGTAAAAGATTGAGTTATTAATGGATTGAGATCACTTCATTCAAGTGTTTTGTATGAATTATGTTTATTTCTATGTTCAGAGGACAGTGCAGTTGAGCTGATCTCTCAAAATCAAGCTGGTATCACAAAGATCCTACAGAGTGGACGGTCATATGTTAAGGTTCTTGAGATCTGGGATACAATCTCCACAGAGAAGCGCCAGGTAAAATAATAGTAAAAAAGTGTTAAAAAAGGAATAATTCTGCTCTTCTTCTCACCAAAGCTGAATTTATTTGATTAAAATACAGTAAAAACAATAATATTGTGAAATATTATTTGTTTTAAAATAACTGTTTTTTTTATTGTTATTTTAATATATTCTAAAATGATATGTATTCCTATGATGGAAAGGATGAATTTTTAGCAGTCATTACTCTAGTCAGAAATGCTGATTTAGTGCTCATTTATTATCAATTATTATTCGTGCTCAATTATTAATAATGGTTCTTATTATTATCAGTGTTGAAAACATTTTGCTGCTTAATATTTATGTGGAAACTGTTAATTTTTTTAGGATTCTTTATTGAATAAAAATTTCTAAAGAACAGCATTTATTTGAAGTCTTTTGTAACATTATAAATGTATTTACTGTCACTTGAATCATTTTAATGCAACCTTGTTGAATAAAATATTTAATTTTATTTACCCCAAACTTTTAAATGGTTGTGTATCATGGTTTCCACAAAAATATTAAGCGGCACAATTATTTTCAACATTGATAATAATAAGAAATGTTTCTTGAGCATCAAATCAGCATATTAGAATGATTTCTGAAGGATCATGTGACACTGAAGACTGGAGTAATGATGCTGAAAATTCAACTTTGATCACAGGAATAAATTACTTTTTAAAATATATTACAATAGAAAACAGTTATTTTAAATTGAAATAATATCTCAAAATATTGCAGTTTTTTACTGTATTTTACAAACTTTTGGCCGCCAGTGAATGTAACTGATAATTCACTTCTTAACATACAGTATGTTGAAGATCTAAAGAAGCATTTAGGACTCAGTTTCACAATTAAACTGTAGTATTGGATTCAGATTTGCCCCCTGATCTTCTGCAGGTCATATTGGAGAGCTTCAGAGGAGATCCGTCAGCAGATGAAGTTTACCAGCGGCTGCTAAATCTTGTGAAAGTTGAGAGAGTTCTGTCAGCTCAAACAGTCCTTGCTTTGTTAGAAGAGCTAAAATGTTTAAATCCTGATCCAGGATCAGTTCTGGTGGAGCAGGGAAATGAGAGCTGCCCTGAGCCAAAAGGTAAACTGACCTGAGTTAAAGTGGGGAGTGTTGAATCATGGGATATTAATGACTAAATATTTAAGGCAGAATTTGCTTGACTTTGAGTGATTGTACAACTTGTCCTGTGATCTGTTTATCCACAGATGTTCGGTGTTCTGGTGGGCTTTTAGACCATGTATCAGAACTAACTCATCACCTCTCCAGTGTTAACAACCTCTCAGAGCTTTTGACCAATGCAGTGAACAGATGTACCAATGATATGGAAAAAGAGGTAAATTTATCCCTTACAGTTTGTTATATAAAACAATACAGCAGTACGCATTAATCATACTATAATTTGTTATAGTATTACATTCAAAAGTTTCAGGTTTGTAAAGTTTTTTTAATGTTTTTTAAAAGAAATCTCTTATGCTCACCAAGGCTGCATTTATTTGATTAAAAATACAGTAAAAACAGTAATATTTTGAAATATTATTTCAATGTAAATTATTTGAATATATTTTAAAATGTAATTTATTCATGTGATGTAAAGCTGAATTTTCAGCATCATTACTCCAGTCTTCAGTGTCATTAAAATACGCTGATTTAGTGCTCAAGAAACATTTCTTACTATTATTATCAGTGTTGAAAACAGTTGTGCTGCTTAATATTTTTGTGGAAACCATGATACATTTTTTTCAGAATAAAAGTTCAAAAGCAGCTTGTATTTAAATTAGAAATCTTTTGTAACAACGTAAATGTCTTTACTGTCACTTTTGATCAGTTTAATGCATCCTTACTGAATAAAAGTTTTAATTTCTTAAAAAAAAAAACTTTCTGACCCCAAACTTTTGAATGGTAGTGTATGTGTCTGTTCTTCTTAAGGCAGTGCTGCAGTGCTGTTGTTCTCCATCATCTGTGGAGGTGGTGGAAAGGTTGTTTTGTAAACTCAGAGAGAAGGCCATAAGTGAAGAAACGTTTCTGATGCTGCTCAATGAGGTGAAGGAAAGCTCCTCCGATCTGCTTCAACTTCTGGAGGCCCTGAAAGATGCAAAGGGTACGCACAGCAAAAACATCTGATCCGTTTCATCATACAGCATATTTCTTCTGATGACTGCTACTTTTTCAGGTAACACAGCAGAAGACAGCAGTGGGATAGATTTGTTGAGAATATATCAGAACAGACTCATCAAGCTGAATCTGGACCTCCAGCTCATCGAACAGAGCCTTAAAATGGGTCCTGACATGCCTGCAAATGAGAGAGAGGTACCCGTGTTGCATTACAAAATTACCTTTTAGAAGTGGATTCAATGCAAAGTACCATTTTTAACAGAATTGTGTCCATTCAGTGTATTAAAGCCCTGCTGGGACCAAAAGGAGATGGCAAAGTGGTTGAAAGGCTGATATCTGCAGCATTGGACGGTTCACTGCAGGCCGTGACTGTATGGAGGCTTCTCCTGTGGACAGAGACACACAGTCCAGAGCTGGGGCTCCTCATGCAAGAGCTCAAGGAGAAACAAGACGCACAAAAACTTCTCCAAACCAGTGAGTGTCAAACAGCTTTTAAATATACATGCTGCTTTTGGTCACTACTGGTCAACTGCTATTCTCTGAATGTGTGTGAATTTGGAAAAATTATTTCTGTTTTGTTTATTGTTTTTTTTTAGTTAAAGACATAGATGTGCTCTTCCAGCACAAACCAGTTATTCTGGAAACAGTCACTGACACTACCCTGCTCGAACAGGGTTTGCACGCAAAGGATCATGGAACAGAGCGATTTGCTGAGGTAAGAAATGGAGAATAATATATTAAAATTATGGTCTGCGTACTCATACTAAATGGTGCACAAGCAGTATATAGATATAAGTTTGTGTTTACATAATATATGTATAATATATGCATAATATATGTGTGTGCATGTATATATTTAACAAAATATATATATATATATATATATATATATATATATATACACTACTCACAGGCTTTGTATTTCCAAAAGATTTTTGTGCGCAGCAGAGGAGCAAATATACAATATATAAAATAAAATATAACATTACATAACATTATTTTTGTGTGTCCTAGTTTCTCCAGAGCTGCCGGAGTGCTGATGGTGAGCTGGAGTCAGTACAGCAGACTGTCGAGAGAGTTTTGAGTCGTGACTCAGAGTTTGCCAGTTCACTTTGCCAGCTGCTGTCTGCCAACCCTCAGCTGACCACTCTCATGAAACACCTCAAACATACTGGTGAAGGACTTCACAGAACATAGATGTTTCTGTCCATGTGATGATATGATAGTTTGGCATTGCATTTAAACCGTAACAAACCTTTACTTTGTGTCTATATTGAAAACAGGGCCTCTGTCAGATTCTGACTGTCCTGCGAAATCTGAGGTTGAGCAAGAAGGATCAACTGCAGACTCTGAGGATGATGATGGGGAAGACTCCAAAACAAAAGGCAAAAGGAAGGCTGTGCCTGTGTCTTACCGCTGCGAGTGGTGTAATAAAACGTTTGACTTTAAGTGCCGTTTGATAAAGCATAAGAAAGGCTGTGCCCTCGCGCCAGGGAAGGAGCAGCGCTGCTCAGAGTGTTCAATGGCGTTTCCAACGCTCAAGAGCCTTCACCAGCACTGCATGGAAGCCCACGGCGGCCCCCCGGCTAAGAAGAAGAAAACAGAACAAGTACCATGTGACATGTGCGGCAAGACCTTCAAACACTCTTCAGGTGGGTGATGAGCGATTTCAAGACTTTGAAACACTGGTTGTTAATGCATGTGCTCCAGACATGTTGAGCTGTGGTGCTCATACAGGTGATGCAGATTCGAAACTGGCCTGCAACTTGGTCTTGATCCCATTCCTCTTCTCTTTTAAATAATAATTTAGTGTCTTGATTATGATGTAAAAAGTACTTGTACAAGCTATTATTCTAATTTAATTTGTAATTAGTAGTATAATAAAATTTATATTATATTTAAATTTAATAACAGCAGCAGCAATAATAATAATGATAATTGTTGTTAAAATTAAATGTAAAAACTATTTTTAAATGTTTATATTATTAATTACTAATTAAATGATAATAATAATTCAACTTTAATAAACTGTTGTAATTAAAACAAAATACTAATATAAATATTGTTATAGTATTAATTATGAGTTAAATGGAAATAATATTAACAACTGTAACAATAATAATTAAATACTAAAAAAAATTAAATAATTTTAATTTAAAATTAATTAATTAATAATAATATTATTAAGCTAATATGCTAATAAAACACTTGTTTATTTAATAATAATATTTAATATTATTAATGTTGTTATTATTTTATACTCTTGTTAACGGTAACTTTACTGTTGTTAAAGTTAAATACTAATATAAATTTGTTATATTATTAATTAACTGCAAATAATAATAACAACTACAAAAAGAATATTTATTTACTAATAAAAATTTATAATAAAATAATATTATCAAGCTAATATGCTAATAAAAACACTTGTTTATTTAATAATAATAATAATAATAATAATGTTGTTATTCAACATTAATAAACTGTTGTTAATAAAACAAAATACTAATATAAATATTGTATTATTAATTATGAATTAAATGCAAATAATAATAATAACAACAACTGCAACAATAATAATTACTAATAAAAATTAGTAATAAAATTATATTTAATTATATTATTAAGCTAATATGCTAATAAAAACACTTGTTTAATAATATTTATTATTATTAACGTTGTTATATTATTTTTATATTGTTGTTATTAAAGTACTAATTGTTACTATTAGTACTAAATACTAATATAAATTTTGTTATATTATTAATTATTAATTAACTGCAAATAATAATATCTACAAAATAATATTTACTAATAAAAATGTATAATAAAACTAATTAATATTATTATGAAGCTAATATGCTAATGAAAGCTTTTGTTTATTTAATAATAATAATAATAATAAATACTAATATTATTTGCATTATTATTCATATCATTATTGGTATTATTAGTAGTAATAATTAAATAAATAAACAAGCGTATTCATTAGCGCATTAGTTTTTGCTATAGTATAAAAATTGGTATCAAGTATTATGATTCAATTTCCCTGGTATGAAATGTGAAAATGTTGTGAAAACTATATCACCATCTCTAAAAATACAATAAAAAAGAAAAATCGCACTTGTCTGAGGACATTTTTGGATATAAAATGAACCGTAGACACAAATCACATCGGCACTGTTTTATGATTTCAATTCTTATATCTTTCAGGTCTGTTGTATCATAAACGCACTGAACATTTCGAGGAGAGGCCGTACGCGTGTGAGGAGTGTGGGGCGAAGTTTGCTGCCACCTCATCCCTGAAGAACCACATGCGTCTACACACGGGAGAAAAACCCTTCCACTGTAAACACTGTGACATGAGCTTTTCTGTGGCCGCCGCTCTGTCTTACCACACCAAGAAGAAGCATGCCGAGGGTGGGGTGGTTTAAATGGCTTCTCTAATTATTATATCAGGCTTTTGTGAGGAAACCAGCATGACAACATTCTGCAAATTCTGCATTTGCAGGTAAAATGTACTGCTGTCAGTACTGCTCAGCCTCATTCGCGCAGTCCATCGAACTGACACGTCACGTCCGCACGCACACCGGAGACAAACCGTATGTCTGCAGGGAATGCGGGAAAGGCTTCAAACAAGCCAATGGACTATCCGTCCATCTCCAGAACTTTCACAGTAAGCACCTCCACATGAGTCACATGATTTCACTCTCTATTAAACACAAGCTAAACTACTTCTCTGTCCCATTAGACATTACAGAACCACATGACTGCCAGAAATGCCGGGTGAGTTTCTCTTCGCTGGACGAGCTCCGACAGCACATCCAGGAGGTGCATCCGAAAGAGCTGCACCAGTGTCCCGAGTGCAGCAAGATTTTCAACAGCGAAGCCAATCTGGAGAAACACATGAACATTCATGACGGCAACAAACCCTACAGCTGCAAGATGTGCAAGAAGTCCTATCAGGCAAGAACAGTAAACTTGATTTGTTGAATGTAGGATTCTTAGTATAGAATGATAGGATTATTTCTCTCCAATAGAAAGTTGTTTCCATGTTACTCTCTTTTTGTGCAATTTGCTTATAGGCAATGATTTACATGAAATAAGTAAGTACAGTGACCCCAAAATATATTTTGACACTTAAAATGCACATAAAATATATAAATGCTATTGCATTAAATACAAAATATCAACAAGTTACATTTATTTTAAATATAGCACAAGCACACATTTTTTCAGCAAAATATATAATATAATATAATATAATATAATATAATATGATATACACAACTGTTCAAACATTTGGGGTCATTAGATTTATTTTTCATTAGTCTCTTATGCTTACCAAGGCTAGAATTATTTGATCAAAAATACAGGAAAAACAGTAATATTGTGAAATATTATTACAATTTAAAATAAATGTTTTCTGTTTGAATATATTTTAAAATGTAATTTATTCCTCTGAATACATTTCTTACATTTCTTATTATTATACATTTTTTTCCAGGATTATTTGATGAACATTATATTATTTAAAAAATATATGTAATATTTATATAATATAAAATATAAGTATACATTATTTTAATATATATTAATATATTAATCATATATATATTTAATACATATCATTTATACTTAGACTTTTGTATTATATAAATATTACAAATATTTTTAATAAATAATTATTCTTTTATTTAATTTTTTATTTATATATATTATAACATTATATATATAATTTAAATATTTGATACTTATATTTTATATTATATAAAAATTACAAATAGTTTAATAATAATAAATAATTATATATATATATTATAATATTAGATATATATATAATTTAAATAATTGATATTTTTTAATTAAATAGATACTTATATTTTATATAATTATATATATAATATATAATAAAAATAATAAGTAATAATTATATATATATATGTGTGTGTGTGTGTGTGTGTATATATATATATATATATATATATATATATATATATAAACATTTTACTTGAAAATTGTTACCATTTTGTTTCTGTTTCTTCTGTTTCAGACGCTCTCTGGTCTGTGGTACCATAATCGTACTGCCCACCCTGAGAGCGCCTCTGCCCAGGGCAACAAACACATCAAATCTCTGCTGCCGTGTGACAAGTGTGACAAGACATTTAGCAACCGAAATAGTCTGTTAAAACACCAGATAACCAATCACACAGGTAAGGAATGACCACTAAGTTAGTATTAACTTACCATAGATACTGTTACAGTTTGTTACAGTTACAATGTGCTAGTATTGATTGTGTGTATGTGTGTGTGTTGTTCAGAAGTGCGCTTGTGGAAGTGTGTGAACTGTGACAGCACTCTGACGAGCGAGCAGGAGCTGCAGCAGCACGTCTGCAGCGGACAGTCGAGTCAGGCCAGCTCTGTGTTCAGCTGTATGGTCTGCTCTCTCCACTTCCCCTCAGAGCCTGAGTTCCAGCAACACTTCCTGTCCAAGCACCTGCAGCTCATGCAAGAGGAAGCGCAGACACAGGCCTCCAGTTCTCAAACGGTGACGCCCCAAACCTCCTACAATGACCCGTCAAAAATTAGACAATGTGCATTTATTTGTGGGAAGTGAAATTAAATGTAATCTGCAGTGCAATTAAAGTTTAACAGATAATAATTTACTCTTTTATAGCAATTTCATTTCATATCTACTTGTAATATTAGTCAAGGTTTCATACCAAATGCCCAAAAAAATTGTGTCCATTTAACTTTAAGATATTTGCAATGGTTAGGGCAAGACACAACAAATGAATAGGGTCAAAGTTTTAATTAATAAATATCACCATAGTGTCCCCATTTGATTAGTCACAGTATATATATATATATATATATATATGGCCTTTAAAGATTTGTATTATAGTATAGTGTCTTGCCTTAAATATTTCACTACAAAAAAAAGAGGCTTAACTGAGGTTTTGACTCATTCCAGGTGATTCAGTGTGAGGATACAGCCGGTCAAGAGGCGGAGCAAGTGATTAGCCTCGACCAATCCCGGATTGAGGGGTCACCGCAGGTGTTCGTCGCTCTAGGTGATCAACAGGAAACTCCCAGCGGCTCGGGAATCGTGGCCGTGAGCATGGAAGATCTGCTGAACGGCACGGTCACGCTCATCTGTGAAGAGGGTCAATGAAGCAGATGGGTTTATGATCATGATTTTTCTTTGAGATGGCATGCTGATGTTCCTTTTTACACTGGATTACACAGTGTACCAAAGGCTTTAGCCTTCATGTGACTTTGTTTTTGTACAAGAATGTATGATTTTTAATGAATACAGTCTCTGGATCACTTGATTTGTTTTCCTCTGCTGGAAGAGGCTATGCGTACACAAGCATCCAAAATCCACGTTAAAAATAGCTCAATATGACGTCTGTGTCTTCAGTACAGCCTGAATCTTTTTTGATTGCATTGCATTATGAACTATGTTCTCTGGGTCTTTATTTATTTATTGAACATATTCTGACAAGCACAAACTGATTTTAATAGCAAAAACACTCATTTGAATTTATTTTCCAACACAGTATCTACCTCCAATCAAGCATCATGTTCAGAGATGAGTTTTGTGTTTCTGATGGGCTTTGGTAAATGAGACTTTGGACCGTTTCAGAATGCTTTACTATTCATTTACGGAGTGTCTATTTACAAGTATAAATAGCCCGTCTTGCTTTCCTGCTAAAAATAACTTTTATTTTGTGACCAAGCTGACTTCATTTCTACATCCGTGTATAAATCTGATGAATGTAATTTTAAATAAATAATGGTAAATTTGTCGAAGAAAACATTTACTTTGTATAATAAGTGTAAATAGCAAATTAATTTATATTATAATAAGTATGACATCAGCAGATAAAACGTGACAAGTCTTTTTGTAAATAATGCTTATTTGATAATGTTTATTTTACAGAAATTGACAAAGCATTGAGTAAAAACAATCATTTACTGTTCATAAGAATGATCACGCCAACCCTCAAATACATTTCATACAGTAGAGAGTAAAATACTCATATTTTGTAGACAACCCTGAGTCATTGTTTTCTACATTCATAGGTGTAGCTTTAAAATCTTATAACCTGACCACATTGTGCAGTTACATAAAAAACTTGCACTGTCAAATCAATACAGTAAACAGTCTGTATTAAACTGAGTCCATGACACTGCACATAACAGTTATACTAGTCTAGTGTGTGTTAAAATGCAGCACACAAATAATACAGGCATATATAAACAAGAGATGGAACAAATAATCTCTAGTAATGTGCCACATAATGAAAAGACAAACTGATACTGACTTTACAAATAAAGCTTTGAACTAAGCATCTAATGCCCACATTAATTTGCTGATTTTACTGTCCAGACTAAATATGCACAATATAACATTACCGGTCATTATCATTTATCATTATCATTGGATGCAGATATTACTAGGGCTTATATTTATACTGAAGCTTACATAGTTTTCTTAAAATAACACACAAAACATATTTGTTATCAGCCATAATAAAAATAAATATTGGGAAGTACAGTAAAATGTTCTCATTGCATCTCTAGTCCAGACAAAGAAAAAAAAAAAGTCAAAACTAATTTTTCTGTCATGCTGTTCAGGAAATTATCATACAGAGGAAGGCACACAATCAAATGCTACTGCAACATGAAGAAACTGAACTACAGTTCTGTAAAATCATGCAAAACTCACAAGGATGGGGTTGAAATAAGAGAAGAACATGACAATGATATACCTAAAACATTTGCAAGTTTTATATTAATACAATAAGCATATTCTTGCAATGCAAATGGCAATTTTGTACATTTTCCCAGAGTGCCATAAGGCTCCCTATTCAGCAGTGCATAGTAAAAAAACATAAAAATGTGTCCTCTGTGAAGCACAACCAGTTGCTTGTATCAGATTACGAAAAATATGCAAATATAGAATTACTCATTAACAATGTTCAAGCAGGTCCTCAAGAACAAAATATCAGTAGTCAGCATTCAATTAGAAAGTGAGCATCAGTACACCATACTCATTATGAAGGTAAAACATTCTTTTTTCTTTTTTTTTTTTTAAAAAGATTATGTAAATATTGAAAATATGCAAATATATTTTCAGTGCATAGTCCTTGGGTTTACAAAATCCCTGGTAAATAAAGGTTTCAAAACAAATCACAAGGACACGCAGGATCACCTGATTATAAACAGCTAATTTAATTCATTAAAATAACTATATACACTTCGCTAACTGCCTTTAGTTGCTCACTTTTGTGGGAATGACCATATGATCACCGAAAGTGCTCTTCAAGGACGCAAAAATGCTATTTATTTCTTTCTTATTTTCTTATTCAATACAACAGTGGTTTTGGACTTTATAATGACACCTACTGGTTTGGATGAATATTTGTAGTTTTCCTATCCCAGTAGAATTAAACTACACATACTGTTAGCATGACTGCAGGGCCTATCTCAACTGCTTGTAACTCTAAAGATGGAAAATCACTCACCAGATTACAGTACGTCACTTCTCAGACAATTTCACAATCTGCCAAACAAACAAGCGCCGACCAATGCCAACAGGAGTAACACACTGATCCAACAAAACCCGACAAAGTATCTGTTGCCGTTGGTTGGCGTCTGCTGGTGCAGTGTGAACTGGCCTTAAAAGACTGCAAGTACACATAAAGTGTGCCATTTGGGACAGGGTCAAAATCCTATGTCAGTGAACATCATTTAAAATGTCAAAAAGTGGTTTTAAAATGGAAGAAATTAAATCAAATGTCATCACATTTGTTTCATGCTGTTTCTAAAGTTTCTAAAGCTCAGGGGCCTCATTTATAAAATGCACATTCAATCAGATTTGATTACATTATTGTAAAGTGTTACCAAAAAATCCAACATTGTTGGAGGTAAATATAAAAAGACAATCACAATACGCATTAATATTATCATATGCACATATAAGCAACTTTTTTGATAATTACGTCACTGAAATTTATTTATTAATTATATGATTTCCTGGAAAAATGTTATGTATTTATATTTATATATAGTTCAGTCATAAAAACTCTTCCGAGCAGCTGATTGGTTCTCTTAAAGCTGCCCACTTTGGCCAATCGATCTGGAGTGCGTTTCCCAAAGCCAAATATGGTCGCAAGTTCCGTCGTTATCAACAGAGTCAAAGTCCCTTTAAGACAAGTCATTTCACTCGGCGGCCATCTTTGAAATGCCTCTCAGGCATGCAAGTTAAGCTCCTATCTCTTTGAATGGGGAAACATCAAATTCTCCAAAGCTGTTCGCCAAGCTATCGATTAAATTTCATATTTGAAATCACCAATGAAATCTGACAACAACTGTCTCATAAATTTTGTTTCTAAATGCTCGAATCATGACAAAAAAAACTGTATTTTTCAGGCAGGATCAAGCTAATGCGCATGCGCAGTCCTAAGTGCACGTCTCTATCGAAAGCGCGCGTCTGACTGTTTCTATAGGAACCGGAGTTTCAAATGGCCGCTGCAGTGACGTGATGACTTTACCAATCGGCGATTGGCTCTTATTTAGAAGGCGGGACTTATTTCGCCATATTGCGTGTTGCACTTTCTCCCATTCAAAACAATACGAGTGCCGTGTCTTGTGTTATTCTATAGTCTTTGACAGAGTTCAACGGAATTTGCGATCATAGTTGTCTAAAGATGCTTTTGGGAAACGCACCCCTGTTTATTCTATCTATTTATTTAAGTCCCGAACAGGCTCAACTCAGTGCATCACACCATGGGTATTTTCCTAGCCCTCCACCCTCCCCAGCACCACCTGCCTAGATCTGGGGGTTCTCCCTACTTCCCTTGCAGCAGCTTGCATTCTATTCTGCATATTTATGCGCATGTTTCAGCAGTAGCTTTCACTCATGCAGCAGCGTGGCAGATCTAATCTGCCAAGACTAAACCTATGTACATACCATTCTTATTAATAAATGCTGGTTAAATCTATTCAGAGAGTTGTCATGTGTATGTATATACATGCTTACCCATGATGATGAGCGTGATTTATAAAGTGTGATGCAATTAGGAACCTTTTTTGTGCATATGGACATTTTATAAAACATTTGTAGGAACATTTTGGAAATTGTTGTATGTTCCCATTTAGGGAACTTTATAAATGAGGCCCCAGATCCCTAAATAAGGCTCTAATTTGAGGCTTTAGTTTTCAACTAGTAATCTTCTTTTTGGGCAGGAAGGCACTAGTGATTTGGTTCATCACCACTAAGGCGGGAAAAAGTGGGAGGAGTAGGAAGATATACCAGATTGTGCCTGTCACCAAGGCCTGAAACCAGTCTGTAAACATGGCTGACATGACCGTGATGGTGGCCAGCAGGTATGCCACCAGGCCACAGGTGGCATGATACAGTCTCCACCGAGCAAACGAGTAAGTGCTGATGAGTTTAGGGAACAGGAGAATGACGCCACATATTGCCTGCAGCACAGTAGCAGCCATCGTAGTGAGTCCCAGCAGGCTGTGCCAGGAAGTGAAGTGCAAATTCTCCTTTATGTTCTTACTGGCCACCATGAAGCAGAATCCTGTAGCTCCACACACCAGCAGCAGGGCCTGAAAGAACCAGTGCAGACGGACCTTCCACTTACGGGATTTGAAGCAGAACGGGGTGCCCTCAGCGGAGAAAAGCAGGATCCCTTCTGTCATGCACAGACAAAACTAAGACGGGAGAGAAAAGAGGACGTGTTTAAAGGGGACATATCAAGTAAAACACAAATTTTTCTGCTTTTTTGGAAAGAGTTCAATATACAATACCACTCAAAAGTGAAAGAAGTCTCTTATGCTCATCGAGGCTGCATTTGTTTGATCAAAAATACAGTAAAAACAGTAATATAGTGAAATATTATTACAATTTTAAATAATTTGTTTATATTTGAATATATTTTAAAATGTAATTTATTACTGTAATGGCAAAGCTGAATTTTCAGTATCATTACTCCAGTCTTTAGTGTCACATGATCCTTCAGAAATCATTTTAATATGCTGATTTGCTGCTCAAGAAACATTTCTGATTATAATCAATGTTGAAAACAGTTCTGTTTTGTGGAAATGGTGTACTGTACATGGGTCAGATTCTGAGAATGACCTCTGTCAGGTCATCACACCTCATTATTAGTACAGAAGTGAATGTATTATGTTTGTCATCAAGGTGAGTGTAACCAGATTCTCATGGTAAAGCAGCTGAGGCTAATTCCATTGTCTTTGTGTTTCACCACACTCTATTCATTATTTACAAAAGACATATTTTATTCATTCCCTGAGAGGCTGAACATCAATGAGACACTGCATTATTAAAAACTGCAGGAGTGGCTATAAAAAAAGAAATCTGACTTATGGCTAAAAACATAATGAATTGTATAATATCTTGTGTATTTGAATATATAAAAACGTACCCCAAGTGACATGCAGACAGGATGCCAAGAGAAGAGACCTGAAATTAATCAACACAGCATGATATTTAGAAATATTTATATTCATATTTTTTTTATCAATACTAAACCTTACATATGCTTAACGTCATTAGTTCATGTTCCTACTATAGAATTACCATAGTACATGTCAAAAAAACAGTAATAACATGGTACCTTTTTGTATTTTCAAATATAGCTACAATGGTATTTACATGGTACTCCAATTTGGTATATAAAAAAATACCATAGAACCATGATACATCTTTAAAAACATGGTAAAATGTCCAAAAACATCCCATAATATCACAATTTCAATGTACTTTGAGATATACCATGGCAGTGAATGGCTATTGTATTCACGCGCCAATTTATTTAAAATAATACCATAAAAATAGTACAGTGCACTTCCAAAACCTTGTACTACTATGGTAAACAAGGTACTTCTTGGTTAGATGTGGAAATGTCTACTTTCGGTGTAGAAATGACACACTTTCATTCATATACTGTATACTCGTACATATTATTAAACCAAGTTCTGTAGGTTTATTATTAATCAGTCAGGAATTGTACGTGCTACGTAATTTTTTTAAATAAAGTTTTCCGAAAACTTTTTAACACCATGAAGTACCAGAGAACTTCCATATTCTTGGACATGTATCGTGGTATTTTTTAACTACCTTTAAGTACCATGTAAATGCCACTTAAATGTCAGTATTATGATATTATCATCTATGTAACCTAGGTACTGCCACAGACTAGCATCATATATGTATCAAATATATACATGCAGATGTAAATATATCAAAAAGAAGTGAAATAACTCACTTGTTCCTGGTCTGGACAGTATGGATATGAGAATAAACAGGCCGAGTGAAATGATGTGCGCAGCGACCACAGACACTCTGCGCAGCCACACATAGAGCCAGAAGTCCCGCATCCCGAGCCCCTCTCCAACCGCACTGTACTCCACATCCGACGACGAGCGCATCCCGAGCGGCATTCCTGAGCAACTCAGATATTTACATTTAAGTCCAAAGTACACAACAGAACATGTATCTCAAGTGTCATTCCCACTGAGCTTCACAAATCCAGATTTATCCGGGATTTTTAGAACCGAAACGCATAACATTTCAACTCGCTCGGTTTTAAAAAGACACTCGCGGTAGGAAAGCTGGTATTCCTGTTTGGTGGTTGTGACAGTAAATAGAAACGCATTTCCTGGATAGGGATCCTACTACGGTAAAGGATTCTCTCTTAATATTCAGGAGCCATGCAGTTGCGATTGGAAGGTTACCAAGCAACGCGAGCACGACAACATTAATATTCATAAGACGAGCGTTCACCATAGGACAGTAGCCGAGGAACGTCGGCATAGCCTTTTTAATATTCAAAATATACATGATACGTAACAGTAATCTACTTAAAATTTATGAGCTAAGCTTTTGCCAGTGTAATGGATGCGCAAGACATTTAAAAGTGAAGGGAAAAAAAAAACAGCGCATGAAGACATTTAGAGGCGGACCGATGATCCGTTTTCACAGACAAAACCAACTTTTGTCATTTTTGTACACTTGGCAGAAAAGGTGTGGTGCTCTGACGTACAGGGTTCCACTCCTCTCTGACCAATGGATTTCCATTATTTTTCCCGCGTTTCATGATTACTGGATACAGACTTTTTTTTTTTTTTTTTTTTTTTTAAATAGATTTATAGAGATTAAATTTAAAAAGAGCACATTCAAGCAGATTACATTTTAGGACAAATTATTATATATATATATATATATATAAAATATCATTTTATATATATATATATATATATATATATATATATATATATATATATATATATATATATATACACACACGTATAATATATATATATATTACAGTTGTGCTCAAAATTATTCATACCCTTGGTAAATATGACAAAGAAGGAAAATAAATCTGCATCGTTAATCCTTTTGATCTTTTATTTTAAAAATCTACAAAAATCCAACCTTTCATTGGAGAATAAGAATTTTAAATAGGGGGGAAAATCTCATTATGAAAGAAATGTTTTTCTCTAATACACATTGCTCACAATTAATCATACTCTTTTATTTAATACTTTTTGCAACCTCCTTTTGCCAAGATAACAGCTCAGAGTTTTCTCCTATAATGCCTGATGAGTTTGGAGAACACCTGACAAGAGATCAGAGACTATTCCTTCATACAGAATCTCTCCAGATCCTTCAGATTCCCAGCTCCATGTTGGTGCTTCTTCTCTTCAGTTCACTCCACTCATTTTCTTTAGGGTTCAGGTCAGGGAACTGGGACGGCCATGGCAGAAGCTTCATTTTGTGCTCAGGGATACATTTTTGTGTTGGTTTTGATGTTTGTTTTGGATCATTGTCCTGATGGAAGATCCAACCACGGCCCACCATTGGATTTCTAGCAGAAGCGGTCAGGTTTTGATTTTTTATCTGTTGGTATTTGACAGAATCCATGATGCCATGTATCTGAACAAGATGTCCAGGATCTCCGGCGGAAAAATAGGCCCACAACTTTAAAGATACAGCAGTATATTTCATTGTACACATGGGCTACTTTTTACCCCTGTGTGCACCAAACCCATCTTGAGTGTTTGCTGCTAAAAAGCTCATTTTTTTTAGTTTCATCTGACCATAGAACCCATCTCGTTTGAAGTTCCAGTAGTGTTAGTTACTTTTCAAATGTTCTATGGTCAGATGAAACAAAAAAAATGAGCTTTTTAACAGCAAACACTCAAGATGGGTTTGGTGCACACAAGGGGTAAAAAGTACCCCATGTGTACAATGAAATATACTGCTGTATCTTTAAAGTTGTGGGCCTATTTTTCTGCTGGAGGTCCTGGACATCTTGTTCAGATACATGGCATCATGGATTCTATCAAATACCAACAGATAAAAAATCAAAACCTGACTGTCCCTGCTAGAAGTCATATAATGGGCCGTGGTTGGATCTTGCAACAGGACAATGATCCAAAACAAACATCAAAACCAACACAAAAATGTGTCTCTGAGCACAAAATGAAGCTTCTGCCATGGCCGTCCCAGTCCCCTGACCTGAACCCTAAAGAAAATGAGTGGAGTGAACTGAAGAGAAGAAGCACCAACATGGAGCTAGGAATCTGAAGGATCTGGAGAGATTCTGTATGAAGGAATAGTCTCTGATCTCTTGTCAGGTGTTCTCCAAACTCATTAGGCATTATAGGAGAAAACTCTGAGCTGTTATCTTGGCAAAAGGAGGTTGCAAAAAGTATTGAATAAAAGAGTATGATTAATTGTGAGCAATGTGTATTAGAGAAAAACATTTCTTTCATAATGAGATTTTCCCCCCATTTAAAATTCTTATTCTCCAATGAAAGGTTGGATTTTTGTAGATTTTTAAAATAAAAGATCAAAAGGATTAACGATGCAGATTTATTTTCATAGCCTTCTTTGGTCATATTTACCAAGGGTATGAATAATTTTGAGCACAATTATTATATATATATATATATATAAATTAGTCTGCTTTTTAAACAAATCATTGACTGAAATATGTAACGTGTATATGCATGCTGTGTATATTTTGGTGAGACTTCATGTGTTTACATTACATTTTTTTACACAAGATATCGAGTGAAATAGACAGTGCTGAGTATAAAGAATATTTTAATCCATTTTATAAACAACATTTACGTAGCAGCATTATTCAGTAGATTCTGAGGTATTTTCTGAATTCACAGAGAAATTCACTCCCCCATCTTGTTTCATACACGTCAACATACATACATACATACATACATACATACAGACAGACATTCATAGTAGCTAAACATGCGCACACACACACATACATACACAATTCAAACAGTCAGTCAAACATCCGGAGTCCTGCTTCCATAGTTCTATATGGTAGAGTTCGTAGGGCTCGCTCTTTTAGTGGCTTGTAAGGCTGGCACTCTCAGTGGTGCAATTTTGGCTGCAGGAAAAGGCAACATAAAACAATTAATATGATGATAAACCATATTTAACATCAGTGTCTAATATTATACCCAAGCCCCTCGTAAAGGCAACATTGCATATGCAAGTGAAACTGAATTTAAAACTGCTGTTCAAGTGTCTCTTATGCTCACCAAGCCTGCATTATTTTATTTAATCGAAATTACAGTAAAAACAACATTTAAAATAACTGCTTTATACTTGAATACATTTTAAAATGTAATTTATTCCTGTGAATTTTCAGCATCATTACTCCAGTCTTCAGTGTCACATGATCCTTCAGAAATCATTCTAATATGCTGATTTGTTGCTCAAGAAACATTTCAATGTTGAAAATAGTTGTACTTTTTTATGGAAACCATTATGCATTTAAGGATCCTTTGATGAATAGAAAGTAAAAAAAAACAAAAAACAAAAAAAAAAACAGCATTTATTTGAAAGATATTTTTAATGTCACTTTTTATCATAATAATGCATTCTTGCATGAGAAATCCACAGATTTCAACAATTACAACACTTTTATTCATAATGAATTAGGAAGAATTCAGAATATGCACATGATGTTCTAATGAAAAAAACAGGAAGAGGAATTAACTGAATTGCACCCTAACCCTACAAGTTTGAATAAACGATCAAAATATGAGGAAAATATTTTATATTTTTTAAAAAATATTTTAATTATGAGGGAAGAACTAAACTAGTTTTTAACAAAATTATTTGGCAAAAAAGGGCTAAACTACAGCTATGGGTTTATTTTACTACGCAAAACAATTTGACATTGACTACAAAATAATCAGTTATTATTTCTTCATTGGTTCTCTCAATTTTGCATGTCTTCATAATTTCTTTGTACGACAGCCTGGCCAAAAGTTATGTCCGTACAATTTGACACGTTTCATTGCATTATCACAAAAAACCCCCCGATTGACTCCAATTCAATCTGTTCATCATATAAAGTGATCGAGTCTCTTCAGAAAACTTGGACTAAACCACTCAATTCATATTAGTTTTATGATCTCTTTATGAACTTTTTGAAGCGACAACGTGTCAGCTGCGTAGCTGTCAATGGAGGGACAGAAATCTCTCATATTTCCTTAAAAGATCTTCATTTGTGTTTAGAAGATGAACAAAAGTTTTATGGGTTTGGAATGACATGAGGGTGAGTAAATGATGACAGAAACTTCATTTTTGGGTGAATTATCCCGTTAAATCTGGGCCGACTTATACAAATGTACTGATAAATTTGATTTAAGCATAGCTCAAGAGATACAGTGGCAATAGAATATTAATATTAATATAATATTAAAAATTAACAAAACTAAACATGCACTCACCTTTTGTGTGCTGAGTTTCTTTTCCCCTCCTATGGAGAGTCCCGCCCCTTTGCTTTCTTTCCAGGGATAGAAGCCGGAATGAGGGGAGGTGGGCAGCCGGTGGGGTTTGGAGGGCGGAGAGGAGCCGCTGCTCTTGCGTTTCTTCCCCAAACCCTTGTGATCAAAGCTGGCCACCCTGCCATGCAGTCCTGAGTCCACTCCTCGGCTGTGCGGGGCAGCGTCCGGTGCCGAATGGTGGGCCGGGGGGTGAGTCCTCTTAAAGGCCCACGAGGAGGGCACGTGGGGATCCGAGGGTGTGAGCTGGGGACGCGGCTTGCTTCCCGGCGAAAGCGAGCCGTTAGTTTGTCCGTGAGAGGCTGACGGTGGAGTTTTGCTGATGAGGGGCCGCCCCTTGTTCTGGGACATGCAATTCTTGTCCGGGCTGACAGCGTCCGACTCTTGGAAAGAGGCTTTCCGTTTGCGCAGTGCAGAGGCGTCCGTCGTGGACGTCCGCTCTGTTTCCCTGAGACGCAGCTGCTGTTTGCTGGGGCGGCCGACCGGATTCTTGGGCCGACCAGGGCCCGATTGAGCAGGAGCTCGAGCGAGTTTAGAAGGGGGAGCTGTGGACTGACCGCCCCCAGAGTTCTCGGATTGACCGTAAGCCTTGCTGGTGGATGAACTCTGTGGGTTTGGCTCCTTGCCTGGTCCATGGGAAGAGTAGAAGGAAGTCTTGAGAGAAGTTGGGTTGTGACTTCCTGCTTTCAGTTTGGAATGCTGGGAAATGGAGGAAGGAGAGGCAGGAACAGCTGCAGGCTTGGCTGGGGGACTCTGGGAATGAGGATCGGATGCTTGAGGTATTTTTCTGTGAATAGAAGAGGAAGCAGGAGTGAATCAGAAGAATATTCACTTTCGCATGCAGTACAGGGAGTAAAGACAGCTTTGTCAAGAAGAAATAGGTTTCGTTAGGGTCTGAAGAGCTTTAACTAATGGAGATTAACCTTAGTGGATCTTGGAACAGTCTCAGAGCACAATCTGTGAGTGAATCTAATGACACGTGTCAAGAACAAGTCCCGCTCACATTTCACCCATAATCAATGGACAAAAACAACATTTACATTGTTTATTTTCATTAAAATTAAAGGGATACTTCACCATAAAAATGAAAATTAAGTCATCATTTACTCACACTAGTGTTGTTCTAATGCCGTATGCCCTTCTTTTTAAAAAGTGTCCCACTCGTGCACATCCATATAATAGCAGTGAATGTCAACCAGCATCAAGCTTTTCAAAAAAACAAACAAAGGTATCACAGAATGGTCACATGCAACACGTATCATATATTCCAAGTGTTCTGTGGGTATACGATAGGGTTTGGTGAAAAACAAACCGAAATTTAATGTATTATTTAACAAAAATCCTGACCTTGGCTGTTGGTCTTCTGTGCGTTCGTGAGACTCTATTAGCGCCTCAGTTTACTCCGACACAAGTTGTGAGAAATCAAAAAAAATTCTCACCAAACCCTATCATATACCCCCAGAACACTTGGAATATATGGCGTGTCACATGGGATCATTCTGTGATACTTTTGCTATTCACTGCCATTACATGGACAAGTGCGAGTGGGACATGTTTTTCCCACTCTTTTTGTTGTCCAAAAAAGAAAGAATATGACATTAAAACACCACCAGCGTGAGTAAATGATGACTTAATTTTCATTTTAGGGTGAGATATCCCTTTAAGCACATTTCCCCCAAATCCTTTTTATTTATTTATTATTATTGCATTGTTATTGTATCATCTGGTGTTTTACTTGTCAGTTTTTGTGATTCTCATTCGCAATGATAATTCTCATTGCTGTAATACAATTATTAAATTAGCAAAAAAGGCAGTACAATGATGAATACTTTCCATTTTATTTAAATTTAAATAAAGTTCACAAAAAAGTATATATTTAAAAAAAAAAATTTAATGATTTTAATATACGTCTAAATATGTTTTTCTTATTACAGTAATGGAAATTTGAGAAATGTCCTTAAATTTAATTTAAATTTCTTATTTTTCCCCCCCTTTTTGATATCAGTGTGAAATATTACTTGGACATATTGCTGAAATACAATTAATTATTAAAATAAGAGCAAAAAAAGACAGTAAAAAGAGTATCATCAGAATCAGAATCAGAATCAGAAAGAGCTTTATTGCCAGGTATGTTTACACATACTAGGAATTTGTTTTAGTGACAGAAGCTCCACAGTGCAGAAGCTCGGATCATGATGAATTTTGGAGATTGCCACAGCAGCAATGCCTGCTTTTGAGCCTTTTGTTAGTATGACCACACTGTTTGCATCAATGACACAATCATACTGTTATGATACAGCATATTAAAGTTGGGAGGTTCTTACTTCCACAGATGTGCGCTGAGGTGGTTCTCCACCATGACACTCATGGCAGACCGTAGATGGTGCAATCGTCGATCGAAAGTGAAGACACCGTGACCCAGAGAATGACTCCCAAATGAACAAAGCTATGGGGGGAAAAAGCCAAGCATTAACACTAATACTCTTTCTTTCAAATATAAAGACTGTATAAAGAGTTAGTATTTAAAGACCACAGACAATGGGTCTCAATCACTAATAATTGCGTGGATTATTATAGAACTTCTCACGAAAAACCTCCGGTTAATTCACAACACGTGCATACGCGAATTTGGAGTATTCAAGTCATTTGCATAAAACACGCCCAAACCATCTCCATATAAGGGCTTTCTGCACAACTTTTCCTTTACAGCCTTTCGTTGCTCTCTTCAGACGACGCTCTCTTTAAATCAATAAGCCTTTTATAGCCTTTAATTATGAACTGATGCTTACCTTAATTACTTCTATAACTCTTCTTGCCTGCCTATTACATAATTATAGTAATGCTAGATGACACTGTGTAAGTGTTTGTTTGTACCGCGGCTGGTTTGGGATGCCATGGACTTGAGTGCCAGTCTGCGAGGTCATCGTTCCCCTCTCCTTCACTCTCATCACCTGAGATGTGGGCCTGGGTGAGAGGAGAGTGTGGTCGTGTGCTGCCATCCTCCAGATGGGGTTTATCCTCCTCCACGCTTTCAGACAATGTGGGTGTTCTGCCATAAAAACAGATGAACAGAGGCAAACAGATGCAGTTAGTCTCAGAGTTTAGAGGTCTTTAAAGACTCCAGCAAACTACAGGTAACCATTTCGCAAAACACATGTACATTAACAGTAACAGTTCACTTACAGTTTAATTTCACATTAAAAAAAAAAAAAAAAGCTAAAAATCAAATTATATTAGTGTTGTCAAAAGTACTGACTTCGATACCAAGTCGATACTTAAATTTTAAAAATGTGATACTTTGAGTGCCGTTGAGCGGATTCGTAAACACCTCTGATTGGCCATTGTGTTCACGCGCTCAACAGATATGTCTGTGATTGTGCTACCACCATCATATTCATGTGGTTTGAGGCTTTATTAACATCCTTACCTAACCCTAAACTAAGCCTACCCTTAAAACAATGCAAATATAGTGTTGGTGGCACAATTATGTAGCATTATTCGCCAGAACTGCACTGTGTTCTCTTTACATCTTGAGACCCATTGTCTGTGGTCTTTAATGGTTTAAAAGCATTTGCATGAATATGGATGATGAAAAAAAACGGATGCTGCGTTAATTGCGTTAAATATTTTTAAAGCATTAAACTGAAACAATTAATCGCATGCGTTAATGCGTTAAATTTGATAGCAGTAATATATTATTATATATATATATATATATATATATATATATATATATATATATTATAGAGAGAGAGAGAGATTTTTTTTATTGATGTTTCTAACCTAAATGCAGGGCTGTTGGTCAGAGGTCTCCGGCAGAGAGGCGGTGCAGGTGCATCTCTGGGAGGTTCTGGGCTTACAGTCGGAGCAGCTGAACTCTCCGGGGCCTGAGATACACGATCACGAGCCTTCGAACTCATCTTCAGCTCCGCCACCAGCTGGTCAAAGTTTTTACTTCTGCCTTGCACCTTCCTGCGCTGATGAATGGAATGAATCTGGAGGAGAGATGATGTTTTTTTTTGGACTGAAACCCTGCAACACACTTTCATTCATAAAACATATGCTAACTGGTTTGAACTGATGAGAGCGCAATCGCTTTCATCAGGAATTGCGTTTTTTTGGCTTTTGTAGAATATTAAGCACTGGAAAGCCTTTAAGGGATTGTGTAGTTTGAATAAATAATTTAGAGGAAGCGCGCACCCTGATGACTGCACAATGCAAACAATGCGTTATTATAAATTTATGGCCAAAAAAAACATTTTATATAACACTCATGTAGCACCGTGCCCTGGATTTTAAAAAACATAATTTAGCTGTAAAACAAGACACATTCTTCCTTTATTTGAGTACCAGAGTTCTTAAAAAACATGCCTGATATCTCAAATATTCACAAGCACTTTGCAATATTCAGTGATTTTAATACACTTTTTATTATGCCGTTTAATGTGCTTTTTATTACTCCTATAGATAGCTTCACAATCCCTCATCTCATAACTCATGAGTATTAGAGCATTAAACATATTTTATCACCCAAATACACTTTTATATTCATTCATCACTCAAAAATTGTTATGCAAGTTCCTATGAAATATTTCTCATGTATTACAATGCTCTAGTTTAAAAAAAAAAGAAAAAAAAAAAAAAAACCCAAAGGAAGAGAGGTTTATGTATTGTTATTTGTATTTTAGCTACACTGACTAGTCCTACAGACAGATCATTTCTGTTGATTTAACAAAAACCTGAAGCCGTGCTACACAAATGAAGAGAGGCTTTTCCTGTAATCCCTTCCCCATTTCCTGTTAGTCATGTCGGCTGAACTTCCTGTCTGTCTACACACTGAAACCAGCTTCCAGTGAAGGGCTTCAAAACTCTGATGGCAAGATACATTTCCACTACTACTACAGGGCAGTAAAAAGCAACAATTCTGCTTCTGTCTGAATAAAGATCAGTACATCATATGTTCACTATGAATAAGAAATGTTGCACACTGATAACAGGATTTGGTTAGATGAAGTGGTGGTCAACTCACATTGCAGGTCAGAAGTCGAGTACAAACTTTCTTTCTCTCGGGGTCCAACACACCACAGTGCTTGTCGAGATCACATTCTTTTTCTGCAGAAAAACGAGAAAAGCATTTTATGGTCAAATTCATGGTTTTGTGACTAGCTTGTCTATATACATTACTGCATGGATGGTACTTAAATTTAGAAGCCAAGAGAGCCATAGTTATAGTTATAAGTATAAAAATTCAAGGACTATTCAGCGGCTAAAGCTTGGTTTTATGCTTAGATTTACTGCCTAATCACGTGACTTTGGGGGAGGATTATACATATAGATTAATAATCAGGCATGTCAGGAACCACAAAAAAGGCAAAAAGATGCAGCCTTTGTACACCTAAAGTAGTCAGCGGGATGCACATTAAAAAAAATGCATCGTGCAACTTAATTATCAAGTGCAAACTGTATAATATATCAGCCTAATTTGGAGAGATGGCTATGATGAACCTCAGGTAGGACTTACTGGAGACCATCTTGTACGTCCTCTGTCCACGGAGGTGTCCGGAGGCGACAGGGGCAGAGGCAGCCTCGCCTCTCTGGGATTGAGGCCTCTCAGTTGATGAAGGCCGATTGGGCGACGGGCCTCCATGTGGCCATGGGGGGTCTCTGTGAGTAGGGGGAGGGGAGCTCCGCGTGGGTTCAATGGGAGGGGGCTGCTTAAAAACAGCTGATTCTGAATGACTCGAATTTGAAGGTGAGTGCCTGGGGAAAAGATAGCCATTTATAAATTATACATGATGTACTGTATATGTTGCTAATAACCACAGTTCATCATACTCTTACACTTCAGACACTCTTTTAAAGAGATAGTTCACCCGAAAATGAAAATTCAGGCATCATTTACTCACTCTCATGTTGTTCCAAATCCATGAGACTTTCATTTATCTTTGGAACACACATTTTAATGAAATCTGAGAGATTTCTGTCCCTCCACTGAAAGTCTATTCACCCAAAACTCTGACGCATCAAAAACAGAATGTAAAATAAATACTTATGAACCTAACGGTTTAATCAAAATCTTCTGAAGAGACACAATTGATTTATATGATGAACAGATTTAATTTAGGCTTTTATTCACATATAGCCAAACATTGATCAGCAAACGAACATATAGCATATTCAAATTTGGTAAATGGAAGCTCAAGCATGTTTGCTTGACGTGCAAAAACCAATGAGGTTCATTCTCGTGTGTTACGCAGCACGTTTGAGCTTCCGCAAGAACCAATGAGGTTTGTTCTCGCGCATCAAGCAAGCACGGTTGAGCTTCTGTTTGTGTTCGCTGATCAATGTTTGTATGTGAATAAAAGCCTAAATTAAAAAGGTTTGTCATATAAAGTGATCGTGTCTCTTCAGAAAATTTAGATTAAACCACTAGATTCTTATGTATTTATTTATTTATTTATTTATTTTTAATAAACGTCAGAGTTTTGGGGGAATAGACTTTTAAAGGACGGACAGACATTATCAGATTTCAATAAAAATATCTTCATTTGTGTTCCGAAGATGAACAAAAGTCTTACGGGTTTGGAATGACATAAAAGATGACGATTTTAATTTTTGGGTGAATTATCCCTTAAACATAAAATAACAAGATCAGATTCGTTAATCTTACCAAACTCCATCTTTCGGAGGTTTTGAGTGTCTGAATTGAGGCGGCGTGGAGGGAGATTGCGGAGACGCCCGCGGGGGCACGACATTCTGGTTCCTGCCACTCCAAGAGGATGTTCCGTGGGAGGGCGGGGTGTGTCCATGGCGGGGTCTTTGCTGTTGAGGTGGAGGTGGGGTGGAGCGGAGGTGTGCATAGAGCTTACCCAGAGGGCCGTGTCTCCTCTCGCAATGCTTTTCGAACGCCTGAGGCTTCACCACCTGACTGCAGTGGCCACACACCACCAGGTAGAAGTCATCGTGCCCAGGATAATGACCAAAGATGGACATATCTGCAGAAGCATACCAAACAATAGGGACAAATTAGCTCTGTTCCAAAACTGGAAACTACAGAAAATGTTTCTAAATGCTCACATTTTCTCCAGAGAGAATGATTCAAGTTAACTAAACATGCAAAGGCAGTTCATACTAGTGACCGTTCTAATATTTGAACATCTTAAGGTTAAACTGAACAGAAACATTTCACATTACCATCACAAAAACATGAAATTATGTTTTACTTAAAAGAAAATAGACCTTTTATGTTAAATGTTACGCTTGTTAGATTATCTCAAGGTTATCAGCATTGGTCAAAAGCAATGTATGCTTGCACAATTAAGTTAAAACTGAAAACAGAAAAAAACATATATATTATTCATCGACTAGGTTGTCAGTAATTTTACAAATTGTTGACCATTAGCATATTGCTAATAACCACGTTAAAGGCTGTGTATCATTACATTCATATAATAAGCATTCATTTAATTTCAGCAATATTTAGTATGTCTCATCTGCCAAATATTGTGCATACTGACATAGCTACCATGTTGGTATTGTTTAAAGAAAATAAATATAGGCTAACCATTACTTGCTTTATCGTAATTGGAAAAATCATTAGAGAAATGTTAATTATAAGGGGTTTTATGACAAGGATGAAATTACAGTATGTTAGAATGGGTTTGCTGGACGACCAATGTGAGAATTTCAATGTCAAAATTTAAAGAGAAGGGTGGTTGATGGCTGATATAATGCTAATAAACTGAATGTTGGTAAACTGCACTGTTTAAACTGAGTTCACCCTATATAACATTGTAATAATAGCTGTTGAATTGAAACTAATGACACTGAATGAAAAAATATGACATTTGCTTGAATTTCACAAAAGAATATGTTTATTATACATTTATAAGGCTGTTTATAGATGTTGGTACATGACAGGAAGAACCACCACATTTGTTAAAGTTGATAATCTCAAAACAGCCAAATACCAGCCAATTAATCAGCTTATACATCAGTCCATCATTAAATGGGTTAATTTCATGGTAATACCGCTGTCTCCCAATGAAATCAAAGGAAAGTATATAACGCCTACCCTCTTTCCTCAGTGTCATGGTTTCCATCGTTTTCTTGCCATTCTTGCTGTATTCATCTCCATCGGACCCTATGAAAAATGGTTGGAGGAAGTGTAGAGAGAGGGAACATAAAACGTGACCATTACAGAAGCATTATCAATCAATGCTTTACCAGCACATATGGGTTATGGGCCGCTTATATACATCCAACCTTCAAACCCAACAATTCAAAGAGCTGTAACCATGGTAAACACTGAAAAGGACGAGTCCCCTCCAATATTCAGATATATGATGGGTTCTTCAAAGGTGGACTATATTTGGTCCAGAATAAGTGGTTACAGTCCTAAATGCACTATATTGAGTCAAACCTGTGAGGAAAAAAAAGGACATGTACTGAATTATGCATACTGTGGTGTTTAATGAGAGCAATAATATGAGATCTAGCCAGTTGTTTAGGTTTTATTCCCCAAGATTTTCAATGTAAGATGCAATCTGTGCCATGAACTGGTCATCTGTGAAGCACAAGCTCTTCTGTGGGTGGGGCCAAAATAAAAACTACCTGCAAATGATCTCTACACTATTAACTGATGTGATAATGTGCCAGTCGACAAAAGGAGATTCGTGGTTTCAAACTGAGTGCGTTTGTTACATTTGAAGTTCCAGACAAAACGAACACGGAACACGTTCTATTATGACGACACTCATCAGAGAGAGAGCGCAAGCGCGTAACCCGGCCGGCACTAGGACCCGGCAGGTTCTTTGTTTGGGTAACATGGTTCGGGATGCCGTGCCTTTTTCACGAAAAATAAAGCACATCCCTGAGACTTTTTTATGGTTTATTTAGAAATACCGGCCACGAAACACTCACTCACCCTCCGATGCTGTCAGGTTGGCTCTTTCCGTCCAGACGCTCCAGCTTTGGCCCACGAAATCATCGAGACAAGGCACCCGCCGTTCCAGAGCAGCCATTACTTTAACTGCGCGTTCACGCACCGCCATCATCACTGCGCGGCAAGGCGCTGACGTCACATTGCGCGCTCCCGTTGGCGGAGGGGGAACCTGCGTGTGCGCGCACTTGTTCTGTGAAATGTATTTTTACTGTACGATGATTCAAACCCTTTAGTAATACAAATATACAGATATGTCATGCAAATAGTTTATTAAACTGAAATTGAATATTTCACATTCTTAATATATCAAAAAAATTATATTTTACTTTTTATAGGTTTTTAGTGTTATATTTTCGTGACAATTAAGCATATACAAAATGCAAAAATAAATCTTAATGGTTCTAAAATAGACTTCATTTTCTTATGTAATACAGAGAAATATCTAATATTTTTTTTTCCTTTACTTAATCGTTGGTATTCTAGTTTTAATACCATATTCATGACTTCAAATTTATGAAAGCATGGAGAACATACGTTTATCATTCACGTGTCACGTGTGTTGTGATTTTGCCTTGTTTTTGATGAATTTATTGCGTTTACAATACTACCATCTAGTGGTTATGTAGCAAACAGCAGCCTTTTGGAAATAAAACACGAACCAATATTTATTTACAGCTCTCCTCTTTTAATACTAACCAAAACTGCAAACAGCCTTTGTGGAGATTTTCCTTCTGAACTTAGCATAGAGATACAAAAACACAACAACAAAAATGTAGGCCTATATTTTCCAAAAGTCACAACCAAAATTGAGCATTGCTCCAGGACAAAAATTAGACAATATGTGATGTGAGGAAATACTCTTGAGATATTTTAGATGGCACTTTGAACCTTTTTCCCCTTTAAATCACAACTATAATCATTTATATTAATAATTTAATGTGTTTAAGTCTACTTTTTCTAGCTATGTTGACATACCAGTTAATTGGATTAAAATTTTTAGACGTGGCAGTGAATATTAATTGGAAAGTTTCATCTTATGATTAAATCAACTACTTAAGAATATAATAATAATAAAAAAACAAAATTGCCATTTTAAAATGAAACAAATACCAATCAGTTTTCATCAGAACATAAGCTGCACACAGACAAATCACAGCTACTGAACAATTATTCTCTATTTTAGGATTAAACTGAACGCAATCCTCCACAAATGTATTTTTCTGTAAAAAATAAGATGGTAAAACATGCCACAGATGCACAAAATTAAATGTTCTTTCTGTAAATATACACATCAACCCATGTGATACAAACACTTCATTTACAGTGTCAAGTCAAACAGCCAAATACAAATAATGACAACATTACTACTCTGAACAGTAGAAAAACAATGAAACAAGTGTTTCTTTCTGTTGAACGATGACTAGTGTTGAATAGTTAACATTTTTCCTGATAGCAAATGAAAAATGGCCTTTGGCGTAGTAATTTATTACCAAATACCACTTCAAAAAGAGTCAACTCGGAGAATTCACACAAAGACTTAAAATAAAGGTTACAGACTAAATATCAGAGGCTTTATGGCTGAAAACAAGATTTTCAGTTTGTCATTTTCTGACAAAAGTAAGGTGACTTAGTTGTCAAAAGTGTTTTGGGTGTGAAAAAAAACATCGTGAACGTAAATGAAAAGGCACTTAAACCAATAAATAGTTTTTAAAAACTACAGAGAAAGACAAGCTTTAAATGTCTAGAGCTAGATATTAGTGTGCTAGTGTTTTAAGTGCTCACATAAGAGCTTTCAAATGCAACGTCTGCTTCTCAAGAGGTCTGATTGTAGTGGATATTGAAATGCAGGTCATCTTTATACCAAATTAGACAATTTAAAGGGATAGTTCACCCAAAAATGAAAATTCTGTCATCATTCTCCTCATGTTGCTCCAAACCTGTATGAGTTTCTTTCTTCTGATGAACACAAAAGAAGATATTTTGAAGAATGTTGGTAACCAGACAGTTGACGGTAGCCATTGACTTCCATAGTATTTTTTTCCTACTATGGAAGTCAATGTCTGTTTGGTTACCTACATTCTTTAGAACATATTTTTAGTCCAACAGAAGAAAGAAACTCATACAGGTTTGGAACAACATGAGGGTGAATAAATGATGACAGAATTTTCATTTTTGGGTGAACTATCCCTTTTACCTAGAACACGAGTTACCTTTTAAGTTGTAATAGAAATGCTACTGATCTAATAAAATTTGGTTTATTTTTTGCCTCGCTTTAGACGACCTGCTTGACAAAATTATCACCTGACAGTGCCATCAAACAGACACTAAAAAAAAAAAAAAAATCCATAAAGAAATGATGCATTCAGCTTATAGCATTTATAATGTAGTGAACTGCAATGCATGGAGCTAGAAACAAAGCTTTTGCATGAACAAACGGTGATGTCCTCTGCTTGATGAACGGATGGAAAGGAGAGGAAGAAGGCCATCTTGTTTAATTAGGAGGTGGAAACTCCTTCCTCTGCGTTGGGTGGCGGATTGGCAGGCTTATGAAACGGAGTCTCCTTGTAGATGAACCAGCAGTTTCCTGCCCACAATATCAGGTTGAGGAATCCAAAAAGCTAAAAGACACAGAAAAGAAATATACATTTAGTGCTTCAACTGCTCATTTCTGCTTACAAATAAATTACTAGTAGGACGATGTCATCACAATGAACCACACAAAGTTTTTCTCCCACAGGTCATTGAGATTATTTCTAAAACGTGTTGCAAAAACTTTAACCACACAACAACTTGAACAACTTGAGGGTGAGTAAGTGATGACAAAATTTTAATTTCTGAGTGAACTATCCCTTTAACTAGGTTTAATAAAAAAAAATAAAAAATAAAAAGAAATATGAGAGCAGAACTGACAGGTAGTAATCATCCTTACCACAGAGGCATTGAGACGGCCCATAGCAGGGAAGCTCTTCACTTCACATGTATCAGGCAGACAATGCACGATTAGCCTTTCAGGATTTGTAGCATGCTTGACATCTGTTAAACCTTTTCCCCAAGCTGAGGAGCACACCAGCCACAAGAACGCAAAGATCCCGGTCACAATCAGATCCTGGGGAGGAAACAGACGAAAGTTTGGAATAGCAATACTTGTTCATGGGAATTGTAAAAGAAAATGATATTCTGATAAAGTTGCTGTCAAAAGGACAAAAATGCACATAAGTAGTCCAACAGATGAAAGAAAAATCACATGGCATGAGAAGATACTTGGACGATTAACAGAAGCGTCAGTTCCGAAAAATGTATAGCCTTTACAATGAATAATTAATGTTTTCTATTAAACTATTAGTGAATTTTGAGTAAATACTGTAAAATAAATGTACACAAAATTCCTACAAGTGCCTCCATTATGCTTTTTCGGATAATAACTTTCATGTAGTGTGTAATGGGATATGATCAGATATGATAATGGGCATTTGGTTTCTGACATGCGCTGCAAGTGGTCGACCAATCATAACAGACTGGGCCATCTGACCAATCAGAGCGGAGCAGGCTCTTGGAAAGGAGGGGTTTAAAGAGAGCAAATCCTTTATCAAACTTTTTCAGACACTGTGAGAAAAGAGGTGATGCTGCAATGTGTATTATGAGAGATTTAAAGTGTTTTTTTGTTTTGTTTTTTTTTTTACCTTGAATGCATGTAAAACTACTGTAGGAGACCTCCAAAACAAAATTAGGAACCTTTAAAATAGCATAATAGGGGCACTTTAAATAAAATAAACATCTCATTTGCAACCATTAAATTGCATCATACAGGTAATATATTGACTGGTTTCAAGACTGATCATGTGACGAAAGTGGCGAGATGACTGACAAGACCATGGCGGAGGATTCGTTGCACAACAGAGCCTAAGTGTTTGACAAATGTCTTATCTTGTAGAATGTGCGCTCAGCACCGTCGCTCCCTATTCACAGAGTACGCGCAATCACGAATCGAAAGCAAAAGTAAAACGCGAGTGCGCATTCAAACGCGATTTCAATACCCTGCATTTTCAAAGCGGCTCCCTGATGCATGCAAATATCTCCCAATATGAAAGATCTTAGGCTGGGCTGTGTAGTTGTAACTGTCTCTCAGCTCTGTATCATGCTTGAAGAAAAATTTGGTCTCTATTTGCACTTTGAATATTGAGAGAGAACTTTGATTATGGTTGCACTTAGGCATGTGACGGTATCAAATTTTCATGTTGCGATTAATTGCTGAAGCTTTTATTACGGTATACATTATCACGATATTGAAATTGCCAAAAAAAGTGTTGTCATAGTATAACAGGTTTAAGAACTCTTTTTGTAATAAAAAGAACTGAATGTTTAAATACAATAATACAATACACAAAAAATATATAAAGTAAAATTTTCAAACAGATTAAAGTGCAAAAGAATTAGGCTATAAAGAACAACAGGTAACACTTTACAATAAGGTATCATTATTTAATGCATTAACTAAGATTGAGCAATAGCTACATTTGTTACAGAAAGTATTATTTTTTTGTTAATGTTAGTTAAGAAATACAACTGATCATTGTTAGTTTTAGGTCCATTAAATAAGTTCTTTTGATTTTAGTAATGTTATTAAACAGTAACTAAGAAATTAACATTAACTAAGAATAATTAATGCTTTATAAGTATTTTTCATTGTCAGTTTGGTAATAATGAATTAACATGTTAAAGGGATAGTTCATCCAAAAATGAAAATTTGATGTTTATCCGCTTACCCCCAGGGCATCCAAGATGTAAGTGACTTTGTTTCTTCAGTAGAACACAAATGATCATTTTTAACTCCAACCGTTGCGGTCTGTCAGTCGTATAATGTATGTCAATGGGAACTCCATCTATAAGAGTCAAAAAAAACATGCACAGACAAATCCAAATTAAACCCTGCGGCTCGTGACGACACACTGATGTCCTATGACATGAAACGATCGGTTTGTGCGCTCTGATGACGGAAGTGATCTCTCGCGCTTTGCTTCAATGAGTGCGAGCGATCACTTCCGGCATCAGAGTGCATTCAGACCTCACCAACCGGATGCTCAAGGCAGTTGGACATAATGGTGAAAAATGATATAAATACTGTTCGGTTTCTCGCACAAACCGATCGTTTCGTGTCTTAGGACATCAATGTGTCGTCACGAGCCGCAGGGTTTAATTTGGATTTGTCTGTGCATGTTTTTTTGACTCTTATAGATGGAGTTCCCATTGACATGCATTATACGACTGACAGACCGCAACGGTTGGAGTTAAAAATCATCATTTGTGTTCTACTGAAGAAACAAAGTCACCTACATCTTGGATGCCCTGGGGGTAAGCAGATAAACATCAAATTTTCATTTTTGGGTGAACTATCCCTTTAACTAATGAAGCCGTATGTCTCAAAGTTTTACTGAACAATAACAAATAATAAGAACATTTCTAGTCATTAGGGCACGTTGTAGTCCAGATTAAAACATAAAAATATTTAAGTTTGAAAATAAATAGCCTATTAAGTCTTTAAGTATTAAGTATTTGGTGCTGTGATGAACAAGACTGAGATTACAAAAAAATGAATGGCTGTTTGAAGCATTTTAAAAACTTCACTAGCGCAGCTGCTTTGTTTGCGGGGTTTCCGGGGTAACCGCTGCATTCTGCTGTTCCATCAGCGCCCTCTGCTGTCAGAGAGTGAACGTGCACTTTCATTCAGCGCGTCTCCTTCACTCGTTCCGCCATGTGCTTCTCATGCACGTTGGGCTTGTTTACATCTGAGCGCGTCCCTTTGACGCAGCATACAGCGGTGTTGTGCATTTTATACGGTTGATGGGGAAAGTATTCTTAAATGCATTATAAAAATTTTAATAATTGGTAATAAATTATTATTTACGGTATTTTTTATTATTTATACTGTTTTTATTTCTATGATCAATTTGTGGAAGGGATTTCAGTTTGGAGGTCAAAAGTTGTAGAAGCTCATAAATCATGTACAGTTCTAACTTGTAAGGTCTGAAGAGACTCATATGAAATCACACAGGAGAGAAGCCAGTCAGTTGAGTTTGTGGCAAAACTTTTACAGTGCTTGAGTATTGTTGTCTTTACTGCATATGATAATTCATACTCAGAAAGTAGAACGGAAATGACATTCATTACAAGATGATTAGTTAAAGCATATCAAATGCACCTGCAGACTATTTTCTAGTCATATACTTCGTACTTTCTTAAAAATACTGTGTAAAAATCTCATCTCGTCTCCTTCTCGTGAGCTAAATGTCTTGTCACACCCCTAAATATCCTGTATCACAAAGATAATTTCTTCCAAACCATGAGTCACAAACTCTTAATGTCTTGCTTTTGATTTTGATTGATTCTTGACAATACAAAAAAATATACTACAAAATAAGACCATGGATTTTCATGACATAATTGCACAGACAGAAAAATTCATACGCTCACAATCATTCATAATGTTTCAAATAAAAAAATGAATTGATTGATGACTCACAATGGTGGGGCCACGGTTAGACTCCCTGTAAACATGCTGGTAGCCCAAGTACAGGATGAGGGTGAAAGTACAATACAGGAAGCCCAAGACGCCCACAGAGACGAAGAACTCAGCCGAGGAGGAGAAATCTCCCTGCAGGAAGGTCACGTTCTTGCTCCCATTGCAATGATTTATTTCATATGGCTGACTTGGGAGCCTGATAATTGAAAGTCACATATTTAACATGTTGTGTATGTTAAGCAAAATACCAGAGATGCACCGATATATCTGCCAGTAATTGGTATCGGCCGATAAAAGCAATTATTTTCTCTATCAGTCATCGGCCAATTGTTTAAAAACAGCCGATGATCAGGGCAAAATGTGTTCAGACTGCTACTAATACTGTGCGTGAAGAAAAGTTCTCGTATTGAATTTAGGGCAAGTTAACGCGACAATAACGCATTAACAGTTAAAAAAATAGCAATGTTAAAGCAAGCTCTATTTGACCCTATGAATCATCCGTAGTTCAAGCCCCGGTTGCCAGGATCACAGTTTTCCCTACACCTAGTGTTGCCAAGTCCGCGGTTTTCCCGCAGAATTGGGCTACTTTATCACTGTTGCTGTGGGTTGTTTTTTATGTCCGTGGGTTGAAGCAACTCCAAATAACATGATATTTAGCACATGGAATGCGAATTTTACCATGGGAACCCCGCCAAAAACATGGATTTTTACCCCCGGAAACGTTTTTCCCAGGGGGACCACCCTGAAACACGAGTTTTGGGCTAGTTCTGAGTTGCAATTGGGCGGGTTTTGTTGTAAAACCTGGCAACCCTGCCTACACCAAACATTATTTGTAGTGCGCTTTGTGCTTTGTTACTTGTGATAATAAACAAAGCCTCAGCTTTTTTAACTGTCCATTTTATCACAAAATTCAAACATTTAAGAGCAAAGTCTCAGCTTTTAAATTCTGTCCATTTTATCATGAAATACAAACATTTAAGAGTGTTAATAAAATAGCTTGTGAACAATGTCAATTAACTCTGCATTTACCTCAGGAAAGTTATCCAATCTTCACAGTTCATTAGTTAGCTATAAAAAAAACACTAGAGAGAAACTGATTTACTGTTAATTATATACGTATGTATGCTTGAATAAATTGAATAAAGTGTTACCTTATGTGCAGCCGAGATGAATACAAACATTTCAGTTATTATTTGTGTAATTATTATATCTGAAAATAAATACTAGTTGAATATAATAGCTCTGTTGTTAACTTCAACCTCTGATATTATAGTAATATACCAAATGAGAGGGTTCCCTGTATAATTTGCAGCATTATTTGGGAGAAATTTTTTTTCCTTAAGAAAATATCATTATTGGCAGATATCATTCTGAATAATCGGCTATTGGTATAGACAGAGAAATGTAGTATCGGTGCACCTCTACAAAATACAAATGGCTTACTCATTGCATGACTTACAGCTGGCGGCATTTTAACACTGGAAAAAAAAAAAAAAAATGACACCTTTATTTTGAAATAATTTGTAATAGAAATGTGGTTGTTTTACCTAAAAGGATATCCAAAATGAGCAGTAATGTCGTTTTTACTTGCACAATTAATAGTGATCATAGTGGATCCAACATAACCACCAGTGGTGGCAAAGGCACAAATGGTGAAAACCTAAAAAAAACACAACAATCATGATAATAAGACATCTCTGTAACATTTTCCACAAAATCATAACAGCAGTTGTCATGCATCGGTTCTGATATCAGCACTGACTATAACTATGCACACTTGGTCAGTTTACAGTCTGAAAATGTCAAAATGTTCTATTCAGAGTCAAGTAGTAAAATAAACATGTTTATTTTCAGCAATTTTGTGTAAGCATTTCCTATGTGATCATTATAAACATATCTGAATTCTATTTTAACCACTAGAATAGGATCTGGATTTATTATTTCAGAAATCAAGGTGTAATTTTCCAGAAATTTCTGAAACATCAAAAAAAAAAAAAAAAACAACTAATAGATACAGCCCAGTTAATGAGGGTTTAACATATGAAAAAATAAGACTTAAAAAACATGAATTCAACATCAGTTTAAACCAGCTGTCTGTGATGTGAGATGATAAATGAGAGTGAAATGGATTGAGTGTTTGATCCTTCAACACTTTTCCCCTCGCTGACTCATACATATCCTGGCGCGTGGTTCGCTGCTTTCCTTTTACAAACACCCTACTTCCACACAGGAAGTGGCTTCTACAGACATTTGTGAGAATAACTATAGTAGCACAGCTCTGATTTATAGATTCTGCAGGTATTTTTTCAGTGCTCTATGAGCCAGTCTTTCCCCCTATATCTAAGGTGTTTTGCTGTTTAAAAAAAAAAAATAAAAAAAATAAGCAATTTCATGAAAAAGATAAACTTTTAAGAGCCATGCTGTAAAATGGAAGAACACTGTGGATCTCGGATTAAACATACTGGGAAGAACTAATGGGAAAATGCTTAAAGCGATAGTTCCCCCCAAAAATCTGTCACCCTCATATCGTTTCAGACCATATGACTCTTTTGTGGGTAAAATAACAGACTTTAAATTTTTGTGTGAATTATCCCTTTAAGACAGCTCTACTCGCAGCTTGAGTCAGTGGAAATGAAACACAAATGTTCAAACCCAGTTAAAGTTCAACCTTTCTTTTACATTTCAGCTACATATTAAAGATTTCCAAGGACTGTTTGATCACTGAAGTATCTCTGTGGAAACCCTTTTTAAGAAACATTGACGGATCTTCAGAGAAGCAGTTGCTGTTACACAGGAAACACAATAGTGGGATGCAGAACTTCTGTCCCAGAAGTCCTTTGAGAGAATTATATTTTCAAAATACTGCCGTTTAAAAGGGTGAATCTCATGAAAAAGTCTTGGAAAAAAAATGTATAAATGGGGGGAATGGGCATCAATGTTGTTTATTGTTAACTAAAACTAATCAAAATAATTTTTATTAATTTAAATTAAGCTTTAATAAAATAAAATAGTAAAAAACGTAAATTTAAAAATTATTTTGTTTCAGTTAGTTGCCAAGACAACATTTCCAATTTAAGATGAAGTGCTAAAATTACTTAAACTAAAATAAAATAAAGCTAAAGTGATAAATAAAAAACACAAACTAATAAATGACAAAAGCACTTAGCAAAATTACGAACACTTAAATTAAAATGAAAACTGAAAATATAAAAATAAAAGCTCATTATATGCCACTAAAGTATTTATTTAAAAAAAAATTTAAATACTATATAGTATATAAATAATACTAAAAATAATAATGTTGGGGATGTGCAAAAATGAATTGGTCATGAAAATAATGTCACAGTGCAAAGTATTATAATACTCCTAAAATAGTCTTAATTTTTTTTTTTTTTAAGAAAATGTATTTTATGTAAATTAATATATTTTATCTAATTTCTTAAAATAAAAATATTTTATATAATTATTATAAATACAAAAAATATATATAAAAAATATTTTATATATATTATATATAATTTTACATTTTTGAAATATGACAGACATTTCTTGACAGCTTTTATATAATTCACGGAAAAAATGTCATAACTATCTGTACATATACACAAGTACATATATATATACACACACACACATAAAAAATTAAAAATTAATCAAGATATATTCGAACAGACTTAACAGTATATTTTCCAACAGAGTCTAGATTGTTTTCTTCTTTCATTAAACCAGATATCCGATCCTCTGAGACATGTTAGTCTGTATTGCACCCTAAAATGATTCTAAAAATAGCCCTATTTTTGCTGCCATGAAAATCACTCCGCATTCTAAAGAGTGGGTGTGTGATCTTCACCCCGCCAAGACATTGGCTTCATTCCTGGCCAGCATGCGGTGCAGGTGCTTGGCACAGAGAAGCACAGCGAGCCAACTAAGGGTGCCTGGCACCAAACAGAACCACATGGTGGGCCGATGCCACGTTCACGCTGGAATGCACACCTACACACAGCAAGTGATTATTAAAGAGCGCCTTTGTGTGAATGAACCGTCCCTGCCACCACTGTCAACATGATCAGAGGTCGATTTACCTGTTAGCGACCAATACTTCATCTCCACTGCTGTATTATTACTGGGAGATCTGGGTTGTGGTTGTTAAAAGGAAAAACATCACTGCGGACACATGCTGATTTAGGGAGTGGCTGACATTCTTGCTTTTACAAGTAAATAATTTGTCAAACCGCCCGTTTCCTTAGATTTTTTTGCAATTCAGGACATTCTCTAGGAAAAATGCTTATGAATGCATATAAGCCATATTCTTCTTCTCCACATCCAAGCACTTTTACGCAACTAACGTCAGACCGGTTACACCTTAAAGAAGCACTCATTTACTTCCTGCTTCCTATTCAGCGTGTCTAGATCTCCAAATGTAATCTCTAACCTAAAAAGATAACAGCTTAATTTACACCTTATGCACTCAAATTTGTTGCATCATGGGTTTTCGTTTTCTGGGATTTTTTCAAATGAGCCTGTGATGAAAGGAGTCCCCACTTGTAAACAGTGCCTGGATTAAGTTGCTGAAATTCCATCACCTCCCCATACAAAGGATCCAAAACAGCGCACTATTGTGTAAAATTGCACGTTTACTTTTGTCTACCACCTTGCATGTTCACAATTATAATGACTTGCAAAGACAAGGCAAAACTGTGTGCAAAGTGCAAATGTTTACAAAGGGTCTGGCAAAAGTGAAAGTAGACCTGCCAGGTTAGAGAAGAAAGAAAAGATGTCCTTGAAAAAACAAAGGCCTAGACATCATTTAAAGTCACCATGAAATCAAAATCGACAATTCTTGTTTTTTCATGGAATATTGACGTATTTGTTATAAATGATTTATCCGTGCACATCTTTTTTTTTTTTTTTAATTCATGTGCCCTTGTAATCTATAAAGGGGACCTATTATGCCCCCATTTACAAGATGTAAATAAGTCTCTGATGTCCCCAGAGTGTGTATGTGAAGTTTTAGCTCAAAATACCCCACAGATAATTTTTTATAGCATGTTAAAATTGCCACTTTTTGGGGTTGAGCAAAAACGCGCCGTTTCAGTGTGTGCCCTTTAAATGCAAATGAGCTGCTGCACTCAGCCTAAGAGGGCGGAGCTTTAAGAGCTGATTCTCCGTGTCAGGATTGAGTCAGGACGCACTATAATGTCAGAAACTGTGAATATATGCTGCATAGAGATAGAACAGGTATAGTTTAGTTCAATTACGGTTATAACTTGTATTGTCTTCTTGTTTTTATCCACTATATTAGTACAAGCCAGTTTACCGATGAGTTTTATAACGTTTAGTGTACACAAAATATGAAGCGTCTGTTTTCACTCTAGAAAATCACTGTAAGAACTTAATAAGTGCAAGTGTACATTAAAATATTATCCATAAACTTTCTCTCTCTCCCTTGCATTATCATCAAGATACACAGCGAAGTACACAGAAATACTCGTTACAACTAACAGTAAACAAATATATAAAGACATTATGCCTTTTCGGGTGATGCTTAATAAACTGGTAAACTTTATATCCGTAAATCAATTCCGATGAACTGTAATAAAGTGCCCTCACCTTTATTACTGCCGTATCCAGTATCACTCTGGAGACTGTATGTTTTGTATTGTCCCTTTGTATTGACATTCTTCACAAAGCAGTCCGGTGTGAAATGATTCGTGCAGACATAAACAAATTTCGGTAGAGTTGAGGGAGCATTTTCTTCAAAAACAAAATTAATCCACCTCGTCTTCAGCGGCTCAGATTTCAGGAGTAAATGGAGAGAGCTATGTGGATTAATCCATCCAGCTACAGAACACCTAAAACGCTTGGGAGACATTCTCGTCAGCGCAGCAATGGCGGACTGTGTACAACTGGCTGTGAACTCGCTCAGGGCGGTTCTATGTTAAAACGGCAGTGTCTGTCAACATTTGTGGGCGTGGCCTGTGGCTAATGTGACGTCACACTGCCAGGGATCTGGAAACGGCTTGTTCTGAGACACTGCTTATGATTTACGGGGATAAAAAAAAAAGGAGTGGTTGGATTTTTATCATTATAGGGTGGTTTTGTACACACTGCCAACACACATTTATGTCCAAACACCATGCAAAAGTGAATTTTGCATAATAGGTCCCCTTTAAATCAAAATAATTTCCTCTCCCTCTTGCACCAAAATATATTCTCTTCTAGTGATGTCCAGTTTGTAAACGAATCGTTCTTTTGGACCAGTTCTTTTAGGACTGAACCGTCTGAAACAGTTTGTGACTTGAGTCAGCACAGATCTACAAGTTATTCAATCAAAACTCACCTTTGGACGTGCCTGACACTCACCCCGTCTCGAAACATACCCCGTACAGGTATGTTATGTACGGGGGCAGTTGTGGCCTAAGGCCACCAAAGCGTTTTTTCCGAGGCTAGCGTATTTTTACAACTGTTTTCAATGGTAGCGCCACGTTTTTAAAATGCCAGAAGCGTAACGAGGCACTGAGCGCCTATTTCGCGCTGAACGCTCAGCGTTTTTTACCAGTCGCTGAGAGTTGAAGAATGTTCAACTTTGGGTAAAACACAGCGTTTATCACTGTCACTTTGTACCCAGCCGTCCAATCACAGTGGAGTAGGGGTGAGACAAGTACAACACCGACCAACCATCACATTCTGCTTGTACAACATCAACAGATGACAACAAGAAGCATAATAACGGAACAAATTATTTAAAACAAGAGCCAGAGCAAATACTTTACATTGTTTCTGTACTATTTACAAATGTCGATACAAACTGTTTCTGTGAAATGAGATACTAGTAACACTTCCAAGGATATTCCGTATCATAGCAAGCAAAGCATCTTGATTGAAAAAAAAAAATAAAAAAATGCTGCGCTGCCGAAGCGCTCTCAAGCGCTCACAGCTAGGTGTTTTCAGCTGGATAAAAACGCTCTGGTGGACACACAGCCTAATGGTTAAAGAGTTGGACTTATAACCCGAAGGTCGTGGGTTTGAGTCTCAGTGCCAGCAGGAAATGTAGGTGAGGGAGTGAATGAACAGCGCTTTCTTCCACTCTCATTACCCACAACTGAGGTGCCCTTGAGCAAGGCACCTAACCCCCCAATTGCTCCCCAGGTGCCGCAGCATAAAATGGCTGCCCACTGCTCCGGGTGTGTGTGTGTTCAATACTCCCTGCTGTGTGCGTGCACTTGGATGGGTGAAATGCAGAGCACAAATTCCGAGTATGAGACACCATACTTGGCTACACACGTCAGGTCACTTAAATGAGTCAATATCCAGGAGTATATGATCCTACAATGCCTTTATTTGCCAACTCATTCAGCATTTCAGTTAGTCCACTGAACTGAGAACAGTACAGAATATGTCCGACATGATGAGTACGGTCTGCCGAGGGTTTCATAAAGGGGGCAAAACATATGTTTCTGATGTCTTTTGCTGAAAAGCATAAAGTGTATAACAAATAAAACATATTGGAAATATAACAGTGATCCGACGGCAGTAGTTCTCAGGTCAACAGCAGTATACTGATTATGACTAGTTTATTCACTATAGATGTAAAACATCTGAGTTTCATATCATTATTGGGTGATTCAATAACAGCACTGCGTATATATGACATCATTGCGTGATAATGTAAACAAACCAGTACATTGTTTTTTTTGAACCAGTTCATTGAAACGAACTGTCCAGGTTGTAGAAAAGAATCGGACTTCCCATCACTACTCTCTTCTCTGAAGACTTGTTTACATGCGTGAGGGCGGGACAACCTGTCACTCACATGAGATCGACCAATAGCAAACCACAACCATTCAACGATCAAATCAATTCTCAATGGACAAAATCAAGTCACGCCCCACAATTTTTCTTGTTTAAGAAGCTGTTTTACTTTGATACAGATATATAAATAGGGAAGGAAAGACTATTGCAACTTCCGTAGGATCAATGCAACTTCATGGTCCGGTCAATTAGATACCAGTCCTGTTAGTGAATATCTAAGAAACTACATGCTATTTCAGCAACAGCAGCTGGGATTCTTTTCTGTACATACAACATCACTTCTAAAAATGATCTTGGCTGCTTTCAGTGCTGTCGGATATATACGTCAGTGTTTATGCAGGTATAGTGTCACATGTCAACACTAAAATTTGTGGCAGTTAGCTTCTACTTCCGGACTTCTAAACTATACCAGACCAACTGGATTGAATTTCAGTCTAGTCTACAACTAAATTGAGGACAAACAAAAATATATTTAGCTCACAAGCCATGCAACAGTAGATGAGATGCCCTTCCGAAGGAAGCTTCTACATTCTAGAATCTATTATAAATCTTTTCCAGATCATCGAAACTTAATTGTATAGCACGTAAACCAGATCAGACTGAATCAAAAAGTTAATTTCATATCCAGCCTGATTTCTTAGTAGGTTAATGACCTCCAGAGAGCGAGTCGAGGCCTAGTTACCCACATCAGTCGGAGAACCCTGCAGGTAGGCGTGTTTTATAGCCTAGATTTTCCATTGTTTGCAGAGGTATATGTGGTATTAGTCTAAAGTCCACCATAGGAGCCTCTTAATGCGCATGTGGCAAACAGGGCTGTCTTGGTTGCTTCTACCGTTGGCAATGCAAACACCATTCAGTTCTCAAGAGACAGTGTGCAAGGCAGGACTTGTATAAATTTGCATGCATTTGTATGCTTGAGAAAATTTCTATAGCACAATCCCTATCATATGACACATGTACAGATGTGTATATGTATAGATGACCTTAATAATGGATAATGTACGAGTTTTGGTCCAGTTGACATTACTTTGACATGGGTGTTGCCCCTTATTGACAAAACAACAGCACCATATGTGACTGAAACGAACTTGTTTCATCTTGTAAAGGTACATGAATATGATCGAATGATACAGCGTTTAAAAACATTTGCAACAATGTATCATTTGTCATAATGAACGTTCCATCAAAAAGATACAATGTGACATTTGGATCTGTTGAATGATCGCAGGAACTCACCCATTCCAGGATTCGGATAAATCCCAGTGGCTCTTTCACAGGTCCCAAATCCAGACTAAAACCCGACATGACTTTCTGTAAGTGGAGAAAATAAAGACGAAATCCTTCAATCGATTTTCCTGAGCGGAAAAGACGAAGACCACCAAACTGCTGTTAGTTTATTACCTGCAGGATTTCCATGTTGTGGGTGTATTTTTATATTGACGCTGATAGAAAAGACTTCGACTCCAGGATAGTTTCCGATTTCGTTATTAACAGAAAAAGAGGACACAAAACAATGACGTTCAAGGTTTTCGATAGCGGGAAAAATAGAGGACTTGTGTCGACCAACTTGTCAAACTTTCTACAGTGAAACACGTGATTTCAACTTTCTCTTAAAGTGACACACATGCGTAAATGCACTGCAGTGTTGCCAGATCCCTCCAGAAATATGCACAAAATAGGCCTAAATAAGCAAAAGATTGTGATTTTATTAGTGGAAATTAATAATTCCTTTGTTTCATTAATCTAATTCCTTTTGTAAAATAGTTAATAAATATAAAAAATATTAAAAACATAAATTTTTATTAAAAAAGATTATTTCATTAAGCAAGTTTATTATAACAAGGTTTGCGTGACCTTTGTTATGTGTATTTACAATAAACGTTATTTAAATTGATTATGTTCTCTAATTAATAGCCTAAACAAAAACAAAAATACGATTATCTGAATTTTAGGCCTCTTAAATGTTTTAAATGATGGCTTTCGAATATAATGTTATAATTATGGGCTAAAATTACCCATTTTATCCGAAGAAATCACAAATATTTTCAATTTAATAGGTACCAGCATTAGTAACAATGTTGGCAATATTGTATTTGCACTTAAAAGAAAAAAGTTACATGAGAAAAACTTTAATTTCATTTATGCTATAATTTGCTTATATATTTTGGTGTCTTTTATTTGTAAATGATTATGTTGTTTCGATTTTTTATATATATCGTCGTCATACGGAACAATAAAGTATTACGACCACTCACAGCCAGTGTGCTAAAGACTTCTATGATGGACTCAGTAGGGTAGGAACCTAAGTTTTTCCGAAATGTTTTTGTCGGGCGATTATGTATAAACGCTTCCTGCACTGTTGAAACTAGCAAACTCACCCTCTACTGCAGAAGGTAAGAAATTCATCACATACATTTATTGTTGTGTTTTACTGCAGCAAATCGCAGCTCAGCAGACAAAAGCATTTGAAACAACAGAGCATATTGTATAAAGTTGTTTTAAACGGCTCATGTGTTGTTTATTTAGTTGTAAACCGGTTAGCTAACGGCAAATGCTCATGTGTATGTGTTCTCATATGGTTTTATCAAAATAAATAACGAAATGTATATAAAAAAAACGTATGGGCAAACTGCTTATTGAGGTCTTTGAGGGTTTTTAAAAGTGCATAGATGAAAATAAATACGCTAGGAGTATTTCTAAAGGGCTCACAACATATAAATGACTTGGTTGAAATGAAACATGCCTTGTCATTGAGTGAATAGTGGTTCGTCCAATCAAATAGACAGTTGACTCTTAGTCCCGCCTTTCATCTTAAAATCGTCCAATCAGTGGAAGGGATGCCGGTCTCTGATTGGTTATGAACTCCAAAGCCATCATCCCGCCGCTAACATAGCGAGCTGTTTTGCGCTAACTTACTTCATTTAAAGTTAGAAAATCCAGGTCTGTTTTTAACATTTTCGTATTGATTTTTATAGATTTGCATTTCAAAATGTTCCTGACAAGATCAGAATATGACAGGTAAGATGAAGAATGACCTTTATCTATACTTTATGCTTTCACTGCTTTGAATGACTTTCCATCATTTGTTTCATTCTTGTTGTGTCAGTGATTGCTCTTTATATATATAACGTTATATAGGATATTTACACACATCTCTTCAAAGCATGTAATGTCACCGTCTTGTCTTGAAACTTTCACTTTCAGTTTTGTTTTGCTTGCCGATATACCTTTAACTCATTATACACATACTCACATACAGTTCATTACAGTGTATGAATGTATTATAAATACATATTTGAATACACTTACTGTATTATATTAACATTTTTTTTCTCCGTCCTCAGAGGAGTAAACACTTTCTCACCAGAAGGAAGGCTTTTTCAAGTTGAATATGCTATTGAAGCCATCAAGGTAAATATTTTCAGTATATTCAATAATATGATGTGTAATACATCTTATTACCAAAATATTGTGTCTTTTTCAGCTTTTCTCATGAATGTCGGCGCTAATTTGTTTTGCTTTGTGTGACTTTACAGTTGGGGTCCACAGCCATTGGCATTCAGACATCGGAGGGAGTGTGTCTCGCTGTGGAGAAGAGAATAACCTCTCCTCTGATGGAGCCCAGCAGCATTGAAAAGATTGTAGAGATCGACACTCATATTGGTAAGACAAACTCTTATTATATAACACATTCTCGGTGAGGATAAGGGAAATAAAGCTAGTAGTGAATGATCATGTTCATTTCTCATTACAGGCTGTGCCATGAGTGGCTTAATAGCTGATGCAAAAACGCTTATTGATAAAGCAAGAGTGGAAACACAGGTCAGTGAAAGTTTCTTTATAATCTGTATTGTCACAAAAGCCTTATTCAGTAATAATTGTGTACAGGTGTGTTACGATCTTTAAAGGTCTAGGAGATGGAACGTAACATTTAGATCTCACACTACTGCTGGTAAATTGGAAAAAGTAGAAAGAATAATGAATAGGCTACTATCAGCGTTGAAAACTTGATAATTTATTACACAAAGCCGAAGCCACTAAATATAGTGAGTGAGCTATGTACAATGCATAAGACGACACAAAAGAAAATACAAATAGTCATAGGGAAAAGGAACTTAAGTGGCGGCAAATAAAACCAAAACCCTCTAACTAAACAAAAGAAAAATGTGTAAAATAAACCGAATCCTTCAGCGTATTCAACGCCCTAAAATCCTACTCTAACTAAGAACAAAAATACATGGAGTGGCACATACTTCTTACCTAGTGTGTCTAACACTTGACATTACAAATTGCACAAATACTAAAGTAATGAAGGTTAGACTACATAGTCACAAATGGGATTCAATAAACAACTGATACAAGTTACACAACTCAAGACACCGAACACACACACTGCTGCCAAACGATGCACGCTGGAAGGCTTTTAAACCAGCGGGGCGGCAGCGGATTGGACGCAGAAGAACCACCCTAAAGATGATTGACAGCTGACACGGCTTCTCACAGTGAACCTGAGATAGCGAGTGGGAGAGACATAGTGAGAGAGAGAGAGGGAAAAAGAAAAACAAACACATAGAGCGTAACAAGGTGGCAGAAAGTTTTCACTCCAAATGCAAAAGATTATATTGTAAGCATTCTAGTGTTTTTGCAGAACCATTGGTTTACCTACAATGAGACAATGACAGTGGAGAGCGTAACGCAGGCCGTGTCTAACCTCGCTCTGCAGTTTGGAGAGGAGGACGCTGACCCTGGCGCTATGGTAAGAGCCATCTGGCTTCAATTTTATTGTACTTGTTTTCAGTTCACTGAGGACGGTAGTCTCTGGTTGTGGTTTAAATACAAATGTCCCCCTTTTTTCAACTTTAGAGCCGTCCTTTTGGTGTCGCTCTGCTTTTCGGAGGTGTGGATGAGAAAGGACCTCAGCTGTAAGTACACTCTTTTTGCATTTAGTATATTTAGTGATTTAAATGTGCAGCAATTTGTTTCAAATAGATATTAAAAAACACATTTATACAAATTGCACTGGTTTGTTTTATTTTTCAGTGTTTTACCCTGCTTGATGTATATTCCAAGAAATGAGGGATATATGATTAATTAGAATAAAGCAGAAATTGCAATATGGCTTAGTGCGGTTATCAAATCGCCAAGGCTGTGATTTAATTATATAAGTATATGTGCTGCATATTTCACAGTGAATCACAGCACTGTTCTTTTATAACGGTAATAATAATAATTCTTATTAGTTACAATGATATAATCACAGATTTTTTTTTTTTTTTTTTTTATTTGGCCAAATTGTGCAGTTCTACTAACAACCTGGAGTTTTTTGGGGGGGGGGTTTTATTGCATTTTAATTTGCAATCACAATAGTTATCATCATAAACAGAATTCGATTTTTTTTTTTTTCCTGCATCGTGTAGTTCTACAAGAAATCAGTATTAAAAACATTATTATTATAATCATAATTACAATAAAGAGATTTTGATGCTCGGTTTGAAGTTGAATGCACAGTTCAACATCCATTAAGCCTAAACAAACTTTCAAAAGTAGCATTATTATTATTTTTTTTATCTATAACATCTTAGTGATTTGTCTGTAAGTCTAATTTGATATTGGGTAAATATTGTTAAACAGCAACATGGCTTAGTGCAATTATCAATTATTATTATCAAGGCTGTGATTTAATTAAATAAATATGTGCTGCATGTTTCAGTGAATTGCAGCACTGTGTTCTTTTTTTAATAATAATAATGATAATAATAATAATAATAATAAAATTATTATTTTTATTATAAGCTTTATATATATTGTGATATATAATCACAGATTTTTTTGGCCAAATTGTGCAGTTCTGTTAACAAGCACAGCAAACGCTGAGTTTTTATTTGTTTTATAGAACATTTTAATTTGCAATCACAAAAATGGAATTATTATTTTTATTTTTTTTGCTCTGAATTGTGCAGTTCTAGAAGAAATTCGTATCAAAAGCATTATAATTATTATTAAAATATTCCATAACAATTCAAAATTTTCCAAGATCCAAAAAGTTCTGAGAAGTTTTGAATACCTGGGTTTCTCTTTATTAGGCACTTGTACAGACTTGTTTAGTTTGTAAAGTATGTAAATCACAGATTTATTTTTTTACAGATACCACATGGATCCTTCTGGCACTTTTGTCCAGTGTGATGCCAGGGCTATTGGCTCAGCATCTGAAGGTGCTCAGAGCTCTCTGCAGGAGGTTTACCACAAGGTACATTTACCCACTCTCTCCTCATCATCTCCATTTACTTTTTTAAGGTTTTATGGTAAAATTAATAATGAAGTGGTAATCGGATAGCTCAGTTTTGATGCTCAAGTTGAATGCACAGCTCAACATCCCTTGAGCCTGCACAAACTTTCAAAAGTATTATTATTATTATTATTATTATTATTTTCTTTTATCTAGAACATCTTAGTGAAGTCTAATTTGATATTGAGTAAATACTGTTAAATCAAATCGCACTAGCCTAGCAACCATTTTTGCATCATAAGTTGTATAATTTAATTTTCAAGGCAAATATCAGCAATTCAGGGTCAAATAATTCAGTTAAAAACTGAAATTATCAGTTAATAACTGATAACCTATATTATATATTATACTTGCGTACTTTTTCTATAATGCAAAATCATCTCCACATGTCCATGTGTATATAACAAAATTCTAAGCTCTAACTCAACCATCTGATCCATAATTCCACAGCCAGGTTATTTCAAGATGATATTCTCCCAGAGAAAAGTGTTCCTCCTGAGAGAATCCTATAGCAGCAAATTGAGCCACGTGCTCAGGAAATAAGAGTCTCTTTTTAAATCCACCCCACCCATCTTCCCATTCCAGTATGTCATGCCTCTACTAGTGTAACTTTAGTCACCAGACTCACCCATGTGACCCTGCAATCTAATAAGCAGTGGCCGGTGTCCAAAAGACTTCTCCATAAATCTAATTGCTTTGGAAAAAAAATTCACGGTATACTTGTCGCTTCTTTCCTCCGTTAAACATTCATGAAATATCTCTTTATCTTTTTCAGTCCATGACGTTAAAAGATGCCATCAAGTCTTCTCTCACTATTCTGAAACAAGTGATGGAGGAGAAACTCAATGCCACTAACATTGAGGTAATGCACATGCACTTCACCTCACATGGTGTTGGTCATGTGAAATATAATTTAATTTAAAAGTATTTGAAGATCTGACAATTTCCTTCTCTCTGCCTGCAGCTTGCCACAGTAGAGCCCGGCAAGACCTTTCACATGTACACAAAAGAAGAGCTTGAGGATGTCATCAAGGATATCTAGAGCTGAACAGAGCTCTGCTAAGCCCAACTGATGTTCAATATGAAAAATCCAGTGTAATTTTGTGTGAATCATCACACAGCAATTACATATGGAATACTCTGGCTGCATCCCACGGTTTGCCTGTTGAGACAGGAATTGAGTCTTTATACTTTTTTTTTTCCTCTGTCAATCCCAAAATTTCTATAGTTCTGTACAAGAACAGGACAGCAGATCTTATAGTTGAAGTAAATGGGGGGGTTCTTTTTGTTACCAATCACTGAGATAATAAACTGTTGTTGAAAAACTGATGTTTTTTTTCTTCTTTTATGAATTAATTATAGACTAATAAAGAAAAAAAAATTGTCAATAAAGAAAATTTCATATATGCTGTTATAGGTTTCATCCAGCATCATGTGCTGTAAATCTTTATTATAAGTACAGCAGTTTAATTACATGCAAATTCACAAAAGCCTAAAGAAGGATAATCAGTTTTATTATATACTTTTGAACCACACGTGTGTGTAAATATAATGCTCATTTTTATAATTTAATATAATACCATGCATTTGAAGAGGTGTGAACAAATTCGTGTGAAACTCAAATGTTATTGTTAAATACAGTGGTGGTCAGAATTATTGGCACCCTTGATATGATCAAAGATGACTGTAAAAATAAATCTGCATTGTTTATCCTTTTGATCTTTAATTCATAAAATTAACAAAAATCTAACCTTTCATTGAAGGAAAAGAATTGAAAGTGGGGGGAAAATCACATTATGAAATAAGTGTTTTTCTCCAAAACACATTGGCCACAATTACTGGCACCCTTTTATTCAATACTTTTTGCAACCTCCTTTTGCCAAGATAACAGCTCAGAGTTTTCTCCTATAATGCCTAATGAGTTTGGAGAACACCTGACAAGAGATCAGAGACTATTCCTTCATACAGAATCTCTCCAGATCCTTCAGATTCCCAGATCCATGTTGGTGCTTCTTCTCTTCAGTTCACTCCACTCATTTTCTTTAGGGTTCAGGTCAGGGGACTGGGATGGCCATGGCAGAAGCTTCATTTTGTGCTCAGAGACACATTTTTGTGTTGGTTTTGATGTTTGTTTTGGATCATTGTCCTGATGGAAGATCCAACCACGGCCCATTATTGGATTTCTAGCAGAAGCGGTCAGGTTTTGATTTTTTATCTGTTAGTATTTGATAGAATCCATGATGCCATGTATCTGAACAAGATGTCCAGGACCTCCAGCAGAAAAATAGGCCCACAACATTAAAGATCCAGCAGTATATTTAACCGTGGGCATGGGGTACTTTTTATCCATGTGTGCACCAAACCCATCTGGTGGGTTTGCTGCCAAAAAGCTCTTTTTTTAGTTTCATCTGATCATAGAAGCCAGACCTGTTTGAAGTTTCAGTCTTGTCTGACAACTGAATGTGCTGGAGATTGTTTCTGGATGAGAGCAGAGGATTTTTCTTGAAACCCTCCCGAACAACTTGTGGGGATGTAGGTGCTGTTTGATAATTTTTTTTAGGCTTTCTGAGACTCAAGACTCAACTAATCTCTGCAATTCTCCAGCTGTGATCCTTGGAGAATCTTTTGCCACTCAAACTTTCCTCCTCACTGCGCATTAGGACGATTTAGACACGCATCCTCTTCCAGGCAGATTTGTAACATCTTTAGTTGATTGGAACTTCTTAATTATTGCCCTGATAGTGGAAATGGGGATTTTTCAATGCTTTAGCTATTTTCTTACAGCCACTTTCTATTTTGTGAAGCTCAACAATCTTTTGCTGCACATCAGAACTATATTCTTTGGTTTTACTCATTGTGATGAATGATTAAGGGAATTTGGCCTTTGTGTTTCCTCATGTTTATACTCCTGTGGAACAGGAAGAAATGGCTGGACAATTTCATGTTCATGATAACCCTGGTGTGCCAAAAAATGTAAATATGAATGGGAATATAGTTCAGAGATATTTTACTCATAAGAATTTCTAGGGGTGCCAATAATTGTGGCCATTTCATAATGTGATTCCCCCCCCCCCCCCCACTTTCAATTCTTTTCTTCACTGAAAGGTTAGATTTTTGCTAATTTTATGAATTAAAGATCAAAAGGATAAACAATGCAGATTTATTTTTACAGTCATCTTTGATCATATTTACCAAGGGTGCCAATAATTCTGACCACCACTGTATATTTCTATGAAATATAAATATATATAAAATATTTTTTAATTATACTTTTATATATAATGGCTCTTTGTACAAAGGAGATAACATGGTCAATGTCATGAATTTGTTCATTTTATTAGTGGCCTTATTAATTTTTCACCAAAAAGTTTCTTTGTTTAAAATATGTAGAAACTATTATTTGTTATTTAATATAGTGCAGTAATATTTTATAAATTAAATGTATTCAATATATGTAACAATTATGCAATAATTATTTAATTGAGTGCTGTCAAATCGATTAATCGCATCTAACAAAAGTTTGTTTACATAATATATGTGTATAATTATATTTATATATATATATTATGTGTGTATCTGTTTGTGTACATATACATACACAGACATATAAAAAATATATCAATATAATTATATATATATACACACACATATATTATGCAAACATTTATGTTAGATGCGATTAATCGATTTGACAGCACTAAATTAAATGTGTTAGCCAGTTTCTGTAATATCAAATGTTTTTAGTATGACTTACAATAATATTAATGCAATAAAAATAAAAAAATAATGATGACATTTAAATAAAACTTTTCAACTTTTCACAGCACATAGTCAAACACATGGTAGTTTTGTTGTCATATTAAATCGGAAGGAAGACAGACTGGTGTCACAATTTGTAAGATAGGTTGGTCAGCAGAAGGCGTGGTTAACCCAATTCTAGTATAGTGAATGCTTGTCTCTTAATATTCATAAACCAGGACTTCGCCATTGGTAAATTGCGATGCAATGTCGCTATTTCCTAATTAATATTAATGTTAAGCCTTTGGAATTCTAACGCGTGCAAACCATAGGGTGCAAACCTATGGCCATTGAAAAGGTTACCAGGCAACGTCAGCGCGCCTGAATTAATATTCATGAAAATGGGCGTGTCGAACGGACGGCCCATCCTAATCTTGAACAATCCGTGAGTTTAGCAGTGCGAACAGCGGCTTCTCTACAGACATGCGTCAGAGTGTAAACACTGCACGTTCTCTTCAATTACCAATAAACCTGATATTTATGGATATTTAGACAGAAGAATTTTGTGCACATTAAAACGGAAACCATGAGCACCGTATTCTGCTGGGTTTTGGTTGTGTTATTCTCAGTGGCTCTTTGTATGGACTTTGAAGAGAGACCCAGCAGCTCTAGGAGTGAGCAAACCATGTTTCTAAAGAGTCACAAATCACGAAATCTGCTCAGTTTGAGAGATTTACAGCAGCCGGATCATGTCAAGATGAAAAGGAGTGAAGAATCCGTACAAAATCAATGTGAATCACTGCACGGCTATGATTCTACGTTAAAAAACAACACTCATACGGTAGGTCAAAACATTTCTTACTCGTTATACTCACATCACAGTTAGTATAGGCATAATATATTATAATACAATGAAAGCTTTGTGTATATAATTTTTTTTTAATGATTTTTCTTTATGTTTTGACTAGTTAACACTCTTGTTTAAGTCTCTTTATTTAGTTAGTATCTTTTTCTTTTTACTTCTTTTTTTTTATACGTAGAATTGAGGATGATTTTTTTCCTACTTTGGAAGCTCTTTCCTAGATTTCTAGGGACCATAAATCACAAAAGTGAGATCATGCTACTGGCCTCTGGTCTGAGATTACCTAATAATGTACCTACATCACCTTTCTCAGCAAGTGAATGTTATTTTTTCAGTCGTTTTTCAAATACCACATAACATTGCCACACCACACCAGCATTTTAAGGCTTCCATGTCTCTAATGGAATTACTTGCATATAAGTGTATGAAAACAAGCTCTCAAATAAAATGATGTTTGTGAAGTTTTCCATATGGTTGATAAAAACATTACACTGCATATAATACGATGGGCCAGAGTTTTTGTGTTTGATATTTCTTTAAGACATTCCACAGATTTCATCTTTACGCCAAGAGAACAAATGCATTCATCCTCTTCATGTGCTTCTAATGTCTCTGCGATGTGTTTCTCCTGTATTTATGTCCAGAAGGGTCAGGTGATTCTGCTTAACTAGATCTAGTCAGAGCTCATTCATTACAGTGGCCCATAGTTGATTACTAACCCTTAAGTAGTCAGGAAACATGCTGCCTCTAATAAATCTCTCTTATCTAACTCTCTCCCCCGAGCACATCAATTACGTTTTACCAGCTGTTGGCGTGACCTCTAGCTTTGCAGGAATTATCGGTAAACGATAAGCTACATGGATGCCAATCTATATCTTTCATATCAGTCCTGTTCTGTGGGAAGCATCACCTATGTATCCAAATACAGAGCACATTGACATTTCAGGGAAAGCTAAAGCAATCAGTCATGAGTTTAGTTTAAGTGCTGATAGAGAAAGACTGTTGTTGTTGTTAAGAAAGCGCACAGAGCCAGTTCTTTTATGGCCAGTGTTTTTGGCTCTCGTCCTCTCACATTCCGTCCAGCATAAATGACTGTTGAAGTGAAATGCTTCCTCCAAGAAAGGAATGTTTCTGAAACGGGAAAAGGCTTGGGGCATGACAACAGTGGGAAAAGTATTTGAGGCAACGTCTCTCTAAAACATCTTGTTAAATTCAGTTTCAGGGCTTTTAACACCTGTTTGGATTGAACATCAGCTTGCATGCATACATGTACTGTAGGGTTTCTTCCAACAGTACTTGTAAAGTTCCTCTAGTTAGAGCCTGTTTTGACCCTTTATTATTATTGAAATATTTATATAAGGCCCCTCTTGAGGTGGGGATTTCATAGCATGTACATCCAAACAGTGCTATTTTAATAATATAATGTTTATAAAACTATGGTTGTTTGATTAGAATGCTTGCAACTAGACTTTTGAATCCCACATTTTTTATTAGTGATGCACCAAAATTGATTTTTTTACCAAAACTGAAATTAAAGTTTTAACTTTGCCGGAAACACAAAACCAAAAAAAAGTTTTGGTAATTCAATTTGAATTATTTGGGTAATTGAACTTGGTGCGCTGTTCAGGTTCTCATGTTCTCAAGTGATAAATAAAACTGTTGTAGTAAAGTTCTTCAGCAATGAGTCACCTCTTGATATTTCAGTTGACCAAATTGTACATATTGCTACTCTAACATAATTTTTGGTCGTTTGGAAATATGCCTACACTGCTGACGTGTTTACTTGTAACTTATTTAAGTTGTGTACACAAAATAGATGCTGAAACAGTCAAAACATGTCATCCAAGATGTTTATGTCTTTCTTTCTTCAGTCAAAAAGAAATTAAGGTTTTTGAGGAAAACATTCCTGGATTTTTCTCCAACGGGTTGAAGGTCCAAAATGCAGTTTTAATGCAGCTTCAAAGGGCTCTACACGATCCCAGCCGAGAAATAAGGGTTTTATCTAGCGTCATTTTGTAAAAAAAATGTATATACTTTTTAACCACAAATGCTCATCTTGCGCTGCTCTGCAATCCGCCACGCATTACATAATCATGTTGGAAAGGTCACACGTGACGTAGGCGGAAGTACTGCGGTAGGGCAAAAAACTCCATCTCATTTTCACATCCAACTTCAAAATCGTCTGACATTGCTGTTTTGTCTTTTTTTGTAAAGGGCGTTTGACTTCGTCTTTGCACGTTCGGTTTGTAGACACTGGATCGATACTTTCGCCTACGTCACGCGTGACCTTTCCAACATGATTACGCAATGCGTAGCGCATCGCAGAGCAGTGCGAGATGAGCATTTGTGGTTAAAAAGTATATACTTTTTTTTTTTTTTTTGACCGATGACCGATCGTTTTGCTAGATAAGACCCTTATTCCTCGGCTGGGATCGTGTAGAGCCCTTTGAAGCTGCACTGAAACTGCATTTTGGACCTTCAACCTGTTGGTAGCCGGTGAAGTCCACTATATGAAGAAAAATCCTGGAATGTTTTCCTCAAAAACCTTAATTTCTTTTCGACTGAAGAAAGAAAGACATAAACATCTTGGATGACATGGGGGTGAGTAAATTATCAGGAAATTTTAATTCTGAAGTGAACTAATCCTTTAATACTTGCCATTGATATGCTTTCTAAATGTACCAACTTATTGTCTCCAATGATATCCAACAAAATTTCAACACTGCACTGAACACTAGCTATTTACCCAGTGATTTATCTATAATTTATAGATGAATTTAATTAGTCCATGTTCATTTAACATCATGTTTATGATCTAAAAAGCAGTTATTAGGATGCTTGCAGTGCTAAGTTTAAGGCATAATATTCCAGATCTATTTCAGTCGAAAATGTGCAACCATGGTGTTGTGCAATAGTCTGTGGTCGGCCGACGTGAAAACTGGCTGATGATCGTCTTCTGCCCAATGGAATTTATGACCTGCCAGAGCAATTAGAAATTTTACAAGCTCACAATAAAGTCTTTTTAACAACTGCCTGTAGTTTCTTCTTATGAAGTCTGCGTGAACTTATAACGGTACGCGTGTTCAAACAGCGTTGTGGATGAAGTTTGCGTTTGAATGATTTGAGATGCTCTTTTGGAGGCTGGAAGACTTTTTAAGGCTCCGCTTTGGATGTTTAAATCCAAGTTGTGCCAGTAGGGAGTTATTTATGTGAGTCCAATGAAAACACAAACACGGCTCCATCTAACGAACTGCTGACCTCTTACCCATTTCGGCGTGGCATTCCAGTTAGGAAAACATGGTTTAAGACGTTGGTTCCAGGATATTTTTGTGCATGTTTTTGAATCACGTGTTAGCATTTGCCCACCTGTCTAAACAGCACTTATTTTGGGACTGACTTGAGACGTGTCTCTTATTAAACCCAAATTTAATTTTTTTTACTGTCTAGAAATGAAGTCATGTTTGTTGTTGGTCCTCAGACTGTGAAGCCATTTGGATCAAGTCTAAAGCTTCTTTTGGCTAGACCTGGGGTTCAAAGACTGTTTACCAGTTCAACACAAGGGAAAGACGTCCAGGTTTTCCCCTTCCCGGTCCTGGGGAGAATGTACAGAGAAAACATTTTCTGTCCTCTCTGAAATGCTCAGGGTTGGTGAGATGCCAGAAAAGCAGCCCGAACAACGTTCCTCGTGGTTCTAACATGTCCACTGGAGAGGATGCATTGAGCTAAGAAAAAGGAGTGTATACTGAAGTTTTCTATACATTTCTGCCATTATACAGTATATTTCAGATATTTCTCTTGGAAAAGCCTGTCTGCCGTATCTGAATGTTATTGTTCTGGAGGATTTCAGTGGCTCCATGCTCAGGTGGCCTCTCTAAGTCTTAACAGAGCAGACATGCTTTGATATTATTCGGCTCTCTCCCCGCAGGATGGATTTTCTCTGCAAACATCCCCACTGGGCCATCGGGTTGATTGTATCACTCAACTTTGTGAAAACAGACCTTAGTAATCCACCGTTAACCTGTGACCAGTTTGCAAGCCCTTTAATGGTAGGGATTCAAGGAGTCTGATTCCTGGCCAGGATTAACACACAACCAATTAGGATTGTGTACCATACCATTGCCTTAGGCCAGACACATACTCACATACACACAAACACAGATGCTAATACTTGGCCAGTGCATTGCAAGTGTGGAGTATTCTTGTGTTACTGTGGCAGTTACTAAGGAATTCTATTATACCTGAAAAAATCTCAGTTAGCACTGTTCTCAATTTTTTTTGATAACACCCCCCTTTTAAAAACCCTTTTGCCTCCCCCACATATCTAGTACACCATTAGAGTACTGTAGTATAAACCATCGAGAAACTCAGGGCTTGACATTAACTTTTTTGTTCACCAGCCACTGTGGCTAGTGGTTTTCCAAAGTTACTAGCCACTTAGCATTTTCACTGGCCACAATTTTGACATTGATACCATGGGGAAAAACTGCTATATAGATATTTTTAATATTATCTCATAATTTGGCAGCAGGCACTCCAAAAAGTAATTCAGGGGACCTGTTACCACAACTTAAATAAATGCATGGTTGCAAGTTAAAAATTCTCATATATTGTTTTAATTAAACCTTTTAAGTTGCAAACTTGATTTTGTTGAGTTCTGTTGGCATAATAATGTTGATCATTACATCAACTTAATATCGTCTGTAATTTAAACTCAAGTTTCTGTGTTAATTTACTTTTTTAAAAAATTAAGTTGTAGTAACATAATGAAATTGTCTTTAACTTTGGAAATTAGGCAGTGGATTTCTAGTTCCCAGCATGCTTTGCATAGGACTGGATAAGGAGAATTAATGTTGAAATGTTAGCATGTGCTATGATAGCTGTTGATTTGAACTGAAATAGATAAGATTAATTGGTTCCAGGGCTACAACTCTGGTAGTTGGAGTGACTTAATTTTTTGAGTAATCAACTTAAAAATTTGTGTTTATGCTACAAATTATTAAGTTCCTCTAACTCACTGCAGCTTGTTGGTGGAACGTACACTGCCCTCCAAAAGTTTGGAAACACCCCTGGCAAAGTGTGGTTTTGGACGATATCAGCATAAATCCTTATAATTTTTTGGTGCAAATACATTAAAGTAACTTGACATTATCATTGAAGACCAGCAATAATAATTTTCATTTTGATTACATAATAATGGCAATATATACATGTCAAAGTCAGACATGCCCTTTGCCAGCTGTGATGCCTGGTTACTGGTTTAAACTTGACCCAGGTTTGTAAAAGATTTTTGGGTCAGCACACCTTAATAGCTTCAACAATTGATTGCCAATTAAGTTTAGAATACAATGAACCAATTAGAACCCAGTTTAGGTCAGATAGCGGCTAATGGTGGATATTTTGATGAATCGAAAATTTAAGTTTTTTCTATGTATAAACTGTTTATGTAATAAAATATGTTTTCGTAGTTTGTGTTGTCCCTTATCAGTGCAAAATTATCACAAATTAAAAAGGATTCATGCCAATATTGTCCAAAACCCCACTTTTCTAGGGCGTTTCCAAACTTTTGGAGGGCAGTGTACATTCACTCAGAGTTGTCATAACTCAAAAAAAATTGATGCAAACTGTTGTGTTAATTGTTTTTTGTTAAACCAACAGATTATTTTTTAGAGTGTATATTAGGCTGCTGTCACTTTAAGACCTGACGCACAGATCCATTATACTGTTTACCTTCATTAAAACATAACTGACTATGTTTACGTGAATACTCGCCAAGACCGGCATTTTGACATTATTTTGTGTGTATTTGACTGTTTAAGCGCAATAAGAAGCGATTTCTCAATTTAGTACTGAGAGGTGGCTTTATGTGCACGCACTTTGGGTGTGAGCACAAAATCTGCGGGAATGAGTAAAATTATGCACAATACACGCAATCCCACACCGAAATTCAAGTGCTGTAACACCAACAGTATTCATCTGGAGCAAATGAAATGAGTGAGTGAGGGGAGGTGGGTCTGTGTGTAAACTCACTGTCGGAGAGTTGAGAGAGTGAGAAAGCGCAGCTGGTATCGTGTATCTATTGTGTGGAAAATGAGTATTGAAAGCGTTTCAGATATTTCAGTATCGATATGTATCAAAAAATTGATATTTTTGACAACACATTGCACTTAGTTTATAACTTCAGTTGCCTTTTTAAAAGACTACAATTGAAAAGTGTATATATTATATGTAAAATTCAACCCGCCAAAGTGGCTAGTAGAAGTGACTGTGTTACACGCCACTGCTGAAATCGGTATGCAGTATGTATAGAGGAGGAGAAATTAATAATTTTGATGTGTTCAGTTTATTTATTTATTTATTTATTTATTTATTTTTAATTCTGCAGATTCTCTAGCACCCGCTTTTGCGACCCCAGCATGAAAATCTACTGTACTAACCAACAATCTATAAAGCATTACATCACCAAAGTGTGGACTCAAAGTTGAACCATAAGTGTAGTGTGAAGCCATAGAGTTTGTTTAGGACCTTCCTTTGAGTCATGTGTTCTTTGGTCTTCTCCAAACTGAAGGAACGTTGTATGCTCACAATGTCTTCACATCACTCTTTAATCCCCCATTTAAGAAAGACTTGTTGGCATGGTACAGGCCATTCTTGGCAAGCCTGTTTTGTTGGCCAGTATGGGATGTCAGCATGTTTCTTTCCTTCTGGTTTAAATATGGCAAGGAATGAAGAGGCAACCACTATATCCATTATTCAAAGACACATTATTGAGAAGGAACACTAGCCCTGGAGTTTAAGCAGGTGTTTTAGACATCTTGTTCTTGCTGTTCTAGAACACATGTACCATTCAGGGTCTGTTTTGAGGTGGGTTGCATTAGAAGGACGTTGGCTGGGTTGGTAACATGGAAACTTTTGTTCACACTTTGGATTGTGAGAGTGCAAATTTCCATTGGGCCTGGACGCTAGTGAGTTTCAAAAATGCTGCGGTTCTTTTGCTTCCCTGGACCTTGTACGGCTGCTTTTTAAGAAAGAAAAAAAAAAACGTGTAAAAATTGTAAGACGATGTCATCACTGAGGAGAAGTGAGAAACGGAGTAGTCTGTGACATGGTCATTGATCTCCAGGGGCTTGGGTGGAATTGCAGAAATGCAGAGAAGATGTGATCTGTAGAAAGGAGTGCGGTGGAGGCCTCCTTAGACAAACACGTCCATATGGACCATAAAATAGTAGATGAGATACTCAAAATGGATCTGAATGTGTGTGGATGGGGTGTCGTCATTTATCAAAGGTTTTTACTTTTATTTATTCCAGTTCTGGTTTGTGAGTGGTTTCTGTGCCAAAACGCAATGCACTCCCAGCATTTAAAGACATAATAAAAATTTTTTACACTTCACCTTTTTAAAATCAAACATCACTGATTGATTTCAGTTTTTGACTCTATTCCATGGTTGGTTGGCGTTTTGATGTTTTGCAACATTTTTATTATTTTTTTTTTTTAGTATTTTATTTTATTTATTTTGTTTGATGTTTTGTATTTGTAATAGGTTTTATTTTATTATTTTATTTTTATTTTATTTTATTTTTACTTTTACAGCACTTTGGCATACTGTTCTTTCTAAATAAATTGCATTGCTATTGTCATTATTTTGACATTCATATTGAAACCATTGTAATAAAAAAGCTAATTTTAATTACTTTTTAAATGCTTAATGTTTAGCATATTTTGCAACCAACCCTGTTACCACATTATTTTCCCCATTACAAAAAAAAGCAACAAAAAAAAAAAAAAAAAACACACACACACCCAGGAATGTGTGGCTCTGTTCCAAAACCTAGTGAACTGTCTACATAGGCACCATTTTAAGACACCATGAACGCTCCTGACACAGTCTGTTCCAAATGTTAACAACATTACTTTAAGCCAAATTCTATGAAAGCACTTTCATAGAAAAAAAAAGGTAATCCCAGAATGCATTGCAACAAGCACAGTTGACAAAGTCTGGTGTTTTGATTTTAATTAAGAATGTTGCAATGGTTATATTTTACTCAATAAGCATGTGTGCTATACATATGCTGTTAGTTTAGCAACACGCTAAAGTCAAACACTATCGAAACTAGTTGAATCGAGTCTCCTGTGCATTTCACGTAGACTCACAGAATTGCTGTCAATGCAGAGCATCCAAATCGGTCACTTATGAGGTTCCATATCAGAGGCAAAAGCCTATGTAGTAATGTAGCAAGTAGCCAGGCAGCTCACTAGCTTTTGGAACAGAGCCCGTGTATGTGTGCTTGGACTTTCTTTATTCTTTTCCCTCCTTTTCTCTCCCACAATCTCTTTGACATCAGTTGCTCTCTTGTTCTCAGTGTGTGAGGCAGATGAAAATGTGGGGCATTCACTCTGTTCCTCGCGTATACACACACACACACACACACACCATCTGGGTCTCGCATTCCAGCGAGTGAAACTGAAAGGGAGGTTACACACTCGACTGACAGCGGGCCTGTCCTCTTAAATGTGCCCGTACACACACACATACACACACACATTCCCTAGCAGTGTGGGTCGGCTGACAGCGGCACAGCCATCTGTCGGATCAGCAGTGGTTTCTGCGTGCATGTCGCTACATGGTTCCGCTTCCCTGTGGACAGATAAATCCCAGCACTTCTGTTTTTCTTCCTAGAATCACCAGGATTTTTCTGATTAAGCACCGTAAATGTTTGCTTAGTTGCTTTTTATTAGACATTGCCTTCTATTAGGCATTACTAACATAAATTTAGTACATATTTAGCTGATTGGTGATCAGTTTAACTTCTCTCTTTAATGTCTCAGTTAATGTTTATGTAGTGATATAGAGTAATGAGATTAAATGAAGAAGTACTGTATACTGCTTTTCTGATTTTTCTCTAGATGAAAAGACACTAAGACTCGACTCGCATGTATCCCGTTTAGTGTTTTAAAAGAAAAATCAACAGATTTAACGCAGTTATTTCTCTCCAAATTATCTGAGCAATGAATCTACATTAATTTTATAGCTCTTTACTTTTACTGTACATCAGCAATTGTCTATTTATGTCAGATTTTTTCTTCAAAGAGAATATTTAGTAACTTGGAAAGTTTTACTGTCAAATCAAAAAATTGTTGATACATTTGTATGGAAGCTTGTTTCTGCCACTAAATAAAAAATAAAAAAGCTAACTGCAACTTTTTTATCTTACAATTCTGACTTTTTTCTCACAATTGCGAGTTTTTATCACGCTTTATTTCCTCAGAATTGTGAAATATAAACACAATTGCGTCTTATAAAGTCAGAATTGCGAGTTTATACCTCTCAATTCTGACTTTATAACACGCATTTGCGAGTTTATATCACATAATTCTGACTTTATAACTCGCAATTGTAATTTTATATCTGGCAATTCTGAGAAAAAAGTCAGTATTGTGAGATATAAACTTGCAATTGCGAGGAAAAAAAGTCAGAATTGTGAGATAAAAAGTCACAATTACCTTTTTTACTTTTTATTTCATGGCGGAAACAAGCTTCCATACATTTGCAAACAAAATGTGCATTTAAATGTTGTTTGTTGTCTTTAATACAACAAAACATTTTTCATTTCCAAGCACTGTTTCCTCATATTAGCTTTATTTTTTTGTATTTGTGTGACTACTTTCTGCTCTGTACTGGATGTTTCTTTATTTTTAACTATGTAAAGCTATGGTTTGGAGCCCTGTTTTCAGTCATTATTATTATTATTTTTTTCCCTTTTTTAGATATTTCTAGTCAGATTCCAGCCTGTAATCTCATCCCTGTGGACTCAGTGAAAGCCTGTGGTGTTTAGTTTCACCACAGAAGCGCTCTGAAAACAAACCTGCATTAGACAGAGAGAGAGAGAGAGAACAATATTAGAATAAAATAGATTTTAGAGCCCGAATTGCGGTGATGTTAAAAAAATTACCCGTTTTCTTTTAGATTGAATTTATTTTGATTTATACTGGGAAAAAGTTCATGTTGGCCGTGCAGGGATTATTAATATCATCCATCTACAGAATTTTAACTACAATTTTTGTTTGCAATCATACTTCATTATGTCTCTACGTCTCTTTTTCAGTATAACTTCAATGACCTAAGTGGCTCGGTGTCTCTGGCCTGGGTTGGAGACGGCACAGGGGTGAGTCGAATTTGACTAATTATCTACATAGGAATACAGTACCATAGCATGAAAATTATCTAGTTTTAAATGCATCAAGTTTCTGTAAAATATGGGACTGTCCACATCAACTGTATCCAACAATTAAAAGTGAATTTATTAAATTGATATTCAATGTAAATAGGAAGAAATGTTTTTGAACACCATATTAGCATATTAGAATGAAATCAGCATATTAGAATGATTTCTGAAGGATCATGTGACACTGAAGACTGGAGTATTCAGATTTGAATAATTTACAATGAAAAATATATTTAAATAGAAAACAGTTGTTTAAAATTTCAATAACAACAATATTATTGTGTATACTGTATTTTTGATCAAATAAATACAGCCTTGGTGAGCATAAAAGACTTCTTTCAAAAAAATTTAAAAATCTATATACTGTAATGCGAGTGATTTATAATATAGTGTGACATGCAAAATGGTATTTTGAGAAAACTGCCTCACCTAGTGTTATAATGTCACACCAGATGTTGTTTGTTGTAATTACTTCAATCTGTGGCCTAATTAAAGTAATTTACTATCCTCGTAATAAACCCACCACAACATAGCAGGAGTGTTTTTAATGCGCCACTAACAACAAAATCGAAAAGTCATTGTATTTTTTTATGAACAGCATCACACCATTTGACAAAAAAATTAAAATTGGGCTTGAAAAACTGCCACCACTAAATTACTAGCTTGCTGATGTCCTATAAAAATGTCATCTGATCTTTCTCATTGAATATAAACCACCCAAGTTGTGCAAATAATTTTTTCAATATGTGAACACAGGAAAAACATCTTCATAGAAATATAAAAATCGCATAGAAATATTTGGGCCCTGATTGAAATTTCCAGCTACTTTGGGATTTGAACTAACAACCTTTGATTTATCCCAATCCTTCTAATCCACTACGTTACTGCCACTATGTTTACTAACCAGTAGCCGATCAAAAAAATGTGCAATTGTCTGTTTAACCCAAGTTTTTTATCCACTAAGCTGTTCTATGGTCAGCTCCATGATCGGACTCGCAGGAATGTGGCTCCTACAATCACACATCAATGTGAAACGAGAACGAGTGAATTACAGCTTCAGCGGCTGAAAGACTCTTCAGAGCCTGGCTTGACAAGACCTCAAACCGTCTTTTAGGGCCAACAACACTGGAGGCTGACTCCGTCTCTTATAGAACTGAACCAAAGTGCAGCTGTAAACCATGTACAAGCTGTAATTACTCCTCCAGCACAGCCTTCACCCAACAACAACAACACTCCAATACATTTCTGTTAACTCTGTGCAAACATTTTCAAAGAGTAGTGTCTTTTGAGACACTTTTTCTGCTTTTGAGGTGTCAGAGTTTGCACCATTCTGGTAATTGCTTATTGCACCTTTAACGAATATTGTTCTAATAGTCCAGCTTTTTTTCAGGCACATAAAGGAGTTCCCACAAATCTTTCTTTTGTAAGAAGAAACATGAATTGAAATGGACCCTATTTACTTTTTTTAAAGACAGGATTTTGGGGTGGAACATCATGGAGTGTTCATCCTGTGTTTTAAATAACCGTTAGTTTACTTTTTCATTGTAGAAAGCATATGACTAGAAAAAAAATCTGTGTAGTGCAGGATGAGTCATTAATAGTTTTAATCCAATTTTCCCAGAAAGACCGAAAGACTATGCTACTTATTTACTTTCTATGAAGTTAAGTGAAACATAAAACATCAAATTGATATATATAGCCGTGGAGCTGGAGCTCGCATCGCCGAAAACGTCTAAACAAATTGTAAAACAGGCTCCATGATTAAATATGCATTACATATTTCAGGTCTAAACAACTACATTCTCGCCTAAAAAACTCTCAAAACTACAGTTCGTGTAGTATTAGTAAAAAAATATGGTGGATTTGTTCGGCAGCCATGACGTCACTTTAAGCGGAGTGATACAAACGGTGAAAAGATAGGAGTGCTGTTATCACTAGAATATCACACGGCTCTCAGCCAATCAGATTCGAGAACCAGAAAGAACTGTTGTGTGTGTGTGTGTGTGTGTGTGTTGTGTGTGTGTATGTATATATATATATATATATATATATATATATATATATATATAAAATGTGTGTGTGTGTGTGTATACATTTTCAATATATTTTTTATTTTAAAAAATTATTTCTGTGGACCCCAGTTTTGAAAACCTCTCCTCTAGCATATAATGTTAATTATTGATTTATTCTCAGGAAATGTGTCACATTATGAAAGAAAAATGGATTGCAAATACCATTTCATGTTGACTTAAGGATTAGAGACAGGAGTTAAATGAGAACAAGGCACCGACCAATCAGAATCTTCTCTGCAAGCAGCAAGTGCCTGATCTTGAGTGATGGCTGGATAAATCAAGTGTGAAGGGTGAGATTGTGGCTGTGCTCAAGTCCAGGCATGTGTCCCGCAGTATCTCGGCCGAGCCAGAGTTTAAATCTCTATGAATGCTTCACTGCACTGCGAGTTCCTGAGCAACTCTGAGTCATTCACATGCACATGCTATAATATTCACCGTGTCCCTCTTCTGTGCAGGTACTGCTGGTGCTGACCACATTCCAGGTTCCTCTTTTTATCATGCGGTTTGGTCAGTCCAGACTGTACAGAAGGTAAGAGTGTCTTTTAGGACAGTGTCCAAGCTATTGCTAGAAGAATTGAGGAGTTTTTAAAGCGAGACAGTCAAGGTTAATAGGGTAAAAAAACAAAAACTAATAGATGTCACCATACTTTCCAAGGTGACTGATTACAATTTTTTGCATTACAAGTTGTCTGAAATGTTATGTTTAAATATGTAAATTAGGCATTGTCTAATTAAATATGCACTAATTTGCATAATTATTCAGAACAGAAATCTGAGCATTGTACAAAGCCAGGTTTTTTGACATATTAGATTCAAAAGTTTTTAAAGAGAGTTTTCATGTCTCTTTTTATCACTCCATAAATCAGAAAATTCTGTCAACAGACAGAAAAAAATAATAAATTTCACCATGTTTTAGGAATAAAATGATGTTTAAAGTCAGGCAAATGATTTTTTTAACAAACCCCTCTGTAAAAACCTTCAGAATATACAGTAGATAGAAATAAAACTGTAATGTCTGATGCATGTAAGTGCTGCTGAGATGAAGATTTCTGGCTCAGTGCATGAGAAAAAAAAAATCAATTTTAGAAAACATACTTTAAAGATTTGTATTGTAATTAAAATCTACAGACACAAATAGATAAAGAGCAATAATATAAACACTTTAATGTCTATTTTGGATGTTTTTTTCCCACTAGTCTGAGACAACACATTATGAAAAGCCAAATAGCCCAAAATCTAAATATTAGTCTTGCCTTAAAAACATGATTAATAGAGTGTAATGAATCCTTCTTCGTCCAGTGCTGTGTTTGCTCAATGTTGGTACACATTTGGTTGGTTTTTTTGTTTAGCTGTATCACATGATCCATAACTCCCCCTTATCTCTTCTGGGTCAGTGAAGACTATGGAAAGACATTCCAGGACATCACCGACCTCATTAACAACACCTTCATACAGACAGAGTTTGGCATCGCAATCGGTCCTGAAAACTCTGGGAAGGTGAATATTTACTTCTCTGCTGTAATGTTGAACTGTTCTGAAAGGAATATTCCAGGTTTTTTTCAATGTAATGTATATGGACTCTGTGGTGTGCTGTGAAATTTCGACGTGTACACACACAAGCAAACAAGTTCATACAGGTGGAAAGTTGTGTCACCTCAAAAGGATGAGCTTTAGTAACAAACATACACTACCATTCAAAAGATTGGGGTCATTTTTTAAAAGAAATTAATACTTTTATTCAGCAAAAATGGCAGTAAAGACATTTCGTATTTCATATATTTCATTTAAGACATATATTTCTTTTTCAAATAAATACTGTTCTTTTGAACTTTATATTCATCAAAAATCCTGAAAAAAAAAAAAAAAAAAAAAAGTATCACAGTTTCCACATAAATATTAAGCAGCACAACTGTTTTCAACATTGATAATAATATGAAACATTTCTTGAGGACCAAATCAGCATATTAGATTGATTTCTGAAGGATCATGTGACACTGAAGACTGGAATAATGATGCAGCTTTGCATCACAGGAATAAATTACATTTTAAAATATATTCAAATTGAAAACAGAAATTTTTCATTTTTTCTGTTTTTACTGTGTTTTTGATCAAATAAATGCAGCCTTAGTGAGAGACTAGACTTCTTTCAAAAACATTAAGTGAAGCATAAGTGTATTTACTGAGCTTACTTACCTCTGATTGACATGTACGATCAAAAAATAAAACCTTTTAATAACTTAATATAATTGTATAATAATTGAACAGTAAGTTCAGTGATTACTGATGTAATTTTTATAATTAATTACTGAACAGGATCATGATCTGTCCCACAGGTGATCCTCACAGGTGATCTAACCGAGGGGAGAGTCACCAAAATTTTCCGTTCAGTTGATTTCGGCAAAAGCTTTGTGACCTCTGAGCTTCCCTTCCATCCATTAATGCAGATCACATACAATCCCAGAGACAGCAACATTCTCATGGTCTACAGCATCAATGTAAGACCTCTAATTAGACATTTCCTTTCTGTTTTGTGCAAAAGAACGTGTACTAATGCTGTTTTCTTCTTCTTTCAGTATGACTTATGGCTGTCTGAGGACTTTGGCGCCAGTTGGAGAAAGATCCATGAGACTGTTTGTCTTGTGAAATGGTATGACTGTAAACATACAGTACATAAATGAATCAGTAACAACAGTCTCATGTATCCAGAATTTTCTACTGGCAATGTCAGGGCCATATTGCAGCTCATTCTGCCCTACCATCTGAATGACCAAAGTTTGCTTTTATGTGATATTTAGTGGTAGGTAAATATGAAATTTGATATAACTCTGGGTGCAAAGAAGATGTGCTAATGTTTAGCTTGTTTATCTGCGACCAAGTGTCTCAAACTAAACTTGAATGTCATGAACCCTGTAGCCTGAGAACTTGTAAATACAACCTTGCTACCCATTTGATAAAAAGCTGTGCATCAATCCTGACTGACAGAAATAGTACAGAGCTGTCGGTGCCGATAGCCTTGTGGGCAGCGCACCAACATATAGCGCCGCACATGCAGTCCCGGCTTGCGGACCTTTCCCAATCCCGCCCCCCTCTCTCTCTCCCACCTCACTTCCTGTCTACTCTGTACTATCCCATCATAATAAAGGCAAAAATCACCAAAAATAAATCTTTAAAGAAATAGTGCAGAGCTAAACAGTCATGTTAGAGCACGCCGCTTTGAGAAAGATCTTGGTATTTATTCATCCAAAAAGTCATTTTTGTTCTTCATTGTGATCGGTCATTGTGTGTCCAAGTGCTGAAAGGTTCTGATGTAACAATTTGATGTGGGTTTGAATCTCATCGCTGCCTAGAGCTAATTTAGATTTAATTGTTTTAATAACAGATCATTTCTCTTGATTGTCAAATGGAGCAAAATCTATTGCAATTACATTTTTGTAATGTGTGCATTGGGTTTGAGGTTAGGATTCTCACATCAGAATATAATTCATTCTGTCTGTTTATCTTTGTATCAAATTAGAGCTTTTTTCTTGGAACGTATGGTTTTGAAATGGCCCAGAATTACTTACTTTTTCAGTGAAAAACAAAATCCCTTAGGCAGAATGTTTGAGGTTTTGTTTTCATTACCCAAAAAAGAACATAAAAGCACCATAAAATGCATTTTAAAGCAACTTTCATTTTGCATGAACTATTCCTTTGAGGTTTACAATCCGAACACTCATAAATATGATCCTGGTCTCATTTGATTTCTTACACTGAAGAAACTGAGGCTTTGGTTAGATCTGAAGTAAGGAATGTCCTTAGCTTTTGTTTGCAGTGGTGAACTCGGCATGGATGGATGGAAATTTCTGATTGTATATCTGTTTGCTTGTCATTTCAGGGGAATTGATGACACCATTTTCTTAACTACAAATCCCAATGGATCCTGCAGTGAGTGACTTTGTTTTAGCCCCATCATTTGAATAATGCTGCAAATGGATAGATGCTTCCTGCTTATTGTTTCTCATTCAGGCATATTTTTGAATTTCACTTTCTCTCTCTTTCTCTCAGGTGACCGGGGGAAGTTGGAATTGAAAAAATCATTAGACTATGGCAGAACATTTAAAACTATTGGAAGCAGGATTTATTCCTTCGGCTTGGGTGGACGCTTTGTTTTTGCCTCAATCATGACCGACTCGGTGAGCTCTCTTAAAATCTTAATGTATCGTTCTATTACAAAACCTTGTGTGCTGCCCACTTAGATAACATTTTTAGACATCATAGATGGTTTCTTTTGACTAAAATCACTGCATATACACTACCGTTCAAAAGTTTGGGTCTTGTGTTTCTAAAGGAAGTCTCTTATGCTCACCAAGGCAGCATTTATTTGATCAAAAATACAGTAAAACAGTAATATTGTGAAATATTATTACAATTTAATATGTTTTCTATTTTAAAATACTTTGAAATGTATTAAAGCTGGCCAAGTAGGCTGTATGTAGCAAGGCATCTCAGATTTTTGACCAGAGCTGTAGTGTGTTGTGTAAGGTTGAAATCACATACAGATGTCAAAAACACTTATTTTCTTTTGCAGGGTTCCACACGCATGATTCATGTCTCAGTAGATCAGGGGGAGACATGGGACATGGCTCAGCTTCCCACCGTTGGCCATGAACAGTTCTACTCCATTCTAGCCGCAAACGACGATATGGTCTTCATGCACGTAGATGAACCTGGAGGTGAAGCCAATGTTTATTGTTCAGCAAAAAAAATCTCCAATATATTAAATAAAAATGTTGCTATGCAATATCCAGATATGGATCATGTTACTTAGACTTGAGGTTTGGTTCAGTGTTATTTTAGTATTGTTTATATACTATTATAGTATTTATTAATATTTTTAATTATTAGATTTTATTTTTATATTTTTAGTTTTAGTTTGTTTTTGTTTTTTTTTTTAAATACTTCTACTTTTATGTAATTTATTTTTTACTTCAGTTTTAGTTTTGGTAGTTTTAGTGCTTCAACTTAATCTTATTTAATTTTAGGTAGTGGCCAAGGCAAAATTTCTATTTTTTAATGTAATATTTATATTTTATTTTAATTCAGCCTTATTTCATTTTTTAATTAACAATATAACACTAATTAGGATTTTGCATATGTTTTGAAGTAAAACCTTAAAAATGAGAAAACATGAAAAAAAAGATGACTGTTCATACATGAATTTTCTGCGCTACACACATAATTTCATATATTCTAGCCAATATGGACCCTTTTCATGGACTGTGATGACACGTTTCCACGGTTTTCAACATTGCAAATCTAGTAAAGTTTTTCTTTTTTTTAATAATTTAATACACATTTATAATGCTATACTTACCTTGGCAGTAAATGACAAAAAGGTGTTTCCAATACAATGGCAAATTTCACATCCATCTCTCTTCTGACTGCTGTAATCAATCTCTATATTTTTTTCCCTCTTTTGGAAAGTCGTGCAAACGCTATCACAGATTTTTTTCTTTGGCTATTAGAGCAAATACAAATACTAAAATTACATTTGCTGTCATCTCCATTTCACCGCTATAGAAGTTTACGCAACTATGATGACTTCTGCTTCTGAGAACTGAGTCGGGCGAGTCGGGCTTTAAGGGGCTTTCGCACCGAATAGTTCTAGGAACTAGTCACTAATTCCCCGGGAATAGGGAACTCTGAAGCCCACGACACACAACAAACACAGCTCTGATCACGGCATCCTCCATCCACCAGTTTTTAGCATTTGTAAATGGCGCGCTTAAAGACGCGCTTTCTATTCCAGGTACGAATGCAACCAGGAACATGGCCCGGGGGAGAAATTAGTTCTCGGGGAACTGTCCTAGTGGCTAGTTCCTATAACTGAGTTCCTAGAATAATTCGGTGCGAAAGCCCCTTTAGTTCCCCCAAAAGGAGTTTCTAGAACTAAAATCGTTCCTAGTTCCTGTGGTGCAAACACGGCAAAATCCGAGTACTTCAGCCAATAGTTTTAGGAACTATGAAAAGGTTCCTCTGGTGCGAAAGCTCCTATATTTAATATAGGGGCTTTCGCACCAGAGGATATAGATATTTAGTCCCTGAAACTGTCCCTAAGTTTCATTTCCCCTTTTGTTATATTCAGATATGATTCATACACGCACTGACTTTGGCCCAATGTTTGGGACATTTAGGTTTCAAAAGCATATAAATATTATTCCTGCAAGAAAAAATAATATTAGTTATGATTAATTATGAGTTCCATCACATAACCATGACATCAGAACCTGGGTGCTAACAATTCTTTTTACTCCATCAGACTCAGGTGTTGGTACCATATATGTGTCTGATGACCGAGGTACAGTGTTTTCCAAGTCTCTGGAACGCCATTTGTACACCACTACGGGCGGAGACACTGACTTCACCAACATCACCTCTCTGAGGGGCGTATATATGACCAGTGTGCTCGCCGTGGGTAAGGCTGTGACTGTATTCATAACACATTTATACAAATCTCATATATGCTGATGTACATCTTCCCTCTTCAGATGGCTCTGTGCAGACAGTGATCACATTTAATCAAGGTGGAGGGTGGCGACCACTGCAGAAGCCCTGGAATGGAGTGTGTGACTCCACAACCGAGCACCCAGACAAAGTGAGAGCCACACATAAACAGCACAGCCACAATCTGAACTTTATATTAGACATAAATCATAGAGAAGTGGTGTAGCAGAGCCAGTAATCAGAAGGTTTCTGGTTTGTTCCCTTTAAAAAACAACTAGTAAGCAATTATTATTATGTCCTTGAGCCAGACAGTTCCTCCAGGGAGATTTGCAATTTAATATGTTCATGCTGCTATTAAAGAAAATCCACCAGTCTTGGTCATGTGCCGATAAATACAGACTTTCATATTGCGTTTATTTTGTGTAAACATTAAGGACAAAAGCACAAAACTAGCAAACGTTTGGGGCCAGATTTACTAACAACTTCCGCCAATGCAAACCCTCTTTTGGCTTTAAAAATCTACTGTCAGGATTTACTAAAGTAATTAGCACTGAAATGCATGGACAGGGTTCTTTTTGCGGCTGACCATATTGCATATGCATTTGTAGGAGTATTCTTTTTTTTTTTTTTTTTAGGCGCAAAATTTATGGGAGGAGAGTATTTAAATGATTCATGCAAGGTGATTTACTAAGGTTTGCGCTAGTCAATTTACTGGTATTTGTGCCATTATTTACTGCCCAAAAAAAGCATGTCTTAAACCAGACGCTAATTTGCGATGCTCTTGGTAGATTGCGTTGGTCATTATTGAAATGATCCGGCTGCGTCTGTGTTCTTTAATTTGCGCGTCATCAGTAGATCACATGCAGAACTTTTCACTCCCATCGGTGCTTTTTTGGAATTGTGCTCTCAAGCAAATTTGCCCTGTTTAGTAAATCTGGCCCTTGGTCTCTTTGACCATAAAAGGATAGATTTGCAATATAACATGTCCAGCATTTGTTGCATCAGAGTCATTATTATTATTGTTGTTAAGATCTTTCTAAGAGCTTAATATAGTACATTTCTAAGAGCTTAATATAGTACATTTCTAAGAGCTTTTTCTGAGCTAAAACACTTGGCATTGTGAAACTGCAATAATATAAACTTCTTTAAAGTTGCCTCTTCTGTTGTGAGCATGTTACCTTGCAAGTCGGGCATAAATCAGGCTTAAAATCCTATAGTGTGAACTTGGCATTAATGATAACTTTAATATTCAAATCATGCAAAACTTATGACTTAATATTCATTTTGGTCCTGAGAATAAGCACTCAAATTGCAGTGTGTGTGATTTCATGTTAATCTCATATGCATCTCTTTCTTCTGCAGTGTAGTCTGCATATTCACGCGTCCTACAGCATCTCTATGAAACTGAACGTGCCCATGCAGCCCCTCTCAGAGCCAAATGCAGTGGGACTTATCCTGGCACATGGTGATTACTGCCCACATTCTGCATCACATGTCTTTCTACAAGGCAGAACTATCACTGACTCACATTCAGTGTAAACCATTTGTATAACCATTTTCACCAGCCCCAGCTATGTGGCTAATAAGAGAGTTTTATTTTATTTTATTTTATTTTATAGCCACTGGCTTATTCAAAAAACCCACTGTGATTTTTAGTATAGCTAATCACCCAAACCCTAACATTTTTAATTTCTCAGACTGCAGAACTAAAGTAAATAAGTAATAATTAATTATACATATATTTTAGGATTATTTTACTGTTTCACGCTGCATTTCTCTGACTCACGTCTCTTTTCCATCTGCTCTTTCGTCAGGGAGTGTGGGAGGCGCAGTTTCTGTGCTTTCTCCAGACGTGTACGTGTCGGATGACGGAGGTTACACATGGTTTCAGGCATTAAAAGGCCCCCATCACTACGCCATACTGGATTCAGGAGGACTGCTAGTAGCGGTGGAGCACAACCCCTCACATCCCATATCACAGATCAAGTGAGCTTTCTCTCAAACATTACTGTATGTTTATAGTGATTTGACCTCAGCATGTGAGATAAATTATCCAAAGTTATAACAAATGAAACACTGGTGATACCCTGTTTATTTAAGTGGTTTTGTCTGGAAAATAGTCTAAAATGTAATTGATTTTGTAATAAATTAACAAAAAAAAAAAAGTTATGTAGAAGTAATATGTAAATATATATGTATACTTTTTTTTTTTTTTTTTTTCCCCACTAGATTTTCGACTGATGAAGGTCAGTGTTGGCATGTATATAATTTCACCAATGAGCCAATATACTTCACTGGCCTGGCATCAGAACCTGGTGCCCGCTCCATGAATGTCAGCCTGTGGGGCTACAGAGAAACCATCCTGAATCAGTACTGGGTTTCTGTCACTGTTGACTTCAGGCAGTTGCTCTCTAGAGACTGTGAGTGGCCTAATATTTCTAAAAAGCATTTTATAAACTACTATACAAATATACAGAATCCCATCTTTTACCAGTATGGAATGCACACATCTATTAGCATTCAGTAGATCTTAAAATGTGTAAACATTGCCTTGAAATGACCAAATACTCATTCTGCAGGCCAGGATAATGACTACATAGAGTGGCTCGCTCACTCAAGCAATAATAGTGACCCCACTGACGGATGCATACTGGGATACAAGGAAAGGTTTTTACGGTTGCGAAAGGACTCAGTCTGTTGGAGGGGCCGGAATTACATGGTGACCATGGAGCCCACAACATGTGCCTGCTCCCTAACTGACTTTCAGTGGTACAAACATATACAAACTTATCAAATATACTCAAAGTACAATGTGAGTCATTTATACTATTCATGATGTACATTCAGTCTGTGATTCCAATCCTTGTTGTTCTTTTCCTACAGTGACTTTGGGTTCTACCATGCGGAAAACAGCTCTGTGTGTGTAGAGCAGCCTGACCTTATTGGCCATTCACTGGAGATCTGCCTGCACGGACGCAAAGAGCAGCTTCAGACCAGCGGGTAACAAATCACTCTATTTCCAAATTCACGGGAGTTGTATTGTAGTGTTCAGCAGCTATTTTTTTTTTTACATATTGCTGTTCTAGCTATGGTTTGAGCCTGATTGACTGAACTGATTCACATATACATTTTTTCATATCAGTGAATGTTTTTTTCAAAGAATTATTTAAATGCTGCATGTCTTGTAACTAGTGCTGTCAAATCGATGAATCGCATCTAACATAAAAGTTTGTTACATAATATGTGTGTGTGTGTGTGTGTGACATATATACAATATATATGTAAAAATATATATACACACACACATATTATGTAAGCAAACTTTTATGTTAGATGCGATTAATCGATTTGACAGCACTACTTGAGACGTTTAGAAAACTTATCCCAAAGTGTTAACTTTCTATGACTGTAGTTATCGGAAAATTCCCGGGGATCACTGTGAAGGAGGAATAATTCCAGAGCGAAAAGAGATCGATCTGAGTAAGAAATGCGTCAGTAACTTGCTGAGGTCAGAGCTACCGGTAGGTTTTTATTTTATTAACATAATGCAAATTATTATACATATACATATAGATAATTTGAAATCTATTTCTTTTGCATTTGTCTGATCAGAAATATAGTAAAAACATATTTGTATTTTAAAAAACTGATTTTTATATGTTATTATTATGTAATTTATTCCTGTGATGCAAAGCTGAATTTTTTCAGCATGATTACTCCAGTCTTCGGTGTCACATGATCCTTCAGAAATCATTCTAATATGATGATTTGATGCTCAAGAAACATTTCTTATTATCAATGTTGAAAATGTGTGCTGCTTAATATTTCTGTGGAAACTTGATGGATTTTTGAAATATTTCAAATTTAATGAAATAGAAAACATTTACACAATGAAACTGAGAATTGTGTTATGTTTGTTTGAAAAAAAGCCAGACAAAAAAATCTTTCCCATTATGCATTTCTCAGACAGAGGAACATTCATTCAATTCAGCTCCTATAATCGCTGTGGTCATCGCTGTTCTGTTGATCAGTGCCGTTGCTGGGGTTATTTTCATAAAAAAATATGTCTGTGGAGGAAGGTTTGTGCCCCCATTTTCCTAAACATCACACACAGCAGAACATGAACTGTTTTTTTACATTTTAAAATATTTTTTTTATATTTTTTAATTGATGTTTATTTGTGTTGTTATTATTATATGAATATGTATCGTGCAGTACATATGAGCAATGTCTTCATTTATTTTTGATTTCTTGTGCATCAATTACCATTTTGTTCATATATACAGTATCTGTGTCACAGCCTTTTTTTGATGTCTCCGATAGATTCCTGGTTCACAGGTACTCCGTATTACAGCAGCACGCTGAAGCTAACGGTATCGAGGGTGTGGATGACCTGGACACACTGGAGGTTGGCAAGACGCACTACCATGATGATTCAGATGAGGTACATACTTCACCTCTCTGCTAAAGACACAATATTTCATTTCAACAAAGTCATTGAATTAATCCTGTCATTATATTTTTGACATCTGTAGGACCTTCTTGAGTGACAGACACATGGATCATCATAAGACTGTATCAAATTCTAAGAGAGAAACCACAATGCCTACCCTTCCCATGACCCTCTGTGTGTGTGTATCTGCGTTCCAGCACCTACCAGATAATGACACATTCTGCATAATCCATTTGTTTTTGGCTACTTGGCGACAAATATTCAGCGTTCAGCCCAGCAGGATTTGACTACAAGGACAGGAACAGAGAAAAACCTGCAAAAGCTTCTTCCAAAAGAGCTTTCTAATCCACTGCTGAAAGAGAGAGGATTTGATGTGATTTTGTTGCCATATATTTCAACTTGACACACATACAACAGACACACAGACATGAGTTTTGAAGCTTGGTTTAAACTTATGTAAGTGCTTATTTTTTCATTGCTGGTTTCCTGCATCAGGTATTTAACTTCACCAAAGGATTTTCAGCTATGTTCTTTATTTTGCGTATTTGAAGTCTCGTTGAAGAAGTCTGTTCGTTTTTTTTGTTTACATCCAATGTAAAATTAGAAAGATCTTCAGAAAATAGCCTGCTCATTAATTCCAGAGTTGTTGTGTGAGCAAATCCGGATGAAAGTGTTTAAAGGTAATATTAGACCATAGACATGTATTGAGACTTGTTTTTTAGACTTCATTATACTAACACCCTGGAGATTACAGTTTGGATCTTTGAGAAACTAGTTTAGCCAAACTTTAGTCATTCTATAAATCAAATCTCACTTTGCCGTCTGTCTGGTTCCCTGCCATTGCTGTGTGCTTAGATACACTTTGCACTTTGCATATCTTCTATGCACGAATAATGATAATTTTTTCTTTCGATTCAGTATTACCAATGCTATTCTCTGTTTGGTCATTTGATGCAAGAAAAGATTTGAGAAATGGCACATTGCGTGGTTTTCAATCATCTTAATACATAATGAGTCATAGAGAATAAGTGCATTATACATAATAGTCTGATTCCTCATTGCTAAGTCAGCAATAGTTGTATATTCAATAACAAGACAAAATGTTATCTATGACATTAAATGTTTATTTTTTCAGAACAGCAACTTATCCTTAATTGGGATGTTGACGATATTAAATGCATCTAATTAGCAGCCTAATCAAATATGAAAATGTATATTTTTGGACTGTATTGACTGTCAACTCATAAATAAGCTAATTTGTAGTCAGTAAGCTGATTAAGATTTGAGTGTTTTTTTTTTTTTTTTTGCACAGGTAATTAAATAGATACCTCAGGGGTTATAGATCACAGTGGACCACACATTTCATTGATGGGTTTGCATGTTGAAAGAAGGGTCCTCAAGTTTGAGATGAACATGGCTTTTCATAAGTCAAAGTGTAAAATGCTGTACCATTAAATGTGACTGCCGAGAACAATAAAAAGAAATCTTTTTGAAGTCCACGCTTATTGACTTGAATCAAATGGGTTCTTGACCCTGATGCACCAAGGTGAACCGAATTCAAGACTTTAAAAGGTGTTTTGTGTCTCTTTTATTAAAACTGTTTTTTTTTTTTTTTTCTTGTACAAGGGTACATAAACATCCTTAAAGCTGGATATTGTACAGCCTGTAGCCTAATGTTTCCTACTTTGCTTTGTACTGAGAAACTTACAAGGTCAATAAACAGCAGTTGGCTAATGTTATTCAGCACAGGATTTGTATTTTCAATTGTGTAAATGGAACAAGAGCTGCATGCATTTCATGTGCCGGATAAAATCTGATTGTAAACAGAATTTTCTTTTGTAAAAAAAATAAGAACATCACATGGAAAATATTTAACATTAACAAAGAACACCATATTCCATATTATTATTCCTATTTATTTCATGTAAGTTTTTAAAAAGTAACCTGGAGTCTCAAAACAGAATGATTATTGAGAAATACATAACACTATAATAATAGCATAGGAAAGTTTGCTACAGAAAAGTATAATGGCTAGGGTTTCTTGTTTTTACCATTTCATATTTTCCAGAGAGAGAAAAAGCAAAATGAAATCATGAAATAAAAATAAAAACACATATCATGTGGGACTAAAGCTGATAAATACATTTAAAGCTTTATTGTAATGGATCATTCAATCATTTTAGAAATTCAAATGATAATCTAATAAAATAAATATGAATTCGCTGATTTGTGTGTATTAAATTACTCATTTATTTATTCATTTCTGCAATTGTTTATTTAACTTATTTATTTTTATGTATTTTTATGTTTATTTTTATGGACTGGCTGTATTCTTACATGTATTTATTTATTTTATTTATTTATTATCCGCAATTATTTTCTTTCGCATTGCATAATTCACAGCTCTTCATCTGTCAGAGCAGGGGTTGAGAGGGGGCGTGGTCTGTCTTGTAGGAGGGGCGTTTGAGCTACATCGCGGTTTTTTTCCTAGTGCGCCATTTTGGCTCCTGAGCGAGACGCGTCGTGTGATTGGGCTCCAGGCGCCACTATCGGAGCCAATCAGAGGTGCATCGGGCGGCGGCGAAGACGGTGAGTGAGCGCGGCTGCTGGGAGGGGACGGGACTCGGTCGGTTAGCTGGGGATTGGTGTGTGACCGACCAACCAAATGACTAAAATCATTATAAACAGGAATAGTGCGGATTGTGTATGTCAAGGTCCACTCTGTGGACGGCATGCACGTGTATGTCTCTAATTATGTGGTTAAAACGATAAAACAATTTCGAGAAATAGTTTATTTTCGTTGTTTTTCCGTTAAGCAGCGCTGGCGTCTCAAATAGGCCCAGTTTTGCGCCGGGCTTTGTTATATATTTTCTGACTTTCGCACTGTCTAAAATGTCGATTGGAGCCAGTTGGTTGATATATTAGTTTTAAACAACCAAAAGAGGGTTAATAAGTGTTGGTATTTGTTTGGCTTTAATCATTGGGTTTACGCAGAAAACAAGCTCGTGCATGAGAACACGGAGAGCGATGTGCTAACGCAGCGCCAGCAATGTTAGACAAAGAGAAACACGCCACCATATTTTTATTAACACCATATAAACACTTCAGTATTGAGTAGTCATGTTTAAAATGTGCTGTTTAAATAAAAAAAGGGTTTCGTTTGTGAGAAACATGCATGTTGCAACACAACAAAAGCGTCTGTGACGATGCAAAGACTCGACGGGTGAAACTGAAGAACAGATCAATTTAACGTTAATGATAATAGAAACTGTAGCACCGAAACCCAAAACAGTGTTTTTCTTTGTAATTTGAGTAATAGAAAAAATTCTTGTCGTTTCCTGTATTTTATTTACATGACTGTAGCAAAACTACAAGGTCAGCAACAATATGTAATGTCATTTAGCATAGCATTTATATTTCAGTCATGTAAATAGGATAAGATTTGCATATATTTAATGTGCAGAATAAAATCTGATTATAAACATTTTTCTTTTTGCTTCTCAGTTTAAAAAGAATGAAAACGATATCAAATTGAAAAATATGAAAAATGTGTTTTATTAACAGAAAACAGTGTCCCATTCCTTACAGCTTTTTTCTAATTTAGGCCTAATACTCTTTAAGCATACAAAAACTTCATTATATTAAGAGATGAATATCACGATATAATAATCACAACAACAAAGGTTCTTACAGAAAATTATGTCTAGGTTTTCTTGTTTTTTATGCATGTTTCATATTTCTCAGGGAGAGGGAGTAAATATAACCATAAAAGTGTTTATATCTTGAGCTATCTTATAAAAATGTACTGTTTGTACCATGATACAGCTGTGGTATCAAATGGTATTACTTTGATATATACCTTGATTACATTTGTGTTCCATTTATATGGTACTCCAAAGTATTTAAAAGAAAACCATTATGCCGCAAGCCTAAAATGATGAAAATATTTCCACTTTTTTAGTATTTTTTGTTTGTGTTAACTTGCAGTTAAATAAGTCTAGTAATTTAAACAATAAATATGCAAAGGTAACAATACAGGGAATTCATTTAATACACAGTATTACCAGAAGTTTAAAAAAAAAAACAATTTCTAATTATTTTTGCTGATGTTAAGTTAAAAAAAAAAAGATTAACAGATAAAAAGTTAAAGAGCTGACTTGATACTAAAACGATGTATGTTGTACATCCAGCAATTCTGTCAAACTTCATCTTTTAAGCTTCTTTCATCAGATGTTGCATAAGAGATCAGATTTATGCAACAACATGTTGTTGCTATCTTTCAGACTTAAGTTTCATCTCATCGCTCAACCCACAGAAGTCAGACAGCAAACATGGAGCAGTACACCACCACAACGACAACTAGTGGAGAGCAGATAGTGGTGCAGACCAGCAGTGGACAGATCCAACAACAGGTAATGTGTGAAATTTACAGGCAGTATCTGATAATGCAGTACTGTATTGAAGTCTGTATTTCGGAGATGCAACAAAATGTAGTAATAAAGCATCTCAGTGTGGTATAAAACCATAGAAGGAAAGTTTTTGTGTGTATTTTACTAATCTGCGAGTCACGTTAGTCAGTTTGTAGTATGGTGACGGTCCCTTATCTCTGGCCCAGGGCACAGTGACTGCGGTGCAGTTGCAGACTGAGCCTCAGGTAGGCCAGACTGCAGCCCAGCAGGTTCTGCAGGTAGTGGTTGGCTCTCTGAGCCCCTCTGCTGTCTCCAAATCTCCATGCATGCCATTTCAACTCGCATTGCCTCTGATCTGAGTCGAATGCAATGTTCAGATATCAGATATCTGTGACCTGTGTGCTTTTTGCATTTGTCTCAGTTTAAGTTTATCACTCACTATGATTTACAACAAGAATTTCAGTGTCCAAAGAACACCCACATGTTTTTAAGCATGCTTTGTTTTGCAAACTGCATTATAAAATCTCCAACAAGTACAGAACAGCTGCTCCACCAACTTTTTGCATTTCTGACATTCACATGCACTGCATTTTCTTGCATGCATCTGTGTTTTGCATTGCCTCAATGTATATCATAATGTCATAATGAAATCAGCTTTTACAAACTGAAATATTTCATATTAATAATGCCTGTAATGTATGGAAGCCAATTTCTGCCACATGAGAAAAAAAATCATGCTCTGGTAAGTCATAATTATGACATAAAAAGTCGAAATTATGACATAGTCATAATTATGAGAAGAAAAGTCAAAATTATGACATACTAAGTCATAATTTTGAGATGAAGTTAAAATTATGACTTAAAAATTGAAATTATGATTTAAAAAGTCAAAATTATGAGATTAAAATGTCAAAATTATGACGTAAAAAGTCGAAATTATTACTTGAGTCATAATTGACATAAGTAGAAACTGACATACTAAGTCATAATTATGAGATAAAAAATCTAAATTATGACTTAAAAAATTGAAATTATGACCGTCGCAATTGACTTAAAAAAAAATCGAAATTATGATATAAAAAGTATTTAAAAGATTAAAAAGTCAAAATTATGACGTAAAAAGTCAAGATTATTACTTGTCATAATTATGACAAAAAGTAGATATTGACATTAAAAATTATGAAAGAAATTTCGCACAGAAAGAAACTTAAAGTCGAAATTAGGATTTAAAAAATTTAAATTATATGATTAAAAAGTCAAAATTATGACATACTAAGTCGGTCAAAATTATGACGTAAAAAGCCGAAATTATGAAATTAGTTCGAATTAGTATGTCATAATTTCAACTTTTAATGTCATAATTATGACTTACCAGAGCATGATTATTATGTGGCGGAAATGATCTTCCATAGTATTACAATTCTGTGTTAACCTCAGGTAAATTATCTTAAAGTTTACATAAAATTAATGATTTTTTTGCATGCATCCTCTTCTAAGGTCCAAGGGCAGCCTCTTATGGTACAAGTCAGCGGGGGTCAGCTCATCACTTCCTCTGGGCAGCCCATAATGGTACAGGCCATGACAGGAGGACAAGGTCAAACCATCATGCAAGTACCAGTATCTGGTACACAGGGGCTGCAGCAGGTGGGTGGAGCTAATTTTACACAAAAAAAATTGCTGGTTAAAAATGTAACATTTTCACCAACTTATTTAATTTCTCTGTTTATTTTAATACTTTAGTAATGTTATATAGTAGTGTTTCTCAACCAGTTAAATTGATTTAAAATAAGACAAAACAACAAAATTTTCTTGTTTTAAATCAGCTTTTGTCTTTGAAGAACCAGGATTCTTGGAAAACCTGGATATATCAGGAAGCCTTATTTTAACAGTGTGATTTCTAGACCTGGAAAAACGTAAATTAGTAACATTTTTAACTCTATGGGCATTTTTATAATGAATATACATTTATGACAAGCTCTAAAACATTTTATCAGCTAGAAATTGTGAGTAAGGAATTAAAAAAAAAAATCTTAACCAGTAAATCAGTAACAACTGGAAAAGTCATGCAGCCTATAAAAATAGTTGTGGGCATGGAGTCAAAAACTTTGAGAGCCACAGCAGTATAGTGTTCCATCAAGATATTGGGGATGTAATTGTAATGAAATTGCTAAATTTGGCACAGATTCAGTTGGTACAACCCAGTCAGATCCAACTTCCGGGTGGACAGACATTACAGCTACAGGGTCAGCAGGGACAGACCCAACAGATCATCATTCAACAGCCACAGACTGCGGTCACTGCAGGACAGAACCAGGTATCCTACGATCCTTTCCAGGTTTGCTAACTTCATTTTGACACATATTTGAACAAATATAAAGTATCACCTGCTAGAAGCTACTCTCTTGCAGTTAAATACAAATTGCAGGTAAATAAACACTCATCCTTTGTATATTCTTAGGGTCAGCAGCAGATCACTGTACAGGGTCAGCAGGTGGCTCAAACCGCTGAAGGACAGACCATCGTTTACCAGCCTGTTAATGCAGATGGGACCATCCTGCAGCAAGGTAACACTGCTATTCCACTGCAAAATACTTACCATGCACTTTTAAGGAGTTAAGAGTTAGTTAAGCATACTTTCAATAGACACTTCATATGATATGCAATTAATTTCAATGCATTTTTTTATTTTTCCATCCAGGAATGATCACCATTCCAGCTGCATCTTTAGCAGGAGCTCAGCTAGTCTCAGCTGGATCCAACACAAACACCACTAACACCGGTCAGGGCACAGTCACGGTCACTCTTCCCATGGCAGGAAACATGGTCAATGCTGGAGGAATGGTCATGGTGAGCATTTCTGGTCACTTTTATCTATAACCGAAAGGGACATCTTGCTATACAGATGATCTATTTTGGTCATATTTCTTAACATTTGTGTGTGTGTGTGTGTGTGTGTGTGTTTATAATTGAATCAGATGGTCCCAGGGGGTGGCGGGTCAGTTCCCACAATGCAGCGCATTCCTCTTCCTGGAGCAGAGATGCTGGAGGAGGAACCTCTGTACGTCAACGCTAAACAGTATCACCGGATTCTCAAAAGGAGACAAGCCCGTGCCAAACTAGAGGCTGAGGGCAAAATACCCAAAGAGAGAAGAGTATGTATAATTTTACTGCAATAACTAATGCTTTATCTGCAGTGACCAAGATAATATATATGACTCATTATAAATTTAATTTAATTTCCATACTGAAATGTGATTGTTCTTTTATATTCGTTTTGATTTAACCATTGTATCCTCGCGCCTTTTTATCACCTTAAAAACACCAAAGCAGTTCTGATTATTAATTTTTGTTACTTTATAAATTATAATTTTATTTATTAAAAATAACATTTGGCATATACACAAATTACAATATATATCTCTTTTTATTTTCTTTAAATATATTATTTTTATTTAATTTTCTTGTCTATTTACAAGCTAAACCTTAAGTACATGCTTCATCTTAAAACTTCTTACATTTTCTTTAAATTATAGCACTATATAATGTGATATTAGTATTAATATTTCACTGTTATATAAAGGAATATTAATTCATTACATTGCAGTACTAAACAGCCTGAACTGCTTAACCTACGGATTCAATTTTTAACTTTGGTTTGATTGGTCTTCTTTCTTGCATTTATTTGAAGTGTGATTGTTCTTTTATTCTCGTATCTATTTAACCTTAGCAATTATCTTCGTCATTAGGAACAGCAAAGCAGCTCTGATTATTAATTTTCTGTATTTTATTAATAATCATTTAATTGACTTTATTAAATTATATTTGACAGGTTTCTGTTCAACACAGCATGCATGCGAATAATCCTGTACCGTGACCATCTATTCAATATGTTTTCTTTACCATCCCCTTCCAGAAATACCTGCATGAGTCCCGTCATCGTCACGCCATGGCCAGGAAGCGTGGAGACGGTGGGCGCTTCTTTTCCCCGAAGGAAAAAGAAGAAATGGCCATGCAGGCCCTTAAGGTGAGCGAGGGGCTTGAGCTCAGCTCTCATTGGCCAGCCACCTCTGCCCCGCCTCTGGGGTAAACTATCCAATCCCAGCCCGTGTCCCACCCGAGAGACTGAACTCAGTGTATACACCTAATTTAACTTAGATCATCCATACGCTGCAGCTCTGTGCCTGAGCTACCTCATGCGTCTGTGACATGCTCATGTCCGAACTGTCTCTGTCTGTGAGTTTATTTACATTTCCAACTAGTTAAACTGAACATGCATACTAAGATCTTAGTATATATGTTCTAGTGTATAGTATGAGCAAATACAATGTACAGCTCAGTCCCCATGTTTGTAACTGCTATGCTTCCTTGTAGCTTTTTTAATTCCTTTAATAATTTTGTTATTTAGCTGCATATCGTGTGCAGCCTAAAGATATTATGTTTGAGCTCTGCTAATGGCTTCTTCCAAAAAGCTTCAGCTGTAAACATGGGTGATTAGCACATTTTACCCTGTCAATGTTAAAGGTTTCTTGTCTTAAATGTCTAACTGCTACTTTAAAGGGAAATCTTCAACCTTGACGTCTTTGTTCTGTCTGCATTTCTGCCGTTTGTCCTTCCATGCTGTAAACTGCTTGTGAAACTCACTGGATGCTGAGATGTATTAAGCTGTGTTTATTTGTCCTTTTTACCATCTTACTGATATGAATAGTCATTCAAAATGATCCGTTTTCATTTGTGATGTATGGCTTGGCTTGCACCCTTCAATGCTCTTCTGTCTTTGCCCAGAGCTGTGGCTTTGTTTTCGCTTTTGCCATTTTATGTTTCTTACAGCGGGGCTGTATGTGGGCTCTTGTTTGCATTTACATTGCAGTTATGTTTGTTACTTGATGATATATGCCCTTTTTATGCAAATAAACCATTCTTGATTTATACTTTGTTAGTAATGCAGTTTTTTCCCATGTTAAATATTCAATTTTTATTGTGCAAAGGGATGCATATAAACAAATTCTTCAATATAAAATGTAATATATTTTTAGGCTCATTAATTGATAAATAAATCTCATAGATGGATTAAAAAGTATTTTAGAGTTGAGTCAATCACTAATATTTTGTATATATCAGACACATTGATCAATAGCAGAAAATTCTCATGGTTCAAACAGGTAAGCGTTCACTCAACACTAGTCATCCCCTAATAGCACATCATATTGATGAAATTTTCATGATCTTTATTTATCTTCCTTTTTCCTCAGAAATCTGAGCAGGATCAAGTTGAAGAGGACACAGTGGGCCAGATGATTCAGGTGGCATAAACTACCCTTTCCTCCACGTTTTAGTCGTTATACTCATTTAAAAAGGAGACTCTCTTTATTTCAACACATGGTTTTTTGACTTCCCTGAAGTCCTGTTTATATTTTGCTTTGTTTCAGTTCTCGTTCAGACTGAACAATTGTTTTAGATATCCAATAGTGCCAGGTAGAACATGGAGATATTGGGAACTTTGAGTTTTAAACCATCTCACAAGGCTGAAAGATGGTGTACAAGGTGTTTGCTGTATTTATGAGGAAAGACTTTTTTCATTTGAATGTGTTCATTATTTGTATAGGCATTTAATTCCACTCCATTTCTTTATTTAATTAAAAAGTGACATAACATTAGAATCACAAAAATGTGAAGTTCAGTTTTGTTCTACGAGATGTGCCACTGGTTGTTTTTAAGTATAATGGATCAGACTGTGAAATGTTACAATTTTCTATGCACTTGCGCTTTTAGTTGATCCACCAACCATTTGTACATCCACCCGCACTCAAACATCTCCCTTTATTGAAAACCTTCAGTTCTCTCTTTGTATTTTCTAAATAAAGGTTGACATTCTGTACATGGTTGCAAAAGCTGCTTTTTAAACTTAAATGCAACATTTCAGACATCCAATGACGCTTCATACTATGTTAGACAATTTTTAGCATCTACACATTCTCTTTGGATGTGTCAAGCCATGTTTGTTTCCCTTTGCCAAGTTACAGGCACACCCATTTGATTGCCATTATTTATAGATCCATGACGCATCTGTACCCTGAGCTCTACTGGAGTCATCTTATTGGAGTTAAACATGAAAATTCTGCCATCATTTATTCTTTTATGTTCCACAGAAGGAAGTCATACAGGTTTAGAGTGATTTTAAGTTCAGTAAATGATGACAGAATTTTCATTTTTGGGTGAACTATCCCTTTAAGACCTGAGAAACTTTTGCATGTGCTTTAAAATGTCATTTTGAACTGAAGAGTGTTTTAAGATGGGAAGCACATGGATCTGATCTCCCCAACACTAGGGTGCGCTAGAATGGAGCTAATCAGACCAAAATGACTATGGCAGATTGACTGTTTACAGCAGAGCAGAGGGCTTTATATAACTAAATCAATTATTATTTTGGTGGCCTCATATTAGCATATGAAGAGTGAGCCATTTAATTGGATAGGTGGGAACAATTGGTTATTTTTCAAATGAAAGGGCTTTTGCCTTGAGAATACTTCAAAGAGCACACAATGTGTCCTCAATGCGATGCAAAACAGGTCATCAGAATACACAATAGATGTTAATAACAGTATGTTTTACCATAATGATTAGCCAAAAGGCAGGATTTCTCGACCTGCACCAGCTGCAAACACGTTTTATGGCACCGTTGGTAGGAAATTAAAAAATTACTTGACAAAAAAGAAAACATTGATGAATTCTGTATAAACATCGAAAAACAAATATTCTGTCATCATTAACTCACCCTCATTTTGTTCTCAACCCGTATGGCTTTATTTCTTTAATGGAACATAAAAGGTGATTTAAAAAAAAATGACAAAAAGCTCCACTGAAGAAAGACAATAAGATGAGTTTTGAACAACATGACGGTGAGTAAATGACAGAATTTTCATTATTGGGTGATCTGTCCCTTTAAAAACACATTCATACATAAGCAACCTTCATGCATTTCCTAATATCTTTTCTTGTCAGTCTTTGGCAGCGAGTTAACATTCATCCCGCTTAGCTTTGGGCATGGTCCCCCTTGACATGCACCAGGAGTCAGATGGCCACACATCTGCCCAAAAGGTCAATGTTTTGAATTTTGAATTGATTCAACAGATTCCAGTGAATGTTTCTCATTCCCGTGTGAGAACAACACTAAGCCCTCTGCAGCACTTGGCTACACTTTGGAAGAAGGGTAGGATGATTATGTCTAATACGCTGCTCCATAAAGTTTGCAACCACCCAGTGTTTATCAAGACAACCTGCACACATGGCGTAAAGAACCTGAAATAGAGTAAAAAGTGAAAGATTAGAATTTCTTTCTCTTAATTGAAATAAGTCTAAAAAAAAATGTCTACTTACTCCTGGTAACAAATTTATCCAGCTATTCTTTATAAAGTTTGTGTTTAGTATGTTACATAACTATACACAGGAAATTAGGCTGGAGAATTTGCCATGAAAGTCCAAATGCAGTCATATTTTTTTATTTTTTAAAGTTGCATTTCCATAATATTAAGTGCTCCATAATGTGCATTCCTGTGCTAGCAACGGTAAGGTCATGGATTCTCAGGGAATGCGATATAAGTCCCTTTGTTTAAAAGCATAAATGTAATCTGCTCATACCAGATGTGAATGAAGCTGAGGACGGCAAAGAGAATCCCAGCAATGAGGGAGACTGGAACAGCCAGCAGAGCTGTGATGATACGGTAAAACCAGACCCTGGACACCTCGAAAAGAGCGTGACTCCAGATCCACACCCGATCCCCACTGCGCACCGACACCGGCTCTGCTATCACGTCCTCAAAACTAAGCTGTCGAAAGAGAAAATTCAGGAAAGTAGCACCCTTCATCTGCTTTAAAATGAATATGTCGCTTTAATGATAGGTCACCTGACAGCCATCTTGGAAAATGCCCCCTGAGAGCTGTTTTTTTTATTCATTTTAGTCAGTATAAACGCTACATTCAAATACAGTACATTTTACGCAAAGCATCTTGGCTAAGCCTCTTTTTTTCACTAATATACATTAAACCACCATGAACCTGTCAACAATAGTCATAAATCATTATTTAGATTTGATTTTACATTTTAGACATGATTCTACATTTAAATGTATGAAGCTTCTACATGAACAGGGAAAGACAAAGCTGGCTAAGCTAACACTGGCTATGCTGATCTTTCACTAACATATTAAATCACCAATGAACCTGACAACAGAAGTCAAAAATCATGATTTAGATTTGATTTTGCATTTTAGACATGATTCTACATTTAAATATATGAATTTAGCTTCTACATTAATATAGACAAAGTTTGCTAAGCTAATATTGGCTATGCTAATTTTCACTAACATACAGTACATTACACTACCAATATACCTGACAACAATGGTAATAAATAATACATTTAGCTCTTTTTTTTAGCTCATATTAGGCTAATGTGCATCATGTATATTCTAAAACAAATGAGCTAAGCTGATTGGCTATTTAAAATGAAAGGTGGGTCTTCATTACTACGGCTACAGCTGCAATATTGAGTGTATATTTATTTCTCTACGAATGGCCCGTCTCCTCCTATTTCTGTTTGTTGTACTACATCGGATTTTGGTATGTATTCTAACCTCTTAAATCGAGTGTTTAAAACTGAATACTGCAATCAGCAAATTTAAAATTAGCAATGGTTCATAACATAAACAATACTACAGCAGCCCTAAAGCTACTGCAAGTCTTTCGTAGTTGTGTAATTAGTCTGGTCAGCTCATTCAAGAAGTCGTTGCTATTATTGTCCACATCATTGAAGATATTCACACATGTTCTTCTAATCCATCTCCTGCTACCAGCTGCGGTTGTCTACAATGTCACGACAATGTTCTTTACTTTGGATCAGAGTAGATTCAGTAAAGTTCAATCTAATTTAACCTAATCTAACTACCAAAATGTCAAAGGTTTTAGGAATATGATCGATCAAAATCTTGCAGTGCAAAAAATGATTTTCTTACTTAATGTCTTATCTCGTTTCCCATTACAAATATCTAAAAATTCTTAAATCAAGATAGATTTCTTTTTTGTGTTAAGAAAAATAATTTTGTTTTCCCTTTGAATTACATCATTTTTTACCCCATTGGCAGGTTTTTCAGAAAAAAAGACGATCTTAACTATCATAACATTCCTATCAGGTCAAAAGCTCCACAAAAGTCACTGTCACCATCAAAAGTGACATTATATAGACTCTATAGTGCTACAATAAAGAAATATTGTAGACGGACACAAAGTGATTACCTTAAGACACTCATTAATCTGTCTTGGGTCCCGTTCATTGATCAGAGGCCTGGTGTCACTCTGTGTAGAGATCACATCTTCTTCTTCCTCTTCCTCCAGGACAGTTTCCAGCTGCGTCTTCCACATCTGTTGTCCCTCGTCGTCCTCTCCATCCCCTGCATCCCTCAGGTCGATCTCAGTTTCCTTTGCGTCCACACTCTGCATCATGGTGCCCGACATCAATATGAAGGTTGTAAGTTCATAAAGCGGGTCATCAACAGCATCAAAACACGCATAAACAGTTTCACACACTGAATGGAGAGCCGGAGCACTGTCTTGAAGCTGAAACAGGGATATGGGATATATTAGGAAAGTGACCGTGCCCTAGCAGGCATTCCCAAACAGGCCCCAATGGGAAGATGCCAGCCCCCACTGATACTTCTGCTATAAATACCCCATTAGTGACTGGACAAATGCAGACCGCTGGTTGTAAGCTTAGAAGAGCTCTTAAAAGAACGTGCGGATCAAGAACCCAATGACATTTAATAGAATGGAAGCATTGATTTTTTGCACTGATCGGGATTTGGTTGGATCAGCGTGTAGTATTGCGATTTTAAATTTTGTCCACAGATTGTAATATTTAACTCTTTGGACATTATTTGTGAACGAGTATGTGACTTTTTTTGTCTTTTCGCATAGGTCTGATAGCTTTGAGGCCATTCTTATGCTAAAAGTTGCCAAAATAAATATTTTGCAGATATGTATTTGAAAAGACTTTCTCTTCCAGGAAAATAAAGCAAAAATATTTAATATTAATAATGATATTTTATTATATAACTAAATATATTTTATTTTATTTTAATATTAACAAAATATATACAAAATTTAGAAGTTAGTATTTAGGATAGAACCAGGATTATTATAGTTAACTAAAACTAAAACCATAAAAAAAATGTTTTTGTCACTTCAAAATAAAATAAACATTAACTGAAATAAAATATTAAAAAGTTATTTTATTTCAGCTAGTTACCAAAGCAACATTTTTCATTTTCATTTAGTTTAATTTGTCTTAATGTACTAAAATAACTTAAATATAGACATTAAAAAATGACACAAACACACAACAAAATTACTAAAATATTACCTAAAATTGAAGTGAAAATGGAAACGGTTAATTTAAATTAAAACTAATTCAAAATATTAATAAAAAAAGAGGAAATAAAACTGGACAGAACTAGTAATATCCAGTAGCTGCTTTTTGCCATTTAATGTTTAAACACACACACACACACACAGATACGTTGGGTTTTCATGTTTTATGGGGACATTCCATAGACATAAGGATTTTTATATTGTACAAACTGTATATTTTATACCCTAACCCTTAAAGGCCCGTTCACACCAAGAACTATACGATAACGATAACTATAAAGATAACAATAAAGATATAGTTCTAAAAATCGTTCTAAATGTAAAAGAATAGCACTGTCCACACCACAGTTACAACGATAACGATAGAGAAACGATATCGTTGGGATCATTTTCAGAACGATTTTTTTTTTCCAGCTGTTGAATGATAAAACACTGACAGCCAATCAGAATCCGTTCTAATCTAAGGACTCGCGCATTTAAAATGGCAGACAACATTGCGGATAAATTAATCGCCGAGGTCCAGAAAAAGCCACCACTGTTTGACAAGTCTACTTTAAAGAAAATGGATGTATGGAAAACAATCGGTCATACCGTCAGAATAAATGGTGAGAACTATTAACTATGAGATCATAATGCCAGGCTAGCAAAGATTACCTCAGGTATCCAGCGCTAGTTTCGACAACATTGTCTTGATTCCCTTGAAGTTGCAGTGAAAAAGACTAGGCGTTATCGTTCGTTGGTGTGGACGCAAATATAGTTATCATTATTGGTGTGAACGGGCCTCACAGAAAACTCTCTGCATTTTTAGATTTTCAAAAAACACCACTTAGTGTGATTTATAAGCTGTTTTCCTTATGTGAACCAAAAAAATGTCTGCACAAGGACAAGGATTTTGATTATTGGCATTTTTGTGGACACACACACATAAAAACATGCCCCCCCTCTGCTGGCTTATTAACTTCTATTCTCGCAGATTTCACACTATGCTTTTACGAAAATGTGTTTCACTATTAGAGCCAATGGCAGATCATTGGTTTCTATTTATAATCCAACAGCTGATCTCATAGCAAATGCTAAATGCATAACAATAAATCCTGAAAATGTTCCCTCTCACATTAATTCATACTATTTATTACTATTTTTGTTCTTGATTTTGTATACATTTGTATTGCTTTTGAGAAAACAGAAATCTTTTTGTAGCTAACATGATTTTTACATTTTCTGAAGAAATATGAGTGATGTTGCCTTTGCAAAAAGTGCTGCCAGGGTGTTCTGGTTGGTTGTACTGTACTATCATGGTCCTCATGGTGTTTAATTCTGGAAAGCTCTCATATTAATCACCATCATTGTTTAATCTCACAGTTTGTGGCATTTTTTCCAGTTGACCTTTGCTCAGTTTGGATTGTGTGGTCAGACTATCGCTTTTTAAAATCATTCTTTTGGCAGCTGCCCTGGTTTAGTTTGCTTAATCTGTTAAGTCTAATCTGCTTTCAAATCTCCCCATTTGAATTCAAAACATGTCCCTAAAAATGGAGATATAATTACATGAAACATTCTTTCAGATGATAGACTGAGAGCTAAACTGCATAGAATTCAGCTAAAATCATCTTTCTGCCTGTTTAAATGTGTAGCTGCACCAATACTCTGAAACGGATTTACTATGTATAACCCTGTATTTGGCCTAAGTCAAACGATTTTCATAAGCGATTTTTTTTTTTAATGATTTTGAATGAAGTCTCTTCTGCTCACCAAGGCTGTAATATTATGAAATATTATTACAATTTAAAATACCTGTTTTCCATTTTAATATATTTTCAAATGTAATTTATTCCTGTGATGTCAAACTGAATTTTCAGCATCATTACTCCAGTCTTCAGTGTCACATGATCCTTCAGAAATCATTCTAATATGATGATTTGCTGCTCAAGAAACATTTCTTATCATTATCAATGTTGAAAACAGTTGTGCTGCTTAATATGTTTGTGGAAAATGTGATAAAAAAAATTCAGGATTCTTAGATGAATAGAAAGTTCAAAAGAACAGCATTTATTTGAAATCAAAATCATTTTTAACACTATAAATGTCTGTAATTTTTGATCAATTTAATGCATCTTTGCTGGAAAAAAAAGTAATTTCTTTAAAAAAAAAACTTGCAGATCTCAAACTTTTGAATGGTAATGTGTAAATACTATTAGTTACTGATAGTGATGTAGCTTATACTTTAGGCCATTGTTGACTCTGTAGAGTACACTAATTAGCCTGCATGAAGATGTACATCTGAATAAACAATGGAAGAAAGCAGTTCTACGTACAGTACCATCCTTCCATAAAAAACATGATACAGCTCTATCCATCTCCATGACAGCAAAAGACAGCAATGGTCACATTGTTTTGTATAAATAAAGAAAGTGCAAATAAATACATTGTATTATGTAATGGGTGGCTCCATATAGCACACCATTCAAAATAAGGGTAAAGACGGCCCACATTAATCAGCACAATGAGCTGTAAATGCAACACAACTCAACATATGCTGCACTGAACTGAATCAGTATATGTCAAGCTTTCTGTGACTAGTGTCTTTATTGAACAACAAAACAATCTGGCTTTGTCACTTAATCCCATGTGTGATATCTACAGTTTGAAAAGAAATACAGCACACAGACAAGGTCCTCCTTTGCAATATAAATAATAAATAAATATAAATTGATTCAAAACACCTTTTATAAGTTATTTTTGTCATATTTGTTACTCAATTTTTAAATAAATTAAATACTGCAGTAGAAATACAGTAGAAAAAAGTTATTCTCTCAAAAAAGTTAGTTAATTTAAATAATTTTGAATATGTTAATAAACCTTAGTCAGGACTAATGCCATATTTTTGATGCCATATATATTATATCAGTATTTTTCCAAATGAAAACAAGGCTGTGAGAGATCATTTTTACAAGAGATGTTGCATGTGAATTAAATATGGCATCTACACTGACTATGTTTTATTTAAAGGTTGGTTATGCTTAATGACATTAAAAGTTTAAGCAACAAATAAGTAATTTCTGTTCATATTCAAACCCTAATCAGCTCTGTGTTTGTAAACATGTGGGCGGAGTCACCACTAGAAAGAGTTGTGATTGGATTAAAGGCATTTACTGATCATTGGTTGTCACCATGTTGTCAAGTCAATATGACATCAAAATTTACCCTGTTTGCTTTCTGAACGCATGTTGCTGATCTTATTGTGAACCATTTATTTGTCTTATACAACAAAATGCAACTTGCAGGTTTGGATGCAAGTTTTCAGTCGATTGTAAGGAAGGGCCGGGGTTTAAGTGGACAAAATGATTGGAGAAGTGTAGCATGCGTCACCAGAGAGAATTCTGTTCAATCAGAAGATTGAGTTATGACATTTTGATTCAAAAATTACGAGGGCAAAAATAATTTTTAAAAAGTAAAACAGGGTTTGATGCTTTTTCCCCAAGGAGCATGTGAAAAATTTAGGAGTGTATTAGATAACATTAGGTGCACAATGAAAATTGATCAAATAATGTTTTTTTTTCTTAATAAAGGGACAAAAGGAGACATTTACAAGCAAAATTATTTAATTTATTATAATACAAAAACAGGGTTTTTCCTGGCTCAGAATGAGGCGGAGGTGGTAAAATCCTGATCACGGCAGAAAAAAAACACTTTTACAAGCATGTATTTTAGGTATTTTAATATTAAGAGAATAAGATTTGTATTTTGAGAACACTATCATATATACAGTGTTTCCCACAGGATTGTGTGTTTTCTGTCCCTATAGGGGGGTCCGATATAGGGGGAAAATTTTGTACATTTTAAAGATAAATTCATTAATCTGGTGCACTTTGAGAGTTCAAAATTAAGAGCTCCAACCCATGTTCAGTGTGCAAACTGAACAAAGAAAAAGTCTTGTACCTGAACTTTAAAGGGGACTCTATAGGGCTTGTGTGCTAGAGATGTGCGGATCCGCTCTAACATCACCCAAATCCGCTGTTAAAAATAAATCATCCACCCACCAACTTCCCAAACCTACGATATTCTCTGATTTAGATATCTGCACCTGATCATCACAAAATAATAATTCAAATTCTCAGTGTTAAGCATGATGATATAAAACATATGACACTTAAGTAGGCTGCTTTTAAATAAATATCTAAAATAAAAGTTGTTATTTGGCAAAATTACATTTCCTTAATGGCCTATAAACACAGGTTTTACTCCCTTCAAACTAAAATTGTCACTGTTTCATTACATCATTGTAGAAAAAAACACTCATCAGAATAATTTCTGTTAAGCTTGTGTGTATTTTTAGTTAAAGCTGTCAAGTTTTTAAGCAATATCTCATGTGGGGTTTTTCCTGTGTTTTATATAATGACCACTAGGAGGTGCTCTAGGCATATGCTTTCCTTGATTGGTTTTCCCTGAATAGAAATGCGTTGTCGGTTGAAACGAAAGTAAAAGAGTGACGCACATTCCTTGCTTTATTAAAATCAACACATTAATGATTTATCTCTCATTCATCCGCGACACACCCGCAATTACTTGGAACGTTATTTTGTATTACTTGGCCGGCCCGTCCCACGGATTATCTGATGCGGATATAACCGCGCATCACTTTCATGCGCTCTCGCAGAATGTCCTGAGCGGCTCCGTTCGAGGCCAGCAAGTTGTAGGGCTGGAGTGAAAGCGATCTTTTCGGCACGGAAGCCCATTTTCTGCAGTGGGGATGGGCGGAACGGTTCGAGAATGGATACCCGCAATGGAACCGTGGTAAAGGGGTATCTGAGCATGTGACTGCCTGTCTCGACAGCCGGGGGCGGCACGAAATTTGACGGAGGCAGCCGCCTCGTAATTCCCTATGCAGGAAAAACCCTGCAAAAAAGTACACTAGGTTTTCTGCTTCAGACGGTGTAATAAATATTTATAGGCCTACCGTAAACTAATATATATATATATATAATTTTTTTTTTTTTTTTCCTTTTTTTCTTAGGACTCTTATTTTGAAGTGTATATGCTTTACTATTGTACATTTTACAATATAAACACCATAAAGTAAACATTATCATAATTAATTAACAGTAAATCATAAGCAATTATTGGGCATAAATGCGCAGTATTCATTGATTACTTACTGCTCCGAACTGGAGCGCCGCATTTTTAATTGGAAACGCGTGTGGCTCTTATATTTATTTAATGAATCGTATCCTTTTGAAGTTTAATAGTCGCATTAGGCTGTGTCGCGATTCCTGTCTTTCCATCCCAGAATTTAGGATCTCTTGAAATGGTCATTAAGATGTTTGGTATAGTATTTAAGACTTGTAATGACCTTATATTTCACAAAACCGATTTTTGTTTACTTTTTAAGAACCTATGAGGACTTTTTTTTTTTTATTTGTACACATACTCCTAAATACATTTTACTATTTTAAGTGTAACTGCGAGTCAAACACATGCACTGTTGAGCCCTGGCATGGATGAATCATTCACAATAAGATCAATAACGTGCATTGTGGGCAGTTGTGGCCTAATGGTTAGACAGTCTGACTTGTAACCTGAAGGTTGTGGGTTTGAGTCTCAGTACTGGCAGGAAAATGTAGGTGAGGGAGTGAATGAACAGCGCTCTCTTCCACTGTTATTACCCACAACTGAGGTGCCCTTGAGAGTTGGACTTGTAACCCGAAGGTCGCGGATTTGAATCTCAGTACTGGCAGGAAAATGTAGGTGAGGGAGTGAATGAACAGAGCTCTCTTCCACTCTTATTACCCACAACTGAGGTGCACCTAACCCCCAATCACTCCCCAGGTGCTGCAGCAAAAATGGCTGCCCGCTGCTTCACGGTGTGTGAGATTTCAATACTCACTGCTGTGTGTGTACACTTGGATGGGTGAAATGCAGAGCACAAATTCCGAGTATGGGACACCATACTTGGCTACACTTCACTTTCACTTTAGAAAACAGACAGGGAGAATCTTTAAAGCAAAGCTGAAAAGTGCTAAAACCATCATTTGTAAAGTAATAAAAATGTATTACAAAAATGAATGATTATGACTCAAAAATTAAGAATTTGAATGTTTTTGAGTAACTCCTCAATGTCATGAAAATCTCATGCATATTTTAGGTAGTCTCTTCTGGTATTTGCCCTGGTATCCTAAAACTAGTCTGGTCCAGCGTGCTCCTCTGTGTAGCCATGTGGTAGCTGCATCTAACCCCGTCCCTGTCACCGTTCCTGTGCAAAAAATGAAAAAAGTCTTCGTTCCCTGAACGTTCGTGGCCCGACACCGAGTGCCGCACAGGCCTGCCGGCTGATCGGCAACACAAGAGCATCTTACACAACTCCTCCCTGATCTGACGGTTCAGTAGGCCATAAAAAAATGGGTTTACCGCGAACGTCGAATATGCCAGCCAGGTGACCGGTCCCTCGGCTTCTTCAGAGGTACTATGGGAGAATCCCAGCGACAGATGCAGGTGGAAGGCAAAGTAAGGCAGCCAGCAGAGCAGGAACTGACCCACGATGATGGCTAAAGTAAGTGCTGCTTTCCCGCCAACCAGTGTTCTCTTCTTCCTGCGAGGGACTGGATTTCTGCGGATGCTAGTGCTAGTGGTGATGATTGTGGTCTGGCTGTTGACGGAATCAGACCGATGCTTCGGATGAACAGTTTCCATCGTCCAGCTCGGGATCGGCCCTCTTTCCCGAGCAGCCGTGTGGGCGACTTTATAGACATTCCCATAGACAGCAATAATAATGGCAGCTGGCATGCAAAAGCAAACCGTGCAGAATAAAATAGCAAATACTCGTCGATGTCCGCTGTGGCTCCAATGGAGAGAGCAGTGGGTTGCAGCAATGGAGCTTCTACTTCCATAACTGGGCCATCCGAAGACGGTAGCAAGTCCTAGCAAAGTAGACGCCACCCAGACGAGTCCCATCACGGCTGCAGATAACCAAGGCGTCATTTTAGCCTCGTACCTCATGGGATGCACGATGTAGAAGTAGCGTTCGATACTAATCACAGTAACTGTAAAGATAGAGGCAGATATGAGAAAGGCATTGAGGAATATGTACAATCTGCATTCGAGTACGGAAAAGACGACACCGGCGAAGAAGGGCGAGCCGCAGACGATGCCGAGAGGCATGAGGAGGGCGGCGCAAAGCAAATCCACGATGCAGAGGTGACACACCAAACTGAACTTGCGGAGATGGGGCACTTTCACTACTACGGCGAGTACTCCGCTATTGGCCAAGAGTGCTACTGCATTAAGAGTCACCATGACGACGAGCCCCGACATGTCTCGTAAACGAGATTGTGGGTTGGACATGCTCCCTAACTGCATGCTGGGAGCCAGATGCATAGGGTGGCCATGAGTCAATGTCTCATTAAGTTCAGTTTCGTTAAGCTCTGCTGTTGGAGGTAATCCAGACGCCTCCATTGTTTACAGTGTAGCGCACCAAACACAAAGTAGAAACGCAGGCTTCTCCATCTTCCACCAGTCAGAAATGGGGACTCATTGGCTGGAGGTCAAAGGTCAGCGCTGTTGAAAGAATAATATGAAATACAAAAATCATTATAACTACAGTTGAATACATTCACAGCAACAAGTTTACAAATTTAAAGGTGCATTAAATGATTTTAGATGTTTGGCTTTTTTACATTTGTTTTTTTTTTTTGTTTTTTTAAACTGTATTTGCAGTTCCCCTTTGGAAATCACATGCTTTTTATTTTTATAAATTAATTAATATCAAGATTACTTTATAATTAATACTTTATAATTATAAAATAATTTTATTGCTATCTTTTTTTTTACTTTTTAACTTGTTATTCACTTTTGATTATAGGTTAAATGTTCGGTCTGAATAAAAAAAAAAAAAATAATAATAATAATAAAAAATAAAATAAATGAAATAAAAAATAAAATAACAAAAAAATAATAAAAAATAAATAAATAAGTAAATAAAATAAAACAAAATAATTAAAAAAATATATATTTTTTAAATACTACAAATTTAAAAATATTACAAAATTAATAGAATATATAATAATGGAAAAACTAAAAATAATAAAACTACAAAGTGCTTTACAAAATGCATAATATATATGTACAATTGTGCATACATATACATGCACACATATGCAATAAAATAGAAAAATTAAATAGAAAATTAGTTACATAAGTAAGTATAATAATAAATGCCTTTTGGCTGTGGTATCACAGCCATACCTGAATGATTCCTCTGGCTTTAAAAAGTGCTTGACTAAAAACCAGCAAGCTATGGTGCATTTTGTATTTTTTCATGCTTGGTCTTTCAAAAAAAATGGGACATTCAACACATCTACATATGTTTTTGCTTATGTTTAGGGCCTAAAATACTATGGCAGTACCATGGTACAGTGATGTGTCAGATTTACTGTAAGAGTAGTGTATTTATATACTGTACCATGGTATTCTTCAACTGTCAAAGAATACCATGGTGGTATTACCATTATGGTAATGTCCATCCATCCATCCATCCAAAAACTGTTGGTGATACCATAGTACTTTTAGCAACATTTCTAAATCATCAGGTTATTAGCATAACATGTCCAGTGCATTATCGTGATTCTTTTTTTGGACTCGTGGCTAAACATTGAGAAAGCGAGGGAGGCTTGATCAGTTGGAATAATTCATGGTGCTCGTGGTGCTCTAACCTTTTGAAGCGGAGCATAATGAGCTCACTTGTTTGGCTGCAGCTGCTGGGGTTTCTCTGGCATTAGCGTTAGCGTGAGCTCACTGTCACCTGCACATCACTACAATGCGCTCACGCCACAGACGTCACTGTGCACATAATCACTCTCACACAGCCACGGACATCATCTCACTGATGTCACTTACTGTACTGTCACTGTAATGCCTAGAAAACTCCTGATCACTAGTTATCTATATCACAAACTGTGTGTAGAGACAAATTTAGGTAAGCCATTTGTTGTAGGTCCCTAAAAAGTTGAAACACTATATATATATATATATATATATATATATATATATATATATAGGGATTAGGGTTTTTTTTTTTTAAAAAAGAAATGAATACTTTTATTCAGCAAGGATGCGTTAAATTTATCAAACTTACTGTTGTATTTCAAATTTTCTGTTAATCCAAGATTTCACAAACTATTTTCAACATTGATTATAATAAGAAATGAGCAGCAAATCAGCATATTAGAATGATTTCTGAAGGATCATGTGACACTGAAGACTGGAGTAATGATGCTGAAAATTCAGATTTGCATCACAGGAATAAATTACATATTAAAATATATTAAAATAGAAAACAGTTATTTTAAATTGCAATAATATTTCTTTTTTTTTTATATATATATATTTTTGTTTAAATAAATGCAGCCATGGTGAACATAAGAGAATTCTTTCAAAAACTTTTAAAAAACAAACTTTGTTTGGTAGAGCATTAACGATAACAGTAATTCACTTTGTAAAAAAAAATACAGAATTTTTTTTTAGTGTCAATCATTCTATGTTGACCAGCCAAGCTTTATCATGATCTCCACCAGTCATTTCATCGTGTCAACAATCATAAATCATCTCTAATCTTTTATAGTCTCATCAGCACATGTCCATAGGGGCTAGAAAATTAATGCAGAGTAATTTGGCATGAAAAAGCAAAGCGGCTATATTACATCACCATTACGGCTGCACAGAACGTTCCCGCGTGTTTTAGGTTAATCAGTTTGTTTATCTTGATGGATTGGTAATGCCTTGACCTCACACTACCTCCATTTTCACAGCAAAAAATAACTTAAGAAGAGGTTTCTGGGTGAAAAGTGGATGAAAATTACAACAAATAACACCTCTACAGCCCCCCACCCCCCTGATTCAGACAAATCAGTGACTTCCACTTTTAATCCTGACATGTTTTTTTAGTCGGTAATCTCTCTGCTCAGCCCAGATTGTCTGGTCATCTAATAAACAGATGTGCAATGTGCAGGTTTTGTGTTATGAAAGAGGCGCCCTGCTTTTATTATGTGCTGTTTAACATAAACACACAACCCCACATCAACATGAACATATAACTTCTGCAAAACATGTTGTTGCATTATAAAGAAAAAAAAAATCAGACAGGCTAAACAGTTAGCTTTAGGGTTCTACATTGTTTGTGGTTTTAAATAACCACAAACTACTTTTTGTGTGTGTGTGTAATTAACTATAGTTAAAAAAAAATTCTGTAGTTGTCCAGCGTATATTATCAGTTATGTAAAATTTGTTGTTTACTGAGAATATACATGAATTATTTAAACCTTTAACAATTTGGACTTGAAATTATGAGACCGTTCTTGAAATTTTAAAGTAATAAGCTGAATGTTTAACAGTACAACAAATGACAATAAAAACAATCTTACCTGAAGTCCATCAACTAAGTCTGGTCAATCATCATTAAATGTTCCAAAATCCTGGATCTGTCCGTCGGTCATGTGAAGTCAGTGGAGTTTATCCAGCACTTACTCTGTCTGTGGTGTGGAGAGCTTGATGGAGCTGTGTTTGGCTCTGCGGTCTTTGCACTTAAGACAAGCGGAAGCCATCACAGAGGCAGATGTACAGGTCAGTCCATTAGGAGACTCTACTGCATCATCTGGACAGAGTAATTACAACGTGTCAGTTCCCCTCACTGAGGAGCCAGAGAGCTGCAGGTGAATTCAACAACACAGCACAGTAGAGAGACAGAGAGAGGGAGGGAGGGAGAGAGAGGGACACAGCTGACCAGGACTGGGGAAGTCACCAGTGGCAACAGTCACTCACACTGTACAATAAATACACACACATAATACATACACATGTGCAATACAAATATGAGTAAAATTAAATAGAATATTAGTTACATAGTTTATAATTAATAATAAAAATAATAATGATAATAAATTTAATATATAGGCCTACCATTGATTAAATAAATTACATTTATCATTATTATTACTACATGTGTGTAAATGTTTGTATATATTTAATTTCATTTATTTATATATTATTAATAGTAGTAGTATACTTAGGTTTTTATTGCATGTTTTATATATATTTGTGTATATTATTTTGTGTTTATATATTATTACTATTAGTATACTTGTGTTTTTGTTGCATGTATGTGTATTTAATGTATATATTTGTATATGTGTGTACTTTATCCGTAATTTATTTATAATATATAATATAAATAATATAATATATAAAATATTATTATTAGTAGTAGTAGCAGTTATGCATTTTTATTGCATATGTTTGTATATGTGTGTATACAGTATTATAATTATTATCAGTAGTATACTTATGTTTTAATTGTATATGTTTGCATATGCCTATTTTATTTTATGTATTTATATTAATATTATTATTAGTAATATCCTTAATTATACATTTTTAGTGTATATGTTTGTATGTGTGTGGAATTAATTAATTTATAATATGTTATTATTAGTAGTAATGTGTTTTTATTGCGTATGTTTATATATATTTTATTTATTTATGAATATATATTATTATCACGCCAATGATGGTGTGGTCATTGGCGGGGCGGGGCGGGGCCTAACTTCAGCCACAGCCTTAGATGAAATCAGCTGAAGATAAAAGAAAACATTAAAACTCTCCAGATCTCAGCAGAGGAGGATTAAACAACTCCACAAACAGCATTACAGCTTCACATATTACTAACCAGATTGACTTTATTTTTGTCATTCATCTACAGAAGTTTTTATTGAGAATTAACAGAAGTTTAACGCTCATGTTTGTTTCATTTGAAGTCACCATAATGGTGATTAGTGTTTCCATTAGTTGGGCTCTTAACTCTTATAATGTTTGGCTTCTCTTGCTGCGACAGTGTGTTTGTCAAACACATTTGCATTAGCAAAAAAGCTGAACTGAGATCAGATGATGATTTTTAGTTATTGATGGTTTTATAATCATCGTGTAATAACCTGAATCACTGATGTCATTTGAATGTAGTAATTGTGTTGTGCCATTAATACCTTTAAATTACAGTCCCTGTTTTACTGCAACACGAGACCACATTGCATTTCAGAAATCAGCTAGAAAATTGAAGTTAAAACCATGAACAAAAAGTAATAAATTACAGTGTCAAACACAGATATGAGCAATCAGCGTATGAATCTCAACAATGGTGACAACAAAATATCCAAACAATCAGATCAACTCTGGACATCACAAAAAACTGATAAAAGACCACAGCAAAAATAAAAAGCAAATAGTTAGAATTAAATAAAATAATAGGACAATTCAGCTGCATAATTTACTCATGCTGTGATGCATGCTGGGAGTTTTTTTTACTATTGTTCCCAGCATGCATTGCGGCATTACACTTTTGATTGTCACCATTGTTGAGATTTATATTTCTACGTAAGAGGGTCTATGTCTGGAAAAATGCTTGAAAAGCCCTGCAGTGGTCAACCTGAAGCTTTCACCTGCGCACCCAATGAAGCTTAGCAGGGTTGATCCCAGTCTATATTGGGATGGGAGACCTCCTGATAGACTAGGTAACTGTGGGAAGAGGTGTTAGAGAAGCCAGCAGGTCTGATCAACCTGTCGCCACGGTGTTTTGGTGGTCTGAAAACTTTTGAAAACGGGTTTCAAAGTGCAAGTTTTTGAAAACGGTCTCTAACATGATATTTAGTCTCTGGAATGCGACTTTTACCCTAGGAGCCCCGCCAACAACACGGATTTTACCCCCCGAAACACTATTGGGCTAATTTTGAGTAGCAATCGGGTGGGTTATGTTGTGAAAACCTGGCAACCCTGGCCCTGATTATTATTAGTAATAGTAGTTGTAGTAGTAGTAGTAGCAGTTACGCGGTTTAATTGCATGTTTGTATATATGTGTGTATTATTTTATGTATTATTATTCAGTATATATCAGTTTCAGTCACACTGCAGTGTGCAGTAGCCTATAAAGAATCACACAGCAGCTCATTTGAAGTGGTCGCTGTAATGTATCGTCTCTCCATCAAGCTGCGCTGTAGCGCAAACACACACACGTAAACCACCCGAGAAGAAGAACTACAGGAAGCATGTGTTTGTGGCCATGTGTGTGGCAGACAAGTAGCGTTAAATAAACTCAGGCAATCCTAAATTACTAGGTAAAAACAAGTAGTTTTAAACGTCATCATGTCATCTTTCTTTATAAAGAAAAGGGTAATCTCTGCAGCTGTCAACAAAGGAGATTTAAAAAGAAAGGTACGTTTTTGCAATGAGAAATGAATTTGTATTTATCCTTTCAGCTTTCATGTTATTTGATGCTTTTTTTTCTTCTTTGATGTTGTACAAAATATTACCATATTTATATCCACGTTAGAGTAAGGCAGATGATGGCAAAGGGAGATCAAAGTTCAGTAAACGAATGGATGAAGAAATATCGAGTGACTCGGAAAATGAAAGGTAATGCAGTGTGTTGTGGTGGATGAACATTGATGTCATGTTGTTTTGCTTAAGAGAATAAGATCACCTATGCCTTTCTTCTGCAGAGCTGATCCAAGCAGAAGAAAAAAGGACGATGAAGACGATGAGATCGATGAGACGCCGCAAGACAAGAAACTTCGCCTGGCCAAACTTTACCTGGAGCAGCTGAGAGAGGAAGGTGTGTAAGATCATCATCATCCACAACAGAATGAAGCATTCCCACTGTTTTCTGAACCCGTGTTATCTGTACTGTCATTGGCAGAGGACAGGAAAGCTGAGGAAGAATCATTTGAAGCGGATATCATAGCTGGAAGACTGCAGGAGGATCTGGTAAATCCACTGGCATTCATCAAATAGTTATCATTTGCTTTTTGAAATCTATTCTTTGAGTGTGGTAGACAGTGTGATGATGTCACACTTTTTGCTCATTTATTCAGGAAATGTTTAGCAAAAACCTTTGAAATGTTACCTCAGATATTTTTAACAGCATTACTTATTAAATTTGTAACATAAGATGCAGATAAACTTTATAATATAGTGCAATTGAATCGAAATGCTTTTATTTGATAAATAAAATTGCTCTGATGTAAATCATTATATTAAGTATTGTAACATCATGTAAAACAAAGAGGGTGAGGCTTTAAAGGGTTAGTTCACCCAAAAATGAATATTCTGTCATTAATTACTTACCCTCATGTCTTTCTAAACCTGTAAGACCTTCGTTCATCTTCAGAACACAAATTAAGATCTTTTTGATGAAATCTGAGAGATTTCTGTCCCTCCATAGACAGCTACGCAACTACCATTTTCAAGCCCCAGAAAGGTAGTAAAGACATCATTAAAGTAATCCATGTGACTCCAGTGGTTTAACCTCAATTTTATGAAGCGACGTGAGTGCTTTGTTTGTGCAAAAAAAACATAATTTACCACTATTTACAAAATATTAATCTAGTTAAGTAGGTTGTCAATTGAGGGAAGTTCTCAATTTTCATCAAAAAGATCTTCATTTGTGTTCCGAAGATGAACGAAAGTCTTACGGGTGTGGAACACATTTTTGGGTAAACTAACATTTGCAAAACCTTTCCCAAATTTAATTCCCAAACTTCCGGACCCCTTTGACTAAAATATTTCTTTGAATTCCCCCTTTTAGGTTAATATTTCAATAATTTAACAACTCATTTACTTTCTCATGTTTCTTTAATGACATGCAGGTAAATAAATAAAATATTTCATATTATTTTACATTGTTTTTATTTTAATTATTAAAATTATTTTAATTTCACATTTTTATGATTTAATTAATTATTAGCATTTCATAAATACACCATGGTTTAGCAGATGCTCTTATCCAAACTGTTATGAAAAGATATTAAAATATGTATTTTTAATAAACTTTAAACCCCAGAGATGTGTTAAATAGATAGGAACATCAGTGAATTACAGCATTTAAATATTAACAATTATAGAAAATGAATGTTGAGTTGTTGAATTATTCATGCTTTTATTGTCATAAAGAAAGGAACTTTTTTTTTTTGTAATATTGCTACTAAATCAGACTCAAAACATAGAGAATGGTTTAAAAGGATGTATGGTTGGATTCATTCATTGTAAATAAAATTTAAAAAAAATTACAAAAGATATTTTTACTTAAAGTTTTTAAAATCTGTTGATTTTTACTAAAACTGTTATTTTGGAGAATGTTATATATGGCTACAGTGAGTGTATTGTGCATAAAATGATTACTAATGTAACATTTGAGTGTTATAATTCTCCCTGTTCTCCTCTAATCACTTGTTTTTATTCGTCCTCCACAGCTGGAACAGAAAGGCAAACTGCAAAGACTCATAGCCAAAGATGTGAGTGATGTTTTTCATTAGCTGCTGTGCAGATACTATATCTTTATTTGCCACTGTTACTTCCTTTTTATGACATCACCCTGATGTCTCCTCTAGCTCATAGCTCCAGACCCAGAGGAAATCAGGTTGTTGAGAGGACACAAACTATCTGTCACATGTCTCGTCATCACCCCAGATGAGAAATACATCTTCTCTGCAAGCAAAGACTGCTCAATCATCAAATGTGAGTCTGACTTGTCCACAGCGCTCTATGTTTTAGATTGAGTAGATGTTTAAGCTTGTGTTGTAGAGAATGTGCTTCTGAATGAATGATGTATATGATCTGCAGGGGAGGTGGAGAGTGGAAAGAAGGCGCACAAGATGGCAGGAGGACGGAAGGGAACAGAGGAGCGTCACGTGGGACACACCGCTCACATCCTGAGTATGGCCATATCATCTGATGGGAAATACCTGGTAAGAGCAGCTATTGTTGGTCTGCTAGGATTCACTGGGTCATTTTTCCTTAACCCAAGGTTTTTTTGCACACAATTTGAGCCTTAGAATTAAACTGGCTTTATTTTTGTTGCCATGTGCTAATAGAGTCAAACCAAAAATTATTCAGACACTAGATATCATTTTTTTAATATATTTTTACTAGTGGGTGCAAGACACTATAGTTCATTTATGTAAGTGAGGATAGCAAAATAAAGTAAACTGACATATTATACCCAAAAATTCTTCATACAGTGGACTACCAGTAAAATTGATAAAAAAAAAATTTGGGACCAAAAATTATTCAGACACTTTGACCATGACCATGTTTTGCTTAAGTGTTATCTGACATAATTAAGATTATTTTTTAGTTTAACTCTGAGATCTTGTCATATTTTATTACCATTTTTTTAACTATAGTGAATAAACTGTATCAATGAATGAAATGTTCAAGGTGTCTGAATAAATTTTGGTTTGACTGTATATTCATCCCCAAAATAACAATTCTTTTAAATTCAGTAATATTTTCAATAAGTTCAGTAAATGTTTTAGACTTTGAAGAATTTGCAAGAATGTGTATATATGTATCTGTGTACATGTATACACTACCGTTCAAAAGTTTGGGGTCAGTATGTTTTTTTATTATTATTATTATTATTTAAAGAAATTAGTACTTTTATTCAGCAAGGATGCGTTAAATTGATCAAAAGTGGAGAAACATTTATAATGTTACAAAAGATTTCCATTTCATATCTATCTATCTATCTATCTATCTATCTATCTTCTATTTGTGGATTGCATTGTTTCAGAGTGATTTTACTGTTATTTTTGTGCTTTTTTTTGATCTGTTACAGTTTTTTTGTCAATTGATTGAATACACAAAGTTGGATGCAATTTAATAGTTATGTTTTTCTTTATTTTCTAGGCTAGTGGGGACATGAATAAACTCATCATGATCTGGGATCCGGTGACATGTAAACATCTGTACAAGTTTACAGGACACAGAGGCGCTGTATCGGTGAGTACACGATCTCTTATGGATACAGTTATTTTAATGAATCCTAATGACTTTAGATCAGGGGTTTCCAAAGCTGCTCCTGGAGGGCCAACATCCTGCAGAGTTCAACTTCAACCCCAAATAAACACACCTGAACCAGCTAATCAAAGTCTTCGGGCTCACTAAAAACTTCCAGGCAAGTGTGTTGGAGCTGAACTCTGCAGGACGTTGGCCCTCCAGAAGCAGGATTGGACACCCCTGCTTTAGATGATAGGAAATTCCTGACTTTATTTCATTTACTTGCTGTTTGTACTCATTTGACTGAATTTATCAACGCTTTCTGTTTCACTGCTTCCTCCACAGGGTTTGGCCTTTAGACGAGGGACTCATACCCTCTACAGCGCATCACATGACCGCTCAATAAAAGTGTGGAGTGTGGACGAGAACGCTTATGTAGAAACCCTGTAGGTACACCAGCTGATGTGGGTGTTATAATAAACAAGAGAACTGTACTTACTCGTTATTCACATTCGTCAGGTTCGGCCATCAGGACATGATCACTGGGTTGGACTGTTTGAGCAGAGAGAGATGCGTGACCGCGGGAGGAAGAGACAGAACAGTCCGAGTGTGGAAAATTGCAGAAGAATCACAGCTCGTCTTTCACGGACACGAGTGAGTTTGTAGTTGAGACGTATTTTTCTTACATTATGACCTCTAAACTTCCCATATTAAAGCAGTAAAGCAGTCAAGAGTTGAGACTTCTTTTGTCATATTTAAGGATGAATTCTTTTCATCTTCCTGTATGTAATGATGTTTTTGTCCTTGTCTTCTGTCTGTCTGAAGGGGCTCCATTGATTGTGTCCAGCTTATTAATGAAGAACACATGGTCACAGGTGGAGATGATGGGTAAGACTTTCTTTCAATTCAGCTTTTCCAAGGGCTAGATTTTTTTTAAAGAGTGCATAACTTTCATTAATAGTAAGCATTATTACATCATTGACCAGTGTTATTATTGTTAAAACTAAGGGGGCGTTTATATGACTTTTTATGCATTTTGGCCGTTCATTTACGGCGTTTTGGGGGCCTGAAAACGTGAACTTTTGAAAACGTTTTTGAAATGACACCGTCCAAAAATGTGGATTTGTGAAAATGGTGACGTCATGCGCATGCGTATTACATGTTCAGTCTATAGGCGTGTAGTGTTTCTTTACAAAGTAACATCGCCAACTACTGGCCTGGCAGCAGAATACAGCGTTTTTAATAGTTTCGTGGATCTGTATGAATGGGGATTATGATAACGTTGTCGTCTGTACGTGAAAAAAGCAAAGGAAAAACTTTTCAGCTTTTAAATGTACCCTAAAACTATTAACAATAGTTTTTTGGTCATTGAATTAAAGATTAAGTAAAACAAAACTAGATGAGAAAAGTTTGATGACAAACTTTGATGTTGGCTTGACAAAGCCAGGTCTGGAAGTTTAAAATAACTTTGAACAGCTTGAAGTTTGTAGGTTTTACTCAGAGAAAGTAAAAAAAAATTATTAGAATGAATTAGCAAATTTGAACACATTGTTAACATGAATTAGCATGTTGCTAACATGAATTAACATGTTGCTAGCAAGTTATAACACATTGCTTGAATGATTTAGCACTTTGCTAACATGTTTTAGCACGTTGCTAACATGAATAAGCATGTTGCTAGCATGTTTTAACACATTGCTAACATAAATTAACATGTTGCTGGCATGCTTTGGCACATTGCTAACATGATTTAGTACGGAGCCCCGCACATGACATGCAAGAAAAAAAAAAAAATTGTGCGAACAATTTACTAATTCGTTCCCTCGATTTACTAAATCGTGCACGTTTTAGTAAACCGATGGAACGAATTAGTAAATCGTGTGCACGATTTAGCCTACTATATATATATATATATTTTTTTTTCTTTCTCCTGCATGTCATGTCCGGGGCTCCATAGTTTAGCACTTTGCTAGCATGAATTAGCATGTTGCTAGCATTTTTTAGCACACACGTTGGCTATGTCAAGCCAGCTTAATAAAATAAATATTAGATGAAACACTTCATCTTAAAAAACTTAAATGAGAATTTAAAATATTGCCTTTGCAACTAACTGAAATAAGTTTAAGTGAAAATTACTAAAACTGAAATAAAAATAAAGCTAAATAGAAATATAAGACAATATATTAAAAATCTAATGAACATGACAAAAACACATAATGAAATTATGAAAACTTAAACTTCAAATATACAACTAATTCAAAATATGAATAAATACTAGTATATAAATAATACTAAAACAACTGTTTTTTATGCTCTATAGAAGCAACTAAATTATCCTGAGATGATAATCTATAGAACGAATTAACACATTGTGAAATGTGTTGCTATATTACTGAAATATTAACTTAAAATCTCAGGGGGTGCTTTAAGTAAATATTCTTTAAAGTATTTCAGTTGTCAAAAAACTTTGTAATTTCATGCTTTAATGCATAAATGATGAAATGTCACCCTGCTGTGGTTTTGTCTAGCTCTATTTCTATTTGGACTGTTAATAAGAAGAAGCCGGTGAGCACAGTGAAGAAAGCCCACGGTAGCCATGGCAACTCGGGTCTGGAGCAGCCCAACTGGGTGTCGTCCGTGGCGGCGCTGCACAACTCCGACACCGTGGCATCAGGTGCCTCAGGTGCACACACACACACACAAAACCAACTATCGCTCACAGGCAACAAACCCAGTGCACTTAAATCCACAGCCGCCCACCAACTCTCATTTGCTCTTTTGTCACATACACACACACAAACACACGATTACCCTCAAGTGCAATATTACCATCATAATCTGTCCTCGTTCCACTTTGACCTTGTTCACAAAGCTCTCCGCCTTCTGTATTTCCATACGAGACTGCTCTCCAAACACCTGATTACCATCAACATCATTGTTGTCCCTCCCCAGGCTCCCATAATTCAGCGGTGCAGCTGTGGAAGTGTGGGCAGGGATTCAGAGCCCTGGAGCCGCTCTTCAGCATCCCTGTGGTGAGCAGTACAGATCCATACAGCTCTATTAGACGGGTTATAGTCTGTCTGCTATTGAATCCCGTCCTATTGTGTGTGCGGATAAAGCAGCACACTTCATCTGGAGAGGATGAATAATGGATCAGTTAATAATACCACAATTTTTCACAACTGCACAGTGTCCACACAGTGATTATGTGCCTGTCAGATATGCGTCTCTTACAGTAAGTGTAACCTGCAGTATAATGAATGTTAATAAGCTTTTATTATTTCTCTTTTAGACTGGATTTGTGAACAGTCTGAAGTTCTCAAACTCTGGGAAGTTTCTTGTGGCGGGAGTTGGACAAGAGCACAGGTGAATTGTTTTTAAGCGTAGCGATTATCTGCATTCGCTGATGGACAAATGATTTTCTTGTAGTGTCATTTGCAAAAATCAACCAATCATTTTGTCAGTCAATAGTGCGCATTTTCAAATATTCTTTAGTAAATTGAAATTCAGCTATTTTGTGTGCATTTTATTGGTGGTTGTTTAATTGTATGGTATACTGTATATCAACACTAGTGGTTCAACGGATCACAAAACTCATGGTTTGGACCATTTTACGGTTTTTGAGTCACGGATCGGATCATTTTTCAAATTGGCAAGAGAGAAAAAATGGGGGGGTAACTTTGCTTTCCATTTAAAACTCACTTTAAGTACTCCGATACCACAGCAAAAACTACTAACCTAACTAATAAAGTAAAAACATTATTAAAGGCAAGTAAACAGTCCATAAAAAGAAAAATACACTAATTACAAGCATAGATAAATACAATATAACAGCTACAAATAAAGAAGTCTAACTGTAGTATTCATTTTTGGGTACAGAAATGTAATAATTAAATGTAAAATAACACTGTTCACTGTATAAAGTTAATATTGATTAATCTTTGTTAAAGCTGTGTTTTGTTGTTTGATTAACGTCAGGTATTTATAGGCTGCGGTCACTTTAAGACCCCAGATCGGATCCAAAATAATGATATATATATATATATATATATTACGATATATATTACCTTCTCAACTCTCTCTGCTTTCACTTAAGACACAACCGACTTTGTTTTCGAGAATATTTGCCATTGTTAATATATATATTAACATAATTTTGTGTGTATGTGTCCATCTAAGTGCAAGGAGACACGAAAGAGGAATCAATTCGGAGTTTGTGCGCTTTCTGAAACGCGCCTCTCTCTGTGCGCGCACGCTTCGGGTGTGTTTGTGCAGTTGTGCGCAATAGATAACAGTGCGCGACTACTGCGTTAAACTCTCCTCTGCCTCTTCCAGCTTTGGAATGGTTTAAAATCCATTGAATGTGTAAACTAGCAAGGCAAAACATGTGCAAATGATGACCTTTCACTCTATGGCGGTTAAACTTGCAATTAATCCGCGAATCACATGCGTGCCGGACCGCAGAGCCTGGTCCATACGGATCACGGTTCAAACCCTTAATCAACACTATATCAGCCATTGGTCTCTAAAGCCGCGTTTCCACTGAAATTACCCGGAACAATTTGTCCCAGGAACTTTTTTCCAGAAACTTCATTTAGACCCTGGTTCCTGCGGTGGAAACACACCGAGTACCACTCCAAAGTTCCTGCGGTGGAAATGCGGCTTAAATGTCAGTAACTATCAACATCATATCGATAGTATTGGCCATTAAAAAAACCCATATCCTTTACATAATATATAAATATGTTGAGTTTGATCTTATGTAGGTTTATTTTGTTATTAGTGATATTGATAAAAAGATTGAGTTCAGCTACCAGTCACTGAAGGTTACTCAAAGGTAGATGGGTAACTTTTTATTAATATATTAATATTTGTATTCATTATTAATACATTTGTTTTTTACTTTTTAAATTTAATCAAATATTTAATGCATGTACCTTCAAGGCATCATTTCATGCAATAACATTGTACTACCACTAGATGGCACTAATGTGAAGTGAGTTGGTCCTTTGTGCAGCATTTACACATTTCATCATGTTGACATTCTTGAGCTCAGTGTATCCTGTTTTGTTCTTTTTCAGGTTGGGCCGATGGTGGAGAGTAAAGGAAGCTAAGAACGGACTGTATATCATTCCTCTTAAAAGACAAGCTAAAGAGCAAGAAGTGGTCCAGTAATGTGGCCTGATCTAGGACTTGAATTTGGTTTCAGAGAACTTCTGGTTGCCTTTTTGTTTTCTTTACATGTCAGAGCATGATGTAAAAGAGAAGCTTTTGATTAAATTTCTATGGTGTCGATCTGTTTCGCTACTTATGTCTAGAGCTCTATATACAAGCACAAATTTGTTATTAGTGATAATCTTTACATTTTAAACTCAAATGAAATAATGCATTTATTGATTGGTTCACAGGTTTCTCTTCTAATCCTCTACCAAATGAAGACTTCAATGATTATTTTTTTAAAAAGAATTTATTTACATATATTACAAGTATAACACTGACTGGTTCACCAAAATTCACATTAAAACATCTGTATTGTTACCTACTTTTTCCAAAACTGACCACTAAGAATTTAATGCAAGTTCAAAAAAAGGGAAATACAGAATATAGTTAGTTTTTCCATCTTGCAATGACACCTAAACTAATCCATGAGGACCAAACGTGAGACTTTTTACCACAACACTAAAAAGACAACCTCATCTCCAAACAAAATTGGACTATTTTACCACCAAACTAAAACAAATTGGTTACAGTCTCCCATTTACTGAGAATACAGCATCTAAAATCACACACCCTGGGGTACATTAAAAAAAAAAAAAATTCATGATATATTTTGTGCAAGTCTCATAGGTGATCAAGTTCCTGTGGTTGTAGTAGTCACAAGACTGAAACATTCGTTTATCATGCCTTTCCCCAACGACGACTCGCTGAAGTCCAACAAAATACAATTATAAAGACTGAAAAATCAAAATCTACTGTTAACATTACTTAAGACTAGTCAATATCTTTTGTAGTGTACATAAATCAGGAACACATATTGCAAAGTCTAGTTTCAGCATCATGTTTCTTCCATTCCTGTGTCAAGTGGCTTTAAATCTACTATCACATGGATTTATAATCACATTTACGATGGTCCTTGTTCTTTCCAAGCTCTTGATCATAAAGAATAGCTTTATTGTGTAACTGAAAGACAAAAACATGCTTGTTCAAGATTGAAGTGACCACAGGATCATTTGGGACACCATCAAGAATGATGCATAGGTGTCCAGGATCATGAGATAAACTGAGATCGACTCCAAATATTTGATTAGAGTATCGAATAAAGAGCACAAGTGTAAGAAACTGCATTCAACTCCTCATTTTGATGATGTGATATAAAATTGGCCCCATCTTGCTTAAATACGTCTTCACAATGATGATGTCGTAGAGTCCACCACCTCTCGCCCGTTACACACAGTTGGTACTATAGTAGATGCTGAAGCTGTGGAATAAGATAATCGCAATAAAATAAATGACCAATCATAATCATTATAGCTCAAGCTTTAGGAGTGAATGTGGTTACCTTGTGAGTAGGTGGAGCTCGGTGCGGTGACTGCCGTGGAGAATCGGTTTTCTTTGGCCCTCAGAGAGGTCACGTTCTTCTGCGGCTGGAAAAGGATGATGTGGATCTTGGGGGCAAAGAGGCAGCCGAGCACCACAGAGCCGCTCAGACTGACGGAGATGCACATGGTAGTGGTCTGCACCTGTACAGGGATGAACCGGTTTTAACATGTTCAGATGAGCACATCATTCAACTGGCTAACAGTTTGTTGGGCAACTTTTATGTGAATCTTATGAACACCAACTCTGGTCAGATTTCACTGCAAAATTGAAAGGAAAACATATTTTATACTTAGCAAGCCATTTAAGCAAAATATAATTTCCTAATGCTTGATTTTGAGGTTAAATAGGACTGATTTTTGATTAAACTGTTCTGTATTCATTACCATGGTTTACAGCAGATTTTCTTTTGTACACCTTTAGAAAAAAAAGTTCTGTGGTGGTAGCTTTGTAAAACGATTATACAAGATAATACCCTAGCACTTTGATATTTACCATGGTACCAAGTGATTACTAAATTCATGAACCGGTGTATTTACATTGGTACTTCAAAGAATGCCATGGAGAGACATGTCTAAAAACATGGTGTTATAATCATAATATCATCATAATATCATGTCCAAATAACATTAGGTAATTCCAGGTTTAATACTTTGTCTTAGTTTATAGTTGTATATATGTATGACTTCTGTATCAGTCTTTTTTTATGTTAATAATATTAAGCTTGTTTCTGCCTAAAAGTAAAAAAATAAAAAGTCACTATTGAAAGATGTCACATTTTTTAGATTTAGGGCCCTGTTTACACCTGATCGACCAAAACGCATCATAAGACCAGCTCACAAGTGGACGACGCTAAATACAGGTGTAAACAGAGTGTAAAATGTTTTGAGCTTGTTCACTTTCGACCACTTCCAGAGGTAGTTAAAAACGCATTTGACCGGATTGCTTTCGTAGTGTAGACGCTCATGTGGTCAAATGTTCATAAAGCGCAAGATCACCTACACTCTGCCTACTGACCTAACGCGTAAACATTATGTGAAGCGCGCTAGCCAGACGGGATATAAACTTTGTCGGCTGAAGACCCAAGTTTGGTTTGAAGACAAAATAGTACCGAGCACAATGTTCTCTCACCATTCCTGATTTCTAACACGCACTCACCGCGTTCGGCGTGGTCTTGCGGCTATCATAGCAGAAACGAAAGCTGATGTTCTCCATGTTTTTCCGTCGCCTCTGGGCACATTCATATGTAAATTGCATGAGCTTATTTTGTGCATTAGATCGAAAGATCTTAAAAAAAAAACCCATACATTTACCCGCTCATAGACCCTCCCCTCGAAGAAATCCGGACAGAAGTGGTTGAAAGTGGACAAAAGAGACGGATTAAAACACCAGGTGTAAACGGGAATGTGTCTCCCTCATCCACTTGTGATACGATCGACCGAAACTCATCTTAATATCAGGTGTAAACAGCCTTAAAGTCAGATAGTAAGATACTGTGAGTAATAAAGTTACACTTGTGAGACTTGAATACACATTATGATATAAAGTCAAATTACAAGAAACAAAGCAATTGCAAGATATAAAGTTGGATTATATAAAAAATATAGTTAGATTTACTTTTTTTTAAGGCAAAAAACAGGCTTCCATAGATTTCCTTATTGTTTATTCCTTCAACCCTGTTCCTGGAGAACCACTGTCCTGTAGAGTGTCAATCCAGCCCTAATCAAACACCTGAACCAGATAATCATTAGGTGTATTTGACTTGAAGAGGTGCTGCGCAGACCGATCAGTGTATGACATCAAATTACCGCAAGAGCGATACCTTTTGAATCACTCTCGTGGTACTTTGATGTCATACACCGATCAGTCTGAGTAGCGCCGCTTCAAGTTAACCACACCTAAATTCTTCAGGATCGCTTGGAAATCACAGGCAGGTGTGTTGAAGCAGGTTGGAAATAAACTTTGCAGGACACTGGGTCTCCAGGAGCAGGATCGAAGAGCTCTAGTTTATTCAGACAGAGAACCTTTCAAGCCAAAAAATCAACTATTTTCTTTCACAAGTGGTGAAATAAATCTTTTTCCTGACACTTAACCTTTAGGTATTGTCCAATCTCCTCTCCCTTCAAAGGTTAACTGACTGACACTGCATAGCACTCCAGCACTGATATTGACAGCACCAAACTAATATAATTCTCTGGTATAATAACTGGTATAATTATCTGTGGATAGTGTGCTTGTGCTGTAAAATTGTTTGCTGTTGCGGTGCAGGAATTGCCACTCTCAGCCAGGGGGCATTTTTGATGGCCGTGTCTACCGTGTCACTAACAAAGCTCTGACATCTCTCGCCCCACAGCGATGAGAGTCTCCTGATAACATGCGACAGGCAGCCCACATCCCTCAGATAGTGCTACTATATTGACTAGACATTCACATCACTGTATGTTTGAGGTGGCACACTGAGTTTGTCTGGTTATAAGAGCCAGAGGCCAGCTCTAAAAGTAATCTCATGTTCGGTGTCATGACTTGCAGAAAACTTCAAGACTGAAGTGTCTTGAGTTAAATGAGAAGTTAAAAAATAATTGCCTGTCAACTGCTTCTGTCTTCTAAATAAGCAAATTCTTAGAATCTTAAACATGATCAAGGATGTTTTGCCGTTTGGTAATAGAGTATTCACTGCACAGTCTAATAAACTCAAATGTATTATTACTTTTTCATGTTTTGTTTTTTGTTACATTTCAGAAAAAAAAACCCCTGCAGATATCTGTTTGGATCAATGTGTGGAGGTTCATGAAGTATCTCCTCTTTAGCATAAGAGTCAAAAAGAATCTTGCGTAGCCAGACTTTTGACTACTGGCACAAATTCTGGTCCATTTTGCAGCTTTTTCTGGCTAAGAACTGTGCACATAAACAGGAAGAGAATGTTTGATGTGTACACTGACCATTGTTTTTTGTTTTTATGTGCCTTTTAGGAGCAGTCTATGTGAAATAGATCAGTGGTTCCCACCCCTGGTCATGGAGTATTCCCACACTGCACATTGTTACCCTAATGCAGGGTTCTTCAATTCGGTCAGGACCACTATTGCGACTATTAGCATATAGTTTGGATTGGTGGAATGGTTCTGTTCTGGGCAAGAACTCCCTGCCCATCCATGCAGCCTAGCATGGATAAGAGCAGGGAAAGCACCCCCCTTAGGGTAAACAGAACAGAACCAATATAAAGGTATTGCGATATCATTAATGTTCTTAATTACAATAATTTAATGCAACAACATAATTCAAGAAAATGAGTCTGATTCGAAGAGGAATATCAGAAGGCAAAGTCCTGACTGGACGTGAAGAGGAGTTGGGGATGGAGGAAGGCAATTAGCTCCTGAGCAACGCGATAAAGCTGCTGATAATACTGAATGGACCTTATATAGGGATGGTGTGATAGGCGTTGTATTCCTATAGGTAGACGTGAATCAGCTGAGAGTCGGCTGATGCAAGCTTGGCTAATGTGTCCTGGAAGAACTAACGCTACTCTTGATTTCTGCTTTTGGAGGTCAACTTTCCTGCAGAGTTTCATTCCTACCCTAATCAAACACATCTTAACCACCTAATCAAGGTCTCTGGGATTACTAGAAACTTTCAGATGGGTGTTGGGGCAAGTTAGAGCTAAGGAGTCGGATTGGACACCCCTACCCTAATCAACACACGATTCAACTTATCAGTTCATAAGCAGAGACTCCAAAACCTGAGTGCGTTAGATAAGGGAGACATCCATAAAGTGTACTCCAGCATCACGGTTGGGAACCACTGAAATAGATGATATCACTACAATAGACTGGCATGTGCCTTCAAACTTGTTTCTAACTATGTCTCCTACTTACTCTGTAGTCACTGGCAGTGACGTAGAAGATGGGCTGGAAGGCCAGCCAGATGATGCAGGTGGTGTACATGGTGAAGCCGATGAACTTAGCCTCGTTGAAGTTCTCTGGACATTTTCTGGTCTTGAAGGCATAGAAGGTGCAGAGGATGATGAGGATGCAGTTGTAGGTGAGGGACACCAGCATGCTTGAGTCCAGGCTGTTGCATTTCAGAGTCACCACATCTCTTCGATCTGGACCCACTTCTTTCCTCACCCCCGGTGCCTCTACCAGCAGCCAGATAAGAGCGACCAACAGCTGGGCAGAGATCAGTGCGGCACAGATTGCTACCTGAGAGGCAGGGCTGATGAAGCGTGGTCGTTGGGCACTGTCTCTTGCCCCACCAAATATCCGAGCAATCCTGTTGGTTTTCGTCAGCAAAGCCGAGTAGCAAACTGCAAAGGAGGTGCCAAGGCCAAGACGTCGCAGGGTGCATACAAACGCCGAAGGTTTGGCAATGTAAATGAAGGTCATGGCATAGCAAAGGAGTACACCTAATAGCAGAATATATGAAAGTTCTCGACCGCTTGCTTTCACCACCGGAGTGTCGTTGTTCCGTAAGAAAACCCCAGCCACAGCAAGTGTACACAGCATCCCCAGACAGGCAATGGTGACGGGTCCTACTGCCCATGCGTCCGACCAGTGGATGTACTCCTCCGGAAGCTCATAGCACCCTGTCAGGTTAGCAAGGGGCCATTCTCCAAATCCACAGTCCACACAAGTAAATTCATCTAGGAGATATTGGTGGGGTTGGCATGGGATGCAAATCCAACAACACACGTCCCCAGGCTGCATGCTTTTAGCTTCGTTGGGTTGGCATGGGTCACTGCATTGGGATGTAGGAACTGCTCCACCAGCCCAAGGCACCAGACTGGTATTGAGCACTAAGCTCTGTGCCCAGTAGCCTACCTTCCGGTAGACAAACTTGTTGTCCTCTCGGCGATAGTGAAAAATGTTGTAGCGACCCAGGCAGTCACCTGATGAGGTGAACCGTACCACGTTCTCAGTGTCAGCAGGCCTGAAAGGGGCTGAAAAAGGTTTAAAAACATTACAGCACCTTTTGTAGCAGCTTGAAGCCATAGACTACATGCAACATTAATTCATTTTAATCAATTTCAATTCAAGTTAATGCGCTATTCATCTCAATTCAGAAACTAATCTAATTGATGAAATGTTAGCTAAACTCGCAAATTTATTTCTCAACATTTAAACAAAGATTTAATCTGTTCAAACCACATCCAATAAATCAGTATATTGTCTAAGGTCTGTCAAACTGATTATCCTGTCTGAGATTGCATTCTCTTGGAGACCAGTTGGGAGCTCTCTGATAATTTGAGTTCTGTAAATGTAATAATATCTGATACTTTCAGAGGGAGACAACATGATCTGAGTGGCAAATTAAGTTTCGATGCTCCAAGACTCTATTATTGGTTAGATCTAATTTTAGATAAATAATTGAAGAGCTTCTTCACAGATGGGAGGAAATGTTCTATTGCAAGGCTAACACTTCAGATTAGGGTCCAATTCTCACTATTAACTAGTTGCTTATTAGCATGCATATTACTAGGATATTGGCTGTTTATTAGCACTTATAAAGCACATATGCCTTATTCTGCATAACCATATTTTACATCCATCCTACCCAATACCTAAACTTAACAACTACCTTACTAACTATTAATAACCAGTAATAGGAGTTTATTAAGGCAAAAGTCATAGTTAATAGTTAGTCAATAGTGAGAATTGGACCCTAAAATAAAGTGTGACCATTGCAAGAAATAGGACAATTGGTCGCTAATTCTACTCACCATCAAACTTAGTCTTGAGAATAAACTCCCGGTAGAACCTCTTTCCATTGCCTGGTTTCATGGCGTCACACACCTTTGTGATATTGGGGCACACAGCTTGCCGCATATTGTGCAAGGCATAGGCCATGGCATAGACTGCATTCACCACAAACATGATCTTTGATTCTGGCTTAAATGACCCATTCCTCAGGCTATTACTGGCGCAGCCGTGTTCATGTAGACGACAGCCAAACCTGTGCTCCCAGAATTCCCTAAACCATGGGTTCCGTGTGTTCAATTCCGGTGTTAGCTTGGTGAAATAGTCTTCAAACTCCCTGATGGAGTATGAGGCAAGCTCAATGGTGAAAGCCCCGTTAGCAGCCTTCTCGCTGCCATAGACTACGCTCTCCTGTGCTCCCCAGCCGTCGCTGGCCACCCAAATGAAGGTAGCGTTCATCCTGGCTGCGGCAGCGAGCAGTTCCCTTGCATCTTCACTTCTGGTGAAGAGGATCACCACTTTGGCATTGGCTTTTTGCTGCAGTGAGCGAATAACATTTTCGTAATTTCCTCTGTTTACTGAGCGGCTGACTTTTACTGAAGTTGCGATGCAGATTTGGCGTACTCTGGCTTCTTGTTGAAACGCATCGATACCCGTCTCACCGTAGTCACCCTCTGAGGCTACAGTGGAAACGTAGGTCCAGTTGAAGTACCGTATGATCTCAGCTATGGCTTTAGCCTGATAGAAATCTGGTGGGACAGTTCGGGCGAAATAATCATAACGGGATTTGTCACTGAGCTTGGCACTAGTGGAAGCATAGCTTATCTGTGGGATCTGGAAGAGTCTAAGAAGGTTTGCCACCTGCAAGAAAGAAAAATATTTGATCATTAGGCAGTAATACTTTTGTATAATACCATTTTATGCAACCATTTGCATAGACCTAAGATTTCCATAAGACGTAGCAAATTTAGCTTTAGTAGCTGTTTCATTAAAGGAATTATGCACATTATCTACATTATTTTAACATCCATTAAATATGTAAATTGTAGAAAATGTTAATCTTTTTTTTAATTTCTGTTTACTGCCAGCTTTCTGTGGGTGGCAGTAGCGCAATGGTAATTGCCCCAGACAAATAGTGCTGGGTTTCCTGAATATGGGGTAATCTATAATGAGCCTAATTTACATAGAATGCGTTTTTGCTCTGAAAAGAATGGCCTGTTTAAAATAAATGTTAATATGGTGCAATGCTATTTCAATGCATTTACCAGGTTACATGAGACTGTGGGCAGTTATGGAATAAGATGCAGATTTTTCCACTAAAATACATAGCGCAAAGTGCCCTTTATGTCACTGAAATAGGTTTGTTTTCACTGTTCAGCCACAAAGTATCTACCATACATTACAAACCCCAGTTTCCCAATGAGTTTGTGACCCACAGATGCTCTTTGCAAACTTGGTAAGCGCAAGATGTCCCATAACATTCTTTGAGTGTGGGAGGGAGAAAGATATGGCTTTTACCTCTGTCCTGTTTTCCTATCTCTCTCATCTAAGCCTATCGTTTCAGGCCATAGTTTCATGGAACTCAGACAGACCTAATTCTGATCACGTAAGATAACTGTGCTAGCAGACAAAATGATAATGTTAGATATGGTGTAAGTTTTCCTCAGGCTATGACACCTTCAAAATCTGAATTGGGTGCTATTCATTCAATCATTTTCACCAAAAGTGTTGACAAAGGAAAAAGAAAATGGGCTAATTTTTTTTTACTTGAGAATATTGGGGAAAAAATAGTTTAAAGTCATAGACCATAGAATCTTTATTTCCAATAAACTAGCTATTATCGTAAGAGGAGGACATGACATAGAAGCCACACATGACTGTTTTGGGCCAATAAGGTGGCTAGCATGATTAAATAATCACTCAAAACGTAACAAAATTATTTGGTTATAGCCACTGGGTTTAGCTCTCAGCTGACAGACATTAGAGCTGATGGGTGGTGCACCTACATGTCAGTTTTTGACAAGCACACTTAAAAAGCTCAGTTCATTCAAGCCTGAGGGAGAGCAGACAGTCTGCTAAGAGGTGAAATTGAGAAAATCTGATTCATTTAGACAAGTGCAATTCTCCACAGAGGAAGAACGCTAGTTTGGCATCTCACCTCTGCTAAATTTGACAATGTTCAGTCTGAATTGTAAACAAAAGTGAGAAAATCTGTGAAAAAAGGTGGAACTAAAATAATCATTCATTGTTACTTAAATTATACTGATATTAAATTAGCCCTGTTTTTCTCCTGGCATTTGGAATAATAAGGATTTGGCACACCACCCACCCATTAGAAAAGTAGAAAAAAAATCAGGATTTAAATGAGCCGTGTTGTTAATATGTGTGAGCTGTCTGGAAAATCTAATGCGGTCGTCAACACCTTTTAGGCGTCACTGGCCACTGCTTCTCAGCTTTAGAAGCTCGAGCAGATGTTGATATTCCAGTTGCCTATCAACACATCTATTTTTTTCAGGAAGCAGAAACTGCCAGAACGCCACTGAAGCATTTGACAAGGACCACCTAAGCTGACTCTAGTGTGAGTACTGTTGCCCTACCTAGGCAGCGGAACATGGAGATACAGACCTCGCTACATTTCCCATTCTAAGAGAAAAACTACTAGGTAGATTTTTGCTGCAAATCATAATGGCATAAAGTTCTAGCGAGACTCTAAAAAGCCTCAATACGTGACACTGTCATTGCCTCTGAAAGTGCATTTATGTGCACTTTGAAAGTGTAATTTCAGTCAGACTAAAGCAATAATTGACTAAGGCCCTGTTTACACCTGGTATTGAGATGCGTTTTGGTCAATCGGATCACAAGTGGACAATGCTAAATACAGGTGTAAACGGGGTGCAAAACGTTTTGAGCTTGTCTACTTTCGACCACTTCCAGAGGTAGTCGAAAACACATTCAACTCTGGATTGCTTTCGTAGTGTAGACGCTCATGTGGTCGAATGCATTCAAACAGCCACAAAAGACCGCCTACTGACTTAATGCGTAAACATTATGGGAAGCCCGCTAGCCAGATGGGATTTAAACTTTGACCCAAGTTTGGTTTGAAGACGAAAAACGTACCAAGCACAATGTTTTCTCACCACTCCTGATTTCTAACACACTCACCGTGTTCGATGTGGTCTTGTGGGTATCAGAGCAGAAATGAAAGATACTGCTCTCTGTGTGTTTTTCCGTTCATATGTAAATTACGTGAGCTTATTTCGTCCATTAGATTGAAAGCCTAAACATTTACCCACCCATACACCCTTCCCTTTAAAGAAATCAGGACAGAAGTTGTCGAAAGTGGACAAAGGAAATGGATTAAAACACCAGGTGTAAACGGGAATGTCTCTCTCGTCTACTTGTGGTCCGATCGACCAAAATTCATTTTAATACCAGGTGTAAACAGGGCCTAAAAAATCAGTTATGTTGAAGGAAGAATCCCAAGTCATATCTAGAGGCCAGTGTATCATAGAGACATGACCTTATTTTTGCTTGAGCCAGTAAGCAACATCTGAGCATGACCCAGAACACCCTAGCAACCATCTAGAACAGTGGTTCTGGGGCTGGGACCTACCAGGGGGCTGTAAGATGACCTAAAATTATTTAAAATAAGACAAAAAAAGCTTGTTCCCTCAATAACTATTTATTTTAAGAAACAGAGTTCCCAAAGTCATGGAAAACCTGCTATAAAAAGGAATTTTAAAAGTGTCATTTCTAGACCTGGAAAAGTCAAGGAAATTAGTAAAATCTTAAAAAGACATGTCATTTTTTTTCTGTTTTTCTAATGATGTCAAGTGCTAAAATATTTTATTGGGTAGAAATTGCTATTTGTTAGTGGAAAAAAAAAAATACAAAAGTAAATTCATTGGTCATTAAGAGTAAAACCCAAAGAACATTCAGCTTTTGAAACGTTTGAAATTAAGAAATGTAATTATTTTAATTATTTAAAAAAAATATTTACTTATTTATATATATATATATATTTAAATAAAGTTTGAAAATGAGAAGCAGAAGTACCAGAAATATCTTGAATATTTTCTCGGACAATGAGGGGCCTCGGATTCGCAAAGGCTGAGAACCACTGACCTAGCAACACCTTAGCAACAACCCTAAATACCCTAGCAATTATCTAGTAATGTCTTAGCAACAAAACACCTTAGTAACTGCATAGCAACCCCCTGGCAAAAAAAGAACACATAGCATTGTGGTTGCAAGTTTTCCAGAGGCAAATAACTCTACATACAGTCCATAATTTAGTTGTTCCTGACATGTAATTCTTAGTTTTAACATAATAAACAGATGATAATCCATCTTTGCGCAATTCTCAGCTTATTTAAACAGTTTGGTCAAAAACAAAGCTTCATCTGTTCTAGCGGTTAAAAAGAGGGATGTGAAAGAATGAACAAGCGTCCGACCCTGTCCTGAATGTGAGCTGCACACCCAAATGAAAGGCTAAACAGGGTCAAGTGATGCTCTGTGACAGCAAAACCCCTTTTCAAGCTTTCCCAGCTTCCCACTAACATAACAACACCATCTGTTTTTTCCCAGGACACTTCTTCACCAAGTGCTACAAAGCCAAGCCGTGTCTTCACTCTACGGTAAGAGCTAGAGGATTGCAAATGACTAAACATGACAAACAAATAAACAAGGTGTGCATAGTGGTCTGAAATTGGTTTATTTCAATGAGTGCTGCTAATTATAATTTAGTTCTAATTCTCTTTAATTATGTGGGAAATGCAAATGACTTGGCATTTATATGGCATTAATTATAAGCGTTATTTGTCTGTTGTTTTGGCATCCCAAGAACACCACATGCAGTTACAACCTATTAACATTTTCAGTGTCTCAGACCACAGTGGAGATCTCCATATGAGTGACCTTGAGACACACACACCCACTCTGAAGACAACGCAGTGTGTTATTAATACAGAAACACTAACGAACAGTGACTCCTGGCAAACAACTTCTTCACCCTAAGAGACTCGCAAGCATGAAATAGTCAGACAATACTTGCTCCTAATTCCACACAGCACCTAAGGATACCATTTTGTCATATTTTTTATGCATGTCATTATTATTTATAATTGTGTGCTGACACACACCTATTTTGTGCTGGAGAAATATGATAATATATTCCATCACCTTGAGCGGGAGAGAAAATGTGCTGGCGATGAAAGGAGCATGGTGGCTATTGATTGGTTGGCATTATCAAATGCATTCCTTCAAATGTGCCAAACTCTCAACAAACTTGTTTTTTGCCATTTTAATCAGTGCAATCTGGCATGAAAACATTCAATTCAGATTGTATGTTTACTAGTAAAAATAATTTACTCACCCTTATGTTGTTTTAAACCTGAATTTCTAACTACCATATATTAACAATGATGGGGACCAGATCTATCAAGCTTCAGAAAGGATGCAAAAGCACCACAAATGTGACCCATTTGACTCATATGATAGGTTTGTGTGACCAAAATTTATGCCATTATTCACTGATGATCTGCCAATCCGGTGAGTTGAGCTCGAGAACCTGATCAGTCTTGTTGTGAATGAATCATTTAGACCAGTTTTGTGAACTGGATCAACCGATTCATTTAAAAAGATCTGACCCACAATTCAGACATCGCCACATCTCTAATGAACTCCAAGATTTTCAGTGAATAAACAGTCGGTTCCTCTGCCAAAGTCATTTTGTGTATTTCATAACTCTTTCAAAACATTTCCAAATGGTTTGCCGCTAGGGGACGAGCTCAGTGAATCCATGAACCAGTGTCTATTTGGTTTTTATACAAGGAGCTTTGCAAGTTTGCAGATATTTTTAATGACACATTTGTATAATAAATAGGAAAATTAGTAGTTAATTGTCTCTTATTGTCCTGGATCAAATACCATTAAATATGAAGTCTGTATAATGTGTGTTCTTTTGTTAATTTGTATGGCTTGGTTAATCAGGCCAATAAGAGACAATTAACTACTAATAGGAAAATTAGTAGTTAATTGTCTCTTATTGGCCTGGTTAACAAAAAAATTATACAGACGTCATATTTAATAGTATTTGATCATTTGTAGCTTGCATATAATAAATTACACATTCAAAATGGTTTGTTTTTATGTTGCATTTAAACTCATTAAAACATGTTTGGGAGTTTTCATTACATTTACACCATTTTGACCAGCAGGCGCCAAATGATTCAGATTTTCAGAAAAGATCTGTTTCTCGCATCACTACAAATCATATGACTACAGTAGACTTGGAATACAGCCATATGGACTACTTTCATGACACATTTATGGTGCCTTTTTGTCATTTTGGAGATATTTGCCTGTAACGATGTGCATTGTGAATATGAATTTAACCATGAGATAATTAAGCTATCAAGAATGACGTGCGTTGCGAGTTGTGAAACCATGACGATTTTGTTTATTCCCTCTCTAGGGACCTGTCACTCACGAAATTAGCAGGATAGTCTGCCAATCTCATCACCACCACCCACTCCAGCACTCGATATAGCTCTGCCTCCCGCCGCCATTACCCACACACACACATTAAGCTTTGTACCATCAACCGATGAATGGTAATATGTCAGCCCTGATTCCGTCTCACAATCCAGATGGCAATGGGTGAAAAACAGGTGTGAGAAAACCAGTGAGGACATGTGCTACCCGTGTGTTATCTCCTTTATATTCATGTTCAGTCGTGTCATGCTTCTTTGGGTTCCCTGCCAAGAGCGTCTCTCATTTACCACTGGGCTGAACAAGCTCCAGGCTGCCTGAAGACCCCTCGAAGCTCTTTCACCCCAGTGCTGGACAGGTGGCATGGGCTTTGGCAGGCTTGTCAGGGCCTTGTTGGCCAGCACAGTTAGAAGAGCTCCTCTGAGACCTCCAATTGCTGTCGCTGGCTGTGACATCCTTCCCACAAGAGTGAAAAACTGAAATGTTTGTGAATTTCTCTGCACAATATATTGTGTGCATAAATGTATCAGTTTCTTGGTACATTATAAATTGTAATTAAAACACTTTGTTATATATTTGTTGACTGACAACAAATATATAACATGCACTGATCATGCAGTGGCAGGACAGTTACTCTTGAAGGGTTTGGGACTGTGATGTCAAAGTCACCAGACAGAAATATCATGATTTAATGTTTTTCAAGAACTGGCAAAAAAAAAAAAAAAAAAACTATTCATATTGTTTCCAACATTTTTTTACACAGAGAAAGATGCTTTTTGACCCTGTATCAGTGTAGTCACAGGATCTACCAGCAAGGTAGGACTGACATTAGTTGCGTACATTTTTGTAGATTATGGTTTCAATAAATATTGTTTTTGTACTGGGAACAGTATTATTTTAGTATTATTTACATACTATTATAGCATTTATTAATATTTTGAATTAGCTTTTATTTTTTATATTTTCAATTTTAGTTTAAATTAATTTTAAAAAGTTAAATTTCTGTTGTGCTTGTCATTTTTATTAACTTTAATTTTTTATATTTCTATTTAGCTTAATTTTTATTTCAGTTTTAGTTTGATTTTAGTACTGCAACTTATTTAATTCAGTTAGTTGGCAAGGCAAGATTTCTATTGTTTTGTTTTTGTTTTTTAAGTTTTTCATCTATATTTACATTTTATTTTACTTCAGCTTTATTTCAATTATTGAAGGCATTTTTTAAATAATTTCAGTTTTAGTTAACAATAACAATGCTTAGTGGGAATTGCTGGGAACTGGGTACTTTACCGCTGGCAAAATGGGCATTGAATAAAACTTGGCTGTTGTCTTCCCTTTTGCCAAATAGGTAGGAAAACTTCAACACCCATAATGCACTGGGCATGTTGCTATCCAAGGCCACTCCCACCAGTCTGCTATGGTGTTACGCGTACTAGAGTCAAATACCGTTTTGCTTTAGTAGGAAATACTTCTCAGTAAACTTGTAGTCATAATTGACTTGTATTTTCCCAAGTGGAAGAATTTATAGCAAACATGGCTAAAGACTGCAAAGAATCATAAATACGGAGAGAACTCTGCAACGGAAAATCTGAAAAACCTCAGTGTTTGTGGTCAAACTGGATAACTAGAACACAGTGTTTTAGGCCAAACAGAGCTGAAAACTGAAAGAAACTGCCATTCTATCAGTTCTGCCCAACCCCCCCAAAGCAAAACGTTGTCACGTACAGGTAAGAAAACTGTTGCCATACTGTTTCATTTTTACCATAATGCTGTTTAAATAGTAGACATACAATAGACGATACAATTTTCAGTGATGAACCTACCCTTACAATAACTGTTCTGTTAATAACCCTCTGTCGATCCGACTGTCCTTGGGCAGGGATACAAAAACGCGGAAGTATAATCTGTAGTTTTCACGAAAGACCTGGAGCTGTCCAAAAGTCCGCCGGATGATGTATTTTGCGTCATCCGGCAGACTTTTGCTGACAAATATACATGAATTTCTCAGTCCAGGTAACACGGAGAACGAGTAAACATTGTTCATTTACATATTCTAGCGACACTGTAACAATACAAAGCGAGTTGAAAATCTGCAAAGTTACACTTTAAGTTCTGAACATTCAGTATGTTCTTATTATTATGTTATCACTCTTTTATCAGGGAAAATTTAATTTCTCATTAAATGAGAAATTAAATCTTACTAGTGTTGAAGTTGAGCTTAAATCACGACTGCCTGTCTCCAGCATGTGTATCGCAGTTAGCAATGTAAATTCCAGCACAGCTGATGTAACAATTAAGCCATGATTCCAATCATATAAAACATGAGCGTCGGGCAATTAGCACTCAGTTGTCTCATGCTAATCACTGCCTAAAGGCAGAGAACCGTAATTAACAAGCTGTAGATTCACAGTCTCTGGGCACTTCGCTCAGGAGGAGGTCAGTCTGTACGGAGGAAGCTATTGTGCTGACAGAGCTATGGGCGGATGTATATGTTGCTTGGGTTTGATAGGGAGGAGTTGAGTGTAATGTAACTAAAAGAGATGTGGTCAGAAGTACTTCCTCGGTATGTTATTCTTACTGCTATGATAACACTTTTTGATCGTATTTCATAACCCTATCTATGTGTGAGAATGCAAATAAACATTTGAAAAGTTGAGAAACTATATTAATGATAGTCTGACATTATTCAGAAAACAAACCGAACAAAATGTTTTTGCAGGGGCGTAGCAACCATTTTTTCAAAGTTCAGTGAACTCAAATTACTTTGTAAGAGTCGTGCCACTGTTCAAAAAGAAAACTGTAACATGTTGCATAAAATAACGATATTAAGACCAATCAGAAGCCTTTGTTTACTTTGGTAGTGGATTGAACATGCACAAGAAGTAATCTACCATTGCTAGTGACTACTTATACTTGCCTTTCAACTGCTGAAGGATTGTTACATCACCTAAATAATATTCATGAGCCAAATAATTTAAATAATTTATCGTTTTTGCTTTTTTGTGATAAGATTTGAATGTGCTTAATTGTCATGAACATACAATGGTCCTAAAAACAGGCTTCAATTACTTCATGAAAAATATAATTTCTTACATGAGTTTTTAGTGTGAAATAAATTTGACTGAAATGTTCTTGATGGGTTTCATGGGATATAGCTACCCTCCAGTGTTATTGTTTTTAGCTAAAACTAAAACCATAAAAAACATTTTCATTATTTGAAAAAAATAAAAATATAATAAATATTTTATTTCAGCTAGTTGGCAACATTTCTTATTTTTGTGTAGTTTAAGTTGAAGTTCTAAAATAACTCAAATTAAATTAATAAAAAAACCCCCGAAAAACTTAAAAAGTATCTACAGATATATTTAAAAAAAACTAAAAATGACAAAAACACATCAAAATTAAAATTAAAATAAATATAAAAACATAAAATCTAATTCAAAATGTTAACAAAAAGCTATAATAGTATATCAATGATACTAAATTAACACTGTTCGCTTACATAATGCATAAAATCAGGCCATCTCTCTTAAAAACTCTTTATAAATTAATGAATAAATGAATGATGCATTTTTGGATGATCTTGGTTCATTTGCAAAGTTTGGCTTACATATTACAAACTATGCATGTATTAGATTTTTTAAGTATCTCTTCTAGGTCAAAAAGGACCCGGATGCATTATGAAGGTGGTCAAGATTTTTTCTTGCTGGTCCAAGGTGGCCTGCCAGGTCTATTGATCAAGTGTCAAAACCTACTGACTGATCATCTTGTAATCTAGATTTCTTTTTTTAGAAAGATGTTTCAATGTTGGTTGCTTTGCATAGTGTTTAAATTGATGTATGTTCTACTGTACCTGTATAGAGACATCACTATATGATCCTCCAATCACTCCAGAGATGGCCAGAGGCAATTCGTCCGGCACAGGATTCGACCCATCTGGACAGATGAAGCCTGGCTGATGCACTTTTGTGAGAGAAGCCCTGACGAACTCCAGCGACTGCTCTAGTGCATAAGTGTCTTTAGAGCAGGTGTCCAGTATATGGGCTCCCAGCTTCAGGCCGGGCAGGATACGATTGTCCTGGTTAATTTCGTCCAGCGCCAGCAACATGGCCTCCAGCCTCTGGATCCCACGCTCTTCGTTTATCTTACCACAATCCTCCGTCCCTTCACCCTTCTCGTGCACAGGGAACAGCCCTCCGATCACCAGGTCTCCATCTATGATGACCTCCCGCTTTGATCCGGCCAGGGGTGGGGTGTACCTGGTGCTGGTTTGGGCCAGAGGAATTAACAGGAACAGGAAGATGTGCGTAACTCCAGCCATGTCAGGGTTTATGAGAGGTGAAGAACCCTTATAAACTACCCTGTGTGGTTTACTTGGTTGAGATATTTAAGTATGCCGTTGATTGTGGACACATCTCGATATCGTCTCTGCACCTGAAAAATAGATATGAATATCATTGACTCATTGACTTTACAGTTTATGATGCAAAATAAACAACACTGAAAATGAAAAACATTATTTTTATATGATGAATACATCTGATAACAGAAGCATATAATGCAGAGTCACATATTACATAACAAATTGAATTTTCATAAGGTTTTGTGGTTGCAATGAGGAGGCGGGCATGTCTAGATAGTTATTCATCCTGATTGAACTCAACATTTCAGAGGTGAGGCTCCGTTTTCTAGCTTCATTAATTCAGATACATCAATAACTCCCAGTGACTACGTAATTTTCTCAGGGTGTCAAAGGTGATGGATATCATCTTTTAGGTTATGAAAAATTACAACCTGAGGGAAGAGGATGAAAAGATGAAACGATAAATAATTTCAGCTGATAGGAAAGTCTTTCGTAACTATATATCACAGACTGATAGAGCTTTCATCTCTATTCAGAGATGCCAGACTACCTCCTTTACTTGTGTACTACACAGTTGCAAAGATTGTGTTTTTCTTACATTCACATATTTTTCAGATGATATATGTTTTTAAGAGCCTTTTCTACACTGGTTTGTCCTAGTTCTCCTTTTTTGTTTGTTTCATTGATGTTTGGCATTACCTATACTTCAGTAGCGTGCAGTGGTGTTCTGAAATGAGGAGGCAAAGTCCTCACAGTTTTTTATTTATTAATTTTTTTTTTTTTATAAATCAAATGTAAATTCATGTCCGTTACTCTTAACGTTGTCACATTTTCCTTGTTGAATGAACATTACATCAAAAAAGAAAAAAAGAAACCAAATACAATTCTATTTTGTATTTTTACACAAAAATGTAATTAATGTTCTATTTATTAAAACCAAGTCAATCTCATCACGTTAGTGTTTTAAGTATTTTTACATTCATTCCAAAATAATAACTAAAGGTAGTAACAATTTAAACAATATATTTTATTTGTGTATTGATGTTCAGCTGTTCTTTTTAATAGTCAACCTTTAAGTCAATCTTTAATTTCACCAAGCTGATTGCTCACTAAAACCCCAGCAGTCATCATGTTTTCAGGTCTTTTCAAGTTTGATTTTGACGTGACAAAAAGCGGTGATATCTAAGTGGGTGAGTTGTTTACTTAGGCTAATTTTTAATTAGTCTTCCCATTGATGCCATCATTTTGTTCATTCAGACTGACGCGCAGAACGCGCACGTAAACAAGAGGCGGGATTTATCGCGTGAACCAATCATATCCAGTCATCACATCCAATCATAGCATGAAGGAGGCATTGCCTCCTCTCACGTGACTTTCCCCCATTCATTCTCAATTACCCCCCACAAAACCCACCGCACGCTTTAGGGTGTCGATTATCTATGAGCCGAAAGGAGGCACGAAATACGCTGTAACTTGAAACAAGTTGTACACTTGTACACTTTTGTATGAAATGTCACATTTTTTAATATTTGTATTGTTTTATATTTTGTAATATGGATTATTTTCTCATCCTATTTTTTGAGGAGGCACTGCCACCCGTGCCTCCTCGGAGGAAACGCCCCTGCTATACTCTATCTTGTCTCTCATTGGACTTATTTTAATCATCAAAAAGAGAAGTGAGATGTAAATATAAAATGATCTTTGCATCTCGTATATGTGTGCTAAAAAGGGTTCAAATTCAACACTTGATTAATCTACAAGTTTCCTTGTCTCAAAAATGTGTCCTCAACATCCAAATTTCTCAGGAAATACAAAACCCACCGTCACATTCCAGTTCTGGGTGGTTGCTTACTAGTCCTTGGGCCTCATTTATACAATGTTGCGTAGAAACCGTGAAATAATTTCTCCAATGTGCATACGTGTGATTCAGAGAACTAACGTACACACAAAAAAAACGTGCGTACGCCTCTCTTCCAGATGTGAAATCTATAAATCATATAACATATAACATATACAAAAGATCACCAATCAACGTCCAAATCCTTTACATGAGAACAGTGAGCAGCTTAGATTTCCAAATACCTGCAGTACTCCGACTCTCGGAGGAAAAGTGTGTACGTCTGTTTAGACCCTGATGTGGCGCTAAGCACTTTTCCACGTCAAAGACCGTTTTTATAAATATGAATGTTGGCATGAATTTTAGCGAAGGATTACGCAAGTTAAAATCTGTGAATACGGACGTTTAATAAATGAGGCCTCTAGTCTCTATATGACTTCATCATTCAGTGTAAATCTATGGGATTTTTTCATGTTTCATCATTTGTCAGGTAAAAAAAAAAGTAAGTCAGACTGCTTTGAAGAGTAACAGCACATCTCACCTCAACAAGCGGCACAATTTGAGGTATCATTTCTGTCTGTAGCACATATGGTGCAGGATGAGTTACGTGCCAAATTTTAATTGTTAGGTTAATGGTTTTGAAAAATAATGTGCAATAGTAATAGTGATGCTTGTCTAAGCCAGCATCTTATTATAAAATCTAACATATGTTTCTCTGAAATGGTGTTTTTTCCAATTTCTTTGTTTGATTATGTGAATCATTTTTGTAAACAAGTCACTAGCAAGTTTACCCTCTTCTAATTGCAAGATATAAAGTATCAATTGCATTGCAAAACAGTTATAAATAATACAGTATATATGTGTAAACTGGACACTGTACTGTTTTATTGCCTTATAGATATGCTGATGAATATGATCATTTGAATGTGAAGATGTTTCTCTGTGCCTCTGGACACAGGGCAGCTTCACCTCGAACCATTCAAAAATGCCATTTATGATATAGCATATATGTTCCTGGGGTTTCCCCTCTAGTAACCTCCCTGCTGGCGTAATGAGGCAACATCTTGTTTATTAGGTTTCTCTTCCTTAACTTCCGTTACCATGGAAACAAGAAAAAGGGGGTGGGTTGGGGTGGTAAGGCAGTGTGATAAAGATGTATACATGTATTTTAATTAATATGAGATCTGTTATCATAGGTGCATTTCATTGAGGGATTATAGCAAGTCAGTAAAGTTCATTCTTTGCAATGTCGGGACTTGGTAAAATTGCATTGTTCGAATCCTGACCTTAATCGTCTCAAGTGTGTCAAAAAAAAAAAAAAAAAAATAGAATTGGCAAAATTGTTCTTATAAGAAAAATATGAGGTTGAATCAGAATAATAATGTATCTTTAATGTTATCTCTAAAAGTATCTCTCTAGCTGTTAAGTTATCTAACATCCCTTTGACTGAAGTCTCATATTTATTATTGCACTGATCAGGTACAAAATAGGGCTTTTTACAAATTCATTTTAAACAAATGGTCAATGAAAAGAAATTTGTGATTGTCAATCTCAGGATGTCAAGCTAACTATTATATGAGCTTTTTATTTTCTATTTATTTTCTGTGAGGTTCGTTGTTTGGGGCATATCTAAATAAGTTTTAAACCCTGATGTGTGTGATTTTGTTATTTTCTATGAAGACAAAAATATAAAATTAAACAATAAATAAATATGCAAGCATAGATACTGTGCCAGAATGATAACAAGGCTACTAATTTATCCTTCATTTAAGCTGTGACTCAGCAGGAGCTGGCTGGTTTGGGACCAAATGTTGGTTTGTAGTTATTGATTGAAACATATATTTTAAGATAAATTATGCTTGATCTTTTTTTTTTTCTCATACAATACATTTGGCGACAGGGTTAACTGATGGTATTGCATTAAAAGTCATGGGGTATCAATCTGATACCTCAATTTTAGGTGTATTCTATAGCTATAAAAAGGGTACTGGCATCTCTCAGTCCCCAAACAAAACATGAAGGGTTATAGCTACAGGTCTCAGGTTTCTAAATTTCACCAACAGGAGCAGGAGCAGTTGACCAAAACTACAAAAACATTTAAATGATATTAAAAACTAATCATGGCTTCTCCCTCTTCTCTGGAACAGATGGAAGCAACAGGCACCCTCTGTTCGCTGGACAAGAGAAGAGAGTCAAGCTAATGGACCGGTCCATGGTAATGAACTGAGGTCTGGACATTAGTGCATTAGTAAAACAACAGGAGACTCACTTGAATAATAAACATTTACATGAGTTTAAGGTCATATAATGTCCCCAGACATAAATGTCAAAGTATTTTTTTAGATTTTAATGTCAACATCTCAGGTTTGACACTTAGGGGAAGACTGTTAACTGAAGAGTTATTGAGACGAACATCATTATTGTGCTCTTGAATAAGGCACTTCAACCAAGGTTGCTCCAGGGGCGCAGCACTGCAATCAGTGCACTATAAATCACAGTGGAAGGAAAGCATGTGCAAAATGACAAGCAATCAAATATCATGGTGAGAAAAAAAAAATTATATATATATATAAAACACCATTATATATAACCATATATATATATATATATATATATATATATAAAACCATATATAATTATTTCTCAATCTCTTTATTAGAATATACCAGAAAATACAGGAAATTTGTATGCAGTATTAAAAAAACAGAAAAAAAAACAGAAAAAAAGACCTCCCCGTACACTTGAGCAATGGAAAAGGACTGGAAGGCCAAAAAAACTTTCAAAATGAAGTTTCTCAGATTTTTCTTCTTTGAGAAAATGGAAGAAGTCCAGGAGGTCACACAAAATACTGATTTTTGCTTAAAGAAGCCATTTTGTTATGATTTTTTTTTTTTTTTTTACATTTTGTGTACATATTTCCTGTATTCATTGTTTGTATCGTAATTGGTCATTAAAACATTGCTAAAACAACAAAGCTGGTGCACTGTAATATATATATAACCTAGTTTAATATAATCAAATTAATGATCACATCAGCATATAAATCTTTATGAGAACCTACATTTTTCTTAATGACACACAATAAAATTAATTAAATAATGCTCACATCTGATGGCTGAATAAACCTTTTCCATCAGGTTGCAGCATGATAATTATGATTAATGGGCTTAATTTCATTGCATTTTTTTTTTCAGTGTAATCTGATTGAGGAGCACACCACATGGATCCCATCTCTAACCCCAGGTTATTTTGGCCATTAAAAGCAATAGACAAATGCCCAAGTAACCAAGGGAAGCCACAATGAATATATATGCTGTGTGAATATATATGTGTATGTATGAATATATGCTGGAATTTAGAGCTTGTGGGAGAATTAGTTCCCTAGATCCTCTTGTTTTGGCAGAATTTATGTGTATACTGAGAGACCAGATGGGATTTTACCAGTCTGGGCTCACCATCAGCTTGACTGCTGATAAGTTTAAAGTATAAGTAATTTAATACCTGGTATATATCAGTGTAAAATATTACATTTCTATAATATTATTGTTCCCACACAAGATCCTTAAATATAAGGACCTATTTCCTTTTTATAAGACCCACTTTGGTTTCATTGATAACTTCTGGAGCACAGCCAGACCAGTTGAATGGCTCGGTAAGGTTGCCAAGGACGAAAGCATTCACAGACATGGAGCAAATTAACTATGAGATGTTTATCTCAGCACGTCCAATCAGCTTTGCTCTATGGGTTTCTATGGATGCTTTACACTATTCAGATTCAAAGTGTCAGCGGATGAACAGAACAAGGGAGTTAAGTTTTGCGAGAAGTTTCCTTCTCGACAGGAAAATGGCATGTAAATGGCCAGATTGTGAAATCTGAAAGGTGTTCAAAGGCAAAGATTTATGAATATATTGGTCCCACTTTATATTAGGTGGCCTTAACTACTATGTACTTACATTTAAATTAATAATTTGATACAATGCACTTATTGTGTACATACATGTTTTTACATTGTACTTCTATTTTAAAAAAAACCCTGCATGTACACCTGTATTTTCATGATTTGTTATCAAAAATTTTTTTATTCTGTCAAATCAACTTAATGTGGTTCAGATAACATAATATTTTGAGTTTTTTTTATTAAACCAATCTCCTTCATTGTATTAACTCAAAATTTTAAGGCAACCAAGTAACTTACTTTTTTAAGTTAAACCAACAATAATTTACAGTGTAATTGCATCTGTAATTAATTTCTGTAATTACATTTATAATTACACTGTTGAACCTTCCCTTACCCCTTAATCTGTGTTGCCAAGTATGTGGTTTTCCCGTGTAATTGGGCTACTTTAACACTGTTGCCGCGGGTTGTTTTTCATGTCCGCGGGTTAAAGCGACGCCAAATAACATGATATTTAGCCCCTGGAATGCGAATTATTACCAGGGGAACCCCGCCAAAAACGTGGATTTTAAATCCGATTTACCCGATTGAAATGCGATTGGGCTAGTTTTGAGTAGCAATTGGGTGGGTTTTGTTGTGAAAACCTGGCAACCCTGTCCTTAACCCACCAAACCTGTCCCTAACCTTACCCGTATCCCACCTCAATAGCAGCAAAAGTGTTTTGCAATACAATATGAACACAATAAGTACATTCTACTTATTTTTGATGTAAGTAGTTAAGGCCACCGTAATATAAAGTGGGACTAATATATTTAATTATTATTTCTCTCTGGCTTGATCTGGCGTCAACAAAACCCACATTAGAAAATTCATAAAACTGAGTCATTGTAATTGCTTTGGTGTTTTTTAAGGTTTTATGATTATAATGTTTTGACTGGCTTCACTGACTTTATAAACAGTTTGAATGTTTGCTTGACATAATTAATGCACTTCATTACAGAAATCCAGCACATAAGCACCATAATCAAATGCTTCAACAAGTCTGAAAAGCCTGAAAATGTTTCTGCCCAGTCTGGGCAGCATCTGTCTGAAATATTAAACACAAATACATAGTCTTAATAATTTTTTTTGAGACATTTTTTAAATAAACAATTATTTCTCTACTAAAAATGCAATATTATACTAAATCTCAAAGCCAAAATATGACAAAATAAGAAAAGCAATCAGTTGCAAACCTAAAATATTATTGCATTATATGACTGTTTGCATAATGTTTCCTTTCAGTGATGTACTGATCCTTTCTTTGTAATGTGTGTAAGGTAAGTTGATCAGAGAGTTGAGGTTGTCAATCACATTTCTTTTGTGCTCTAATATCAAGTGCATTTATAGTCAACAAAGAAGCAACATCTCATTGACATTCAAACGCAAGCCTGTCCTGTTTGTATTCCATCACACGACAGGTTTGTGCTCAAGAAATGCCAAAGCATCCGTGCACGCGCGCGATAAGGCAATGCTTGACGTGCTCTGGTTATTGCTGCATGTAATAAATTGTTTCCTAATATAACAAATACTTCCTCTGTGGTGGTATTCACAGCTAGTCTGATATTTCCATCATGCAAATCATTTTTAAATCAAAGTGTGCGCAAATACATGCGTACTCTAAGTGTGGCGCGTAAATAAAAATGCATGCTTGCTTACCTGTGAAGAATTGATGTGGCATAAATTCAACACCTTGTGCAACTTGTTTCAAGGATGCAAAGTTGATTTTGCTTTAGGATTGGTGAGAAATCAGCTTCCATCCATGATGTCCCCACAGGTGCAGGTGTTTGATGTGTTTGGATCTGTCCTCGGTGCTGAAACAAAGACCTGATGAAGCGCATAAGGTGATGATGAGGAGGAGGAAGATCTTACCTGTGCACAGCGTAATTCACTCGGAATGATGAATGCCTTCTCATTAAAAGCAACGTCCAACACAAACACCTTCTTCAGACCAGCTAAGTCCACTTAATGGTCAGTTCGGTGTTTCTCCTCAGTCTCAGGGTTTTGTGAGAGCGCAAGAATTCAGTCCACACACCTGCCATCGTGAGAGGTTTAATAAACTCAAACTAAATCTCCACGGATCCATGGTTCGGTTCACCCAGTCACGACTTTCCAAATGTCTTTTACTGAAACTTGAGAGGATTTTATTTAACGTTATTGCCCAGATATATTAAGTGGCGCCTCAGTAACAAATGGTTGGTCCCCCTATTATTTTAATTTTAAATAATGGATGTTGGTGTTCAGGTTCGAGCTTCATGCATTCGTGAGGTTCGGGTGAAACAGCAACCCCTGCGCCCCCTCCGTGTACCTCTCTCTCTCTCTCTCTCTCTCTCTCTCTATCATCTAGCTGCTATCTGTGAAGATAGGTGGAGTCACAACAGTGATTTTCTCGCTTAAATTTGTTTACCTAAGACCCATTTTAATAACGGGTAAACGTTATCTTGTGCCGTTTTGTACATTCATACTTGGAAAGTAGCCTAATTGGTAGACAGTTCTCTTAATTTCACACGGTAGCCTACATTTGACGTTAAGATTGGCAAATGTTGTAATATTCTTTAAAAATGTAATAAAACTCTTTAAAACAACAAGTACAGCACTCCCAACGAGCACGCGAGCTGTTTTAATCGGAGTCAAGTAACGTGTAAATATAGACTAGGCTTTATAACGTATCACGTAAATCCTCACTGTTGTTTTAAGTCTTCTTCAGTATAATAGACTACAATTAAATGAAATATATAAAATAAATAGAAGTAAAACGCAATTTATCGACACATTTGTATTCCCCTCAGACGTTACTTAAAACTAAAAAGCTCGTGTTCTGCGACTTATTGAATATTTAATGAGGCAAGCACTGCGGCAGTTTATGATTGGTTGTCTGGTAGCACGCAGCATTTTTGAATACTTAGAAATGTCGCTACGTAACTCCGCTCTATTCGTCTGAAACACTACAAAAATAAAAAGATAAAAAAAATAAAATATCAGAAAAACACAGAAGAGAGTTCGTCGTCGCTTCGACATTGCAACTGTTTCCCTCAGACGCTGAAACCAAACAACGCGAGTTTCTGTAAATTTTCGAGGCCTATGCATATTTAATGACGCAAGTACAAAGACTGTTTATAATTGGATGTCATAATATAACACTGCAATAAACGCTCTCTCAAGTGGCTTGGATGACAGAAGCGGCATCAATGCATTTAATTTGTAGAAATAATATAATGAAATTAATGTGTAGCCCTATATTTATTAAATGAATGAATATAGAAACATGAAATAAGTAATAAAATATAATCAAATAAAAAAAAAAATTAAAAACTAACGAAAATCAAAGAAATGGCCAACTTGTTTCTGATGAAATGTTCTATTTGAAAAGTGCTTGTTCTATTTTTTATATATAGCCTATAATTAATCCTTCTTGCAAAACTCCAGATCATTGCATTTCAACATAAATATAAACTTTTTTTTAACCACATGAGATGCAGAGAATTATAGCCTTACAACCTCTACAGTTCAGCACAGAAGCCTAATTACATTTAGGCGACATTTAAGCCAAAGCAAAGGAAATGCTGCCCACTTGGAGGTTCTGATTTGCAGGGTGGATTCTAACTAACTATTAAGAAAGAGCTTAATGATGAGGCCATTCATCTGTACAAGACAGCACAAAAGAAGGTATAATTACAGAACGAAACTTAATGTACTGATGGCTCTCTGAGAAATGTCAGTTCATACTGTAAGTATGCATCACAGAAGCCAGTGCTTAAGATCCAAGTTCCAGAACACTATGTTAAGACCCCTCGAGCGCTGTCCAAGTTCTGTTCTCCCAGATTCTCAACCAATTAAAGGGGAATCAGGAGGAGGTTGGTCGCTGACGGAGAGACACACACCAACGGGAGCACAAAGATTGCTTTGTCTTCCATACACACAAGTAATTTGGATATTTTCAGAGGACGGTGGAGAGAAATGCACATGCCCACAGTGGTGATTAGAGCAGCAAACACTTGCAATAGATTATATAATAACCACCTCTAACACAAAGGGACCAATTTTGCCTTGAAACAGAGGTCTGTTGAACATCATAATGGCAGAGACATCCAGAGAATTGAGACAAATAGGATGAAGTTTTGGGGAGTGCAAGGGTGCTTACAGATAATTGTCAGAAATTGCTCCAAACTTTCCCACCAAAACGGAAATACAGTAGTGTAAATCTGTCAAATTTTTAGATCAATCTGAAAGCTGTGGTCAGCCCTCTGGAAAAACTGTTTCGAGGTTTGCGTGATGCAACAGCATGTAAAACTGTCTATTGATATGCTAAATAACAACAAGCTTGTGAAGCATTCATGCAAAAATAACACCTATTTGTTATATTCGGAAGTAAAGTAAGCATGAAAGTTAAGTTTATAAATAGGTCAGCCATAATAATTGAGTCAGAATGCACTCTAAAATGCTGCAGAAACTAATTGCTGATTCTGTGCAAGTTTGGGTCAGTTTAACTTGTCAGGGTCAAAAGTTCTCAATCAATCAAAGTCACAGGGAAGAGCACTGAGGTATACATAGTCTAGATTTGCCAAAACTTAACCAGTTCATCTTTGAAGGATATTATTGTTGTTTGAGGCACATAGTAGCTTGTAAACTAGATATTCAGCTTTGTTTTCTGTCTGGAAAAACTGAAATTCTGTCAACATACCATATGTTTTCTCTAACATACTGGCCCAGTTTCACAGACAGGGCTTAGACTAAGCCATGATTAGGCCTTAGTTCAATTAGGGCATTTAAGTAGCTTTTACAAACGTACACTAGAAAAAAACATTACTGGTGTGCATCTTGAGACAAAACAATGGCACTGACATATTTTAAGATATGTCAGTGCAAGTTGCTTTCAGTTAAATCAGCTCAAACATGCATTTTAAGCCTCGTTTCCACCAAAATTACCCGTAAAAATTTGTCCCAGGAATTTTTTTCCACAGACCTGTTGGTGTCTGCAATTCCATCGCGGTCTAAAGTACCGTGAAGAAGAGTCCGGTGACATAGGACTGCGCGCAACTTTCCAGTTCCCACTGGATTTCGTCCTCCACATATAGGCTTAATAAAGCCTGAACCTCGTCGTTAGTCCATCGTTTGTATTTTTTAAACTCCATTGTTGATTCGAATAGCAAATAACTCTTACTGCACGCACCGCAATAGACTTTTAAAAATGGTGGTTGAAATAAAATGCTATGTGGAGTCAACCAATCAAAATGCTGTGTGAACTCAACCAATCAGCATATTCAGCGCCTAAGTTCCACCTCCGAAAGTTCCTGAACGTTTGAAAAAGTACTACCTCGCGAGCAGGGACTTTTTGAGGGGGGAATTTTTACCCGGAACTTTATTTAGACCCTGGTTCCTGCGGTGGAAACACACAGAGTACCACCCCAAAGTCCCTAGTTTCTGTGGAAAGTTCTTGCCGTGGAAACTGGTTGGGACTAGCCTAAGCCTTGTCTGTGAAACCGGGGGACTGTACTTTTAAAGTTGCCATGAAACTGAATTGGTGATAGTCTTTTCTTACCTATTGTGACTTATATCTGAGTGAAACGGCTTCTCAAACAAGAAAAAATGTTGGGCGGGACTTGATTTCGTCTAGGGGGAATTGATTGAATGGTTGTGGTTTGCTATTGGTCGATCTCGATCTCATGTGAGTGACAGGTTGCCCCGCCCTCGCACCACTAAACATCTGATCAGAGAAGAGATGTTGCTGCAAGAGGGAGGGGGAGTTATTTTGATTAAAGATTACGAGGGCAAATGAATTAAAAAAGAAAAAAAAAAATGATGTGCATGGATAAATCATTTATAATAAATACTTCCCAAAAGAAACAAAAAACAAAATGAGAATTGTCAATTTTGACTTTATGGTGACTTGAATATGTTGTTGTCATATGGTAAAGTTAAACACCACCTCCAACAAGACTGTTTAAAAGAAGTGGGAGTATTTTATACTCTTGTCCATGTCTGTGTGCTTTTGAAACTTCTTAGATGTCTCAAGAGGCAGTGTCGTGATGTATTATTTTCAATTAGTGCCTCTAGTATCGATGACACTTTGAAGTTAACTGTGTACATACACTTCAATGTGCAGACACAACATAAATCGATCTCTTGGGAGACCAGACAATTGTTTTGATTTTAAAGAAAACAAAGAAAGCAGTACCAGACATAATACAGAGAGGGATTTAGAGTAGTTTGTGTGACTGTCGGGAAGGCAATAAAGAAACAAGACATCAAAGTTCTGAAGTTTATTTGAACTGATTGATTTTTAGTTATTAGTCACTATAGGGCAAATAACCAAGGCTGTTTCTCAGGGCCTAAAACTATTAAAAATCATTTTTGTTAATTGAAATGAAAAATAATAAAAATATAACTAAAAAAACATGAAAATAAAATAAGAAAAATAAGTTTAAACTGAAATAAAAGTTCAAGTTGAAGTACTAAAATTACTAAAACTAAAAATATATAATTTAAAGATGAAGAGAAATATTGAAAAAACTAAAACTAATAAAAATGACACAAAAATGGCACATAAAATTGCTAAAACTAAAAGGAAAATGTAAAAATACAAGCTAATTCAAAACATAAAAAATAATATAACAGTATATGTATTATACTAAAATAACACTGGCAGTATTATGAGCAAGTATAACATTTAATACACCACCAAAAGTGTAGATTTATGAAGAAAGACGAACCAGTTCTTTCTGTTAAAACTGTTTATTAAGTTGCTCAACAACTAGCATTAAATCATTAAGAATTTAAATCAGACATAGATATGAAATATAATCAACTTTATCTAAAATAACAATATATCAAGTTTGTCCTGACGTTTGTATGAACTCGCAATACCTGGAACTAAATGGAAACATTTTCAAGGATAAACATTCAAGATATCAACTATAATTCAAAAAGTCTATAGTGAGCAACACCTGGAAATGTATCAATATTCGACATATAGAAAATACCAATGTATTAGCTAAAAAATATTTTACACTAATCAAGTGTAATTTGTAAACTCAGTGGAAAATCAAGTATATGCAAATACAATTTATATGATAAAATATAATCATATAATTATGTGCTCCAAACACCTTTAATTGCAAACAACAAATAAACAAGTGTTGGAAATCTGCTGCAATTGTCTCCTGAGTGAGGAAATGTTATCTGTCAGTTTCTGGTGAAAATAAAGATTTAGTTTGTCTATGAGCATATGGCTTTGATGAATCAATATTCAAGTCACAGAACTCTTCAGTTTTGGGAGTTTCTTTGGGCACAAATTAGTAATTACTGAAGGAAGAAGACAGAATGTGAGGATAGAGAATAACAAATTAGACTCAAATAATTGAAATCTGAACATTACATAGATTCACATGAATAATCACTAACATCAATGTCAGTTTAACTTCAGTCATTAGGAACTTACGACCAACAACAAACAAACAAGCAACAGATTCACTAATGAAATACTAATGAGGATGCACTAAATAAAATTATGAAGATGCTTTCAAGAAATTCAGGTTACCTGGTTCAATTTGTTTGTCTACAGACACAATTCTGTACCTGCCGATTCCCTTTGCAATAGAAAACGATCCTTACTAAACAACTTTCTTGTCAATTTATCAAGAGAATGACTATTTTAACATGTTTTTCCACACAAATACACCATAAAACTTAAAGGGATAGTTCACCCAAAAATGAAAATTATGTCATTATTTACTCAACCTCATTATTTTTTGCTGTAGTTGACAAAAGTAGGAATTATTAAAAGAACCATTTCAACAGTTCATAGTTGTCAAGGCTTAAAAAGGATTAAAAAAAATCACCATAAAAGTGATCCATATGACTATATGTGCACTATATTCCAAGTCTTTTGGAGCCGTACTATAGTTTTCTACGAGAAACAGACCAAAATAAAGCAGGTATTCACTAATAATAAACATAATTTTTACCAAAACATCATTAATTTTTGCAGGGGGCAAGATTATCTTATTCCTCACACAATCCTATATCAAATGGCTTCAGAAAACATAGAATCAGTGTTGGTATTGTTAATTTAAACTAAAATAGTTTTTGTTAATTGAAATAAAGCTGAATATTAGATGAAACATTTAAGAAAATATAAACTAAAATTAAAATTTTAAAATAAAACATTCAAAATATTAATAAATAGTATACTATGATAGTATATAAATAATACTAAAATAACACTGCTTGGAATAGAGTAAACAAGTCATACGGACCACTTTTATGGAGCTTTTTTGAGTTTGAAAGCTGTTAAGAGTATGTAAAGATTCTACAAAAAGTAATTCAGCTTTTGAAACTACAAGAACAATGACCGAATTTTCATTTTTGGGTGAACTATCCCTTTAAAACCAAATATATTCACTTCCATTCGCTCTCTCACTCTTCCTCAACCATCATCTCTCTGTCTTGGCCCTGCAGGTTGTTTTTGTCACTTCCTGTGAGGGGTGGAGGTGTGTGGTCACACCTGTCCGTCCTGTCCAGGTCGAGGTCCAGCTCCTCAAAGGAAGAAACGCTGGAGGTGTCGCTTCTCTCCACATGCTCAAAGTCCCAGTGTCGGTCTCTGTCTCCGTGTGAGTGTGTTCGGGTGGTGGACGGGGCAGGTGAGGTGTCCCGGCTGTCCGAGGGGGGCAGGCGGCTCACGGAACTGCACTCGCTGTGGGAATCAGCACCTGTGTGTTTACATGCCCACACCAAACACAAGAGGTGATTAATTTTGCCATAGTGTCACAGTAAGCAAGCAGCACCTCCGCAAATGAAACAGTGTCTCCTGTATGGCTAGCATACAAAAGCTCGAATAACATCTTCTCATTTCCAAGTAAAGAAGAGAGACTCGTTCTCTTCTGTTTAATCAGCCATTCCAGGTTGTTTCTGCACTGGTGCTACTTGCTAATTAGCAGTTGTGTGTGTGTTTGTGGAAAGGAGATGAAGGGTGTTTGGAGAACTGCATGTGTTGGCATTGGAGTGTGTGAACAAAAGCCTTTGCAGATAACTAGATTTCTGCTTGTCCGTTCAAAACTAGCTGCTATACAGTTGCTAGGGTCTTTTAGTTGTTTTTAGCATAAATTACTGGTGGTTGTTTACTGAACCATTTCAAAAGAGCTCAGCATCCCTCACGTCCCTCCTTCAAAGCATTTTTTTTTTACCCGTTTTATTATCTACCAGGAGAAAATTGTAAACATCTGATTGTTAAAAATACAACAAGTTTATGTGGTAAATCTTTAGACTCATTTTACTACCTACAAACCATTCAGAACACCCTAGAAACCACACAGCAACATGCAAAAAACACCCTGAAAAACATCTTAAAAAACACATAGCAACATGGTGGACTCACTCAATATTTTCTTTACAAATGTAAAATATAGAGAGTTAGCAAATATTAAAGTGTTAGCAAATATTAAAGGGGACCTATTATGCCCCTCTTCACAAGATGTATGTCCCCAGAAAGTTTCAGCTCAAAATACCCCACAGATTTTTTATTATGTGAGCAAAAACACGCCGTTTTTGTGTGTGTCCCTTTAAATGCAAATGAGCTGCTGCTCCCGGCCCCCTTTCCAGAAGAGGGCAAAGCTTTAACAGCTCGCGCTTCGGTTGCTCAACAACAACAAAGCTGGAGAATCTCACGCAGCCAAAATGACGATTGTCAGTAACGCGTTCAGTCTTACATTGTTCAAACCGTAATCGACACTGATGGAGAAGTTACAACTTTTAGAATGCATCTGGATGTTTCTGAATGGATAGTGGATCAATTTATGCAGTTGCTGTGGAGTTGATTCAACTCATCGACTAGCATGTGCCGTCATGTTAATCTTTTGTGCAAATCCAGCGTTGAATTGACCATCGTTTGTGAAGCAGTCCAGCGCAAAATGACGGCATGCCAACAACACTCTACTACAACAACTCTTCCTCTTCTCTAAAGCAGCCCAACATGGCCTCGCCCCCTTTGTTACGTGTTCCCGGGGGCAGGGTTTATGTAAATTTTGGGGTTTGTGATGTCACCAACCCGGGAAGAAGCTCGTTGTAGTCCCTACCAGCCGTTTGTTGTAGTCCTTAAAAAGTGATTTCTGTACAAGAAAATATCTCCCTTTGCATTGAACTTTGAGTGTTGTAACTTTGCAGATGTTGTTTATGCTCAAACAGCAACATTACACACTAACTAAAGTTTTAAAAAAGTGAAATAATAATCAAGGACCCCTTTAAGTAGACAGTCTACTAATACTCTAATGAGAGTTAGTTGACATGTTGTTGCAAAGTTCTTTATAGTCAGCAGAATGTGTGTTGGGGAAAATCAAAATAAAGTGTTATCCAGATATGTTGTGCCTTCCTATTAAGACAGGAAGAAAAATGGTTTGTAGCTATTTAATTAATCTTCTGTATCATGAGTTTTAGACACACACACAGTAAATGACAGTATGAGAGAGGACAGACAAACAGATTGAGAGAGGTGAGTTTCACTGAGATGTGCGTGCGCTCATGCTGCTTGTGAAGGAGACCCCACACGCTCACACTCAGCGTGTCGGAGTGACAAACGTATCAGGACCGTCTCAGCTTTTTTTTCTGCTTATGTCAGTGCTTCTAAGATGAAGGGATGTTTTGTGTGTCTATTAGATGACCGTTCACTTAGTGTTTATCTGCCTCCTGCTCTTCCTGTCAACGTGGCATTTTTGTAAGTAGGGACGGACAGACTAGATGAAGGGGGGATAGCGAGGAATGGTGTGTGAAAGAGAGAGAGGAACAAAGATGAAGAGACCGATAGTGTCGGAGAGAGAGAACAAAGTGTCCTTCATATGCCATCAGCATGCGTAGCGGAGGCCACAGCAAACTGACATTTTATACATTTTTCTTCAATAACTCACAAACTACTACAAAGGAACCTCTTTTGGTATTTGTTTATATGTACATTTATAGATTTATATGTGCCAACAGTAACTGTACAATTAAAATATTTACATTTAGAAAAACTTGATTTTAAAGGGTTAGTTCACCCAAAAATTAAAATTCTGTCATTAATTACTCACCCTCATGTCGTTCCACACCTGTAAAACCTTTGTTCATCTTCGGAACACAAATTAAGATATTTTTCATAAAATCCTATGGCTCAGTGAGGCCTCCGTTGACAGCAAGATAATTAACACTTTCATTGCCTAGAAAGCTACTAAAGACGCATTTAAAACAGTCCATGTGACTACAGTGGTTCAACCTTAATGTTATGAAGCAACAAGAGTTTGGAGAGTGAAAGTCACGTGATTTCAGTAAACGAGGCTTCGTTACGTCATAAGTGTTTCGAAATTTCAATGGTTCGCGTGACTTTGGCAGTTTGATTCACATTCCGAACCACTGATTCAAAACAAAAGATTCGTAAAGCTTCGAAGCTTCATGAAGCAGTGTTTTGAAAACACCCATCACTAGATATTGTTGAATAAAGTCATTATTTTATTTTTTTGGCGCACAAAAAGTATTCTCGTCGCTTCATAACATTAAGGTTGAACCACTGTAGTCACATGAACTGTTTTAAATATGTCTTTAGTCTTTATCTTAATTTGTGTTCCGAAGATGAAAGAAGATCTTACGGGTGTGGAACGACATGAGGGTGAGTAATTAATGACATTATTTTCATTTTTGGCTGAACTAACCCTTTAAAATGCCTCTATTATGCTATTTTGAAAATTCCTAATTTTGTTTCAGAGGTCTCGTACAATAGGTTTACATGCATCCAAGGTCAAAAAAACACTTTAAATCTCTTATAATATACATTACAGCATCACCTCTTTTTTCACAGTGTCTGAAATGGTTTGATAAAGGATTCGGTCTCTCTAAACCCCTCCTTTCTGCAAGCCTACTCTGCTCTGATTGGTCAGAGGGCTCAGTCTGATTGGTCTACAGCTTACAGCGTGTGACAAAGGAAACGTGTTAATTTTTCTGTAAATTCGAGCCTGAGTCCTCATCCTTTGTAAGTGCATGCAAAGTGGATTCACAGCGCTGAAAACAGCGTCTTCTCGACATGTCGACAACACAAAGCAGACTCTTCCAGTCTCAGCTACAACTACAGCGTTTGAGGGCGGGTCAAAGTAGACATCATTCTCAGGCAGCCAATGAAGACCATAGGTGTGCATTATGCAAATCTGCTACATTGTTATGTATGTAAAAGGAAGTGAGAATGGAATTGTTGGCGACTCTTTGACAGTTCAGAATCGATTCTTTTATTTAGGAGACAATTATTATATTTGTTGTGCACTTTGATCTTTAAAACTTTGTAGACATTTTACATTCACAAACAGCTAAATTACACACTGCATGAAAAGTAATATTCAAAAAAGCATAATAGGGGCACTTTGATGTTCAGAGGTGGAATGAATTGGGCTCATCTCTTTTTAAATTTTGTTTACCAATGGTTTTCTGCAGAAAACAGCATTAACTGCACCATGCAAATAATACTGAGTTTTGTGAATATTCACAATCTATATAATGAGCCTAATTTACATAGAATGGATGGATGTTTTCACTAAAAAGAAAGACAATGACTTAATTTAAATATTTACGACAGAGTTATTTCTGCATATTTAGTGCCTAATTAAACTTGACTGCAAGTGGTTAGAGAATTTGGTGGTCGGGTCAATTGAAACAAACTGAAAAAAAAAAAAACATTAATGCATTGTATCTTATCTAAATATCATATTTGATATTAAAAATTGCTTAAAATTGTTTTCACCTTTATATGGTGCTAATTCTTTTAGAGGTCAGGAATAATATGCTTTTAAAGCATACATTTTAAGAGTGTGAGAAAATTAAATATTATTATCCAATATTAAAAATAACTACATTTTTTTTAATAATATTTGATATTAAAACTCACTTAAAATAGTTTTAAGTCACTTTTATTTGGTTCTAATTATTTTAACGATCAGGAATAATATGCATTCTTGGGTTCTTGAAAGGCGCATAAATAAATAAAACGTATTATTATTATTATTATTTAAAGCATACATTATAATTAATGCATTTTAATGATTTGAAATATGCTAGATCTTTTAATTAAAATATAGTGATTAGCTGATAATTCAAGGACAGTTTTCAATTATGAAATAACGTTGATTACTTACGTAAAGGTTTTTGATTAAATCTTTCAATTTAGTCATACAATTTTTATTTTATAACTAGTGATACAGTTACCCTGACCTCACAAAATCTGCTACCAGAGACCAGAGATAATTATTCATGTTAACTGACAGCCGTTAGTTAAAATAGGTAGTAATTTGGATTCAAAGGCATCCGAACTGAAAAGAAGAGCAGATTTGAACAATTGCATTTGTATCTCAAAATCGTTTTTGTTGTAAAGTTCTCACAAAGTAATGCAATCACGTCTTTCTCAAGCAAAGAGAGAACCTTAGTGAGTTTATGCTACTGGCGATTACTCTTTTGTGATTAAAGAAATGTAAGGTGTTACAATTGCCCTTGGTTTCCCATATGTGACGGCACTCCACCCACACAGCCCACACACAGGCCCTGCCATTTAAAGCACATTTCAGTGCAATATGCCACTTTGACAAAACTCATTTTGTAGCCGTTTCGTGAACAGCATCTTTCACCAGCGAACAGATGTTGAATGCTTAAATCTGAGCAGCGAGGTCAGCTTCACACCACTTCAGCAAAAACACAGCCATTTCTTCAGCATGACAACTAAAACATCACTTGACAACATCATTTGCGATATCCGCTCAGAAATGCGTAGCTGACACAGCGCTGAAACATGACATTAAGTTTTTTTTTTTTTTGTGAATTATTGCAATTTAACTTCGTCTTCAAAAAGAGATGATAGTGCATATTAATAATTAAACGGTCAGTCATTTCTGACTTTACAACTGCAGTGAAACATCCCTGGCAATTTCCAATCACAGCGCAGACATCTGCTCGGAGACAAGCAGAAGTACTTCAAAATCAAGGACTAGAAAATCTGTTGTCTTCTGTTCACATCTGTTCTCTGCACTTTGTGTCACTACAGGCAGACTTCTGCTCATTAAAAGTTGAAAACCATTTCACCAAAAAAAAAAAAAAATTGTCATTTTTTTCAGAATACTGTTGTGTGCACTAATAAATCATAAGGACACGTTTATTTTTGTACTAAGAAGACAGTTAGACAAAACTGACAGAAATAAAAGTGTAAAAGCCATTTTCCATTTCAAAATTCCAAACTCAAATTTCCAAGCCTCTATGTAGATTTTCAGACCATAACATAAATGGCTCATACAGCATTATTTTCAGCATTACATTTGGTATAGTACATTCATATGTAAATATTCTTACATTCTATTTTTTTTCATTGGTTTTCTAAAATTGATAACATGCGCACACATGATGAGAAGAAAACGCTTTATAACCTGCATATATTCATAGTTTGATGTTGAATGATCACCAAACTGCAAAGATTACAGTCTGATTTAGATGATTATTTGCTCTTTTATCTGTTGCTGGTTTGAGTGGCACACGCACATTCAAATAGTGAAGTTCAAAAGAGACTCGCTTATGGTAAAAGACAAAGAGCTTTGCGTAATGAAAATGTGCGCCTTGAATTTATTCACTTGGGTTCAGCAATCACTAAAGCGTAATAAATACATTTCTATATGGAAAATAAAGTCAAATCAGGGGTACTGCTTTAGCCTCTTTCACACAAACAGTTTTTATTGGTAAATTACCATTTAGAGATCATGTGGGAACAGGACCTTTTCAAAAAAATACTGGAAAAACAATTCTGGCAATTTCCCGGTATGAGAAGTTGTAACATTACCAGTAAATTACCGGTATGATGCTGTGTGTGAACAAAGAATGAAGATATGAGCATGTTTGCTTTTGGCCAATCATAAAGCTCTGTCGGAGCTGTTTACGGTACGTTCCGTTGCTTTCAATTGTTTTTCTCTATGTAAAACGTGCTAGATGGATGTCTAACCATTGCACGACGTCTCACGCTCGAGACCCTGCCTTATTTTTCATTCATCAGTGCTGCGACTATGCAGTTCCTATTGTGTCCTATAACTGCAGTACTATAGTAACTATAATGTGTCTCGTGTTTTTAAGAACAAAATCGCGTTCTGTATGATCATCCCCTTATGGCCGTCACTCAGAAGTAAAAAATGTAACTAAAATGAAACTAAAGTGCTTCTCCTCATCCAGGTGGATGAAGAAAACAGCTCAGCGTTTAAAGGTCATTTCTGATGAGTGGCATAACAGAGTTTACTGATATTTTGGTACTGATGTGTGAATGATATCTAACCGGTAAAAAGACGTAACGCTGTTTCTTGTGTGAACAGCACATTTGTGTACTTACCGGAAGAGTCATTCTGGTAATTTTACGGTAATTTACCTGTATTGCTGTGTGAAAGGGGCTTTTGACTAGTTCTTTTAATAATACCATAAGTTCTGAAATGGTTATCGGTAATGTAACTCAAATTGTCAAGGTCATTGTTAACAACGCCAAGGTTATGGGTTTGATTCCCAGGAAATGCATGTATTGAAAAAATGTGTTGCTTGAATGCAATGCAAGTCGCTTTGGATAAAAACGTCTGCCAAATGCATAAATGTAAATATTACAAATACAGTCATCATGAAATCTTATTTTCATTCTACTGCAGAAGACAAAAAAAGAATTACTGAATTACTATATACTGTTTTTGTCCAAATAATTCAAGTAAATGGGGTCAAAAACCACATTGGACTTTCACTGAATGAGAAAAAAAAGACATTTTGATGACATTTCTAATGAAAATTGTTATTTTTGGCTGAACTATCCCTTTAACTTATTCCTAAATTACTTATAGAAACAGTATTTTATGTTGCTTTTATTATAAGCCAATATAAAAAATATATTGGTAACACTTTATAATAAGGTTTCATTTGTTAACGTTCGTTAATGCATTAACTAATATGAACTAACAATAAGCAATGTATTTTTTACAGCATTTATTAACCTTTGTTAATGATAGTTAATAAAAATGTTCATGTTAGTTCACTGTGCATTAACTAATGTTAACATACAACTTTTGATCTTAAAAATGGATTAGTAAATGCTGAGATTAACATTAACTAAGATTAATAAATGCTGTAGAACTATTGTTCATTGTTAGTTAATGTTAACTAATATAGCTAACTAATGTTAATGAATTAAACCTCATTGTAAAGTGTTACCAATATATTTAGCAATATTTATTATTGATAAATACATTTATAGTGCATGTTCAACATGTTTTCTGATTCAGACCAAAGTTACAAGCCAACTAGCAACTAACTTTGCTCTAGTTTTGAGGGTCTGATCTCCCACTGGAAGATCAAACGTGCATTTGAACAGGACGGTAGGAATGAGACATGCTGTAAAACATATTCAATTTAGCAGCACATTTAGACCCAATAAACCAGCAGGCTTCAAATGTGTCCTTTAATCTTCCATCTTCTCTGCTTTAATCTTCTTCTTCTATCATATATTATAGTTATTATAATGTGTTTGTTTCAAGGTAACAGACTAACAGGTGGAACAGGCATCACTAGGACTCACACACGCAGTCCAGGACAGCTGGTGTGGACAACACACCCCTCACAAACAGCTCACCCGTGTTTCATATTTGCTCGGCGGTACCTCTGGGCTTTGGTCTAACCAGGGCAATACGCCATTCACACACACAGATTGTGTCTCATTATCACTAGAGCAGGTGTAGGTGAGTTCAGCCAGTATGACATGTCCACATCAAAACTCCATCAGATGGTGGTTAATGCCTATTAAAATACTTTCATGCAAAATGTCAACCACTGAAATACACTCGTCGCACTAAATGTGAACTTGTTAAATTGACAATAGACTACTATTAGTGCTCAAATGACAAAAAATCTTGGCCAGGAGCCAAAAAGTTTGTACTAACGTCATGGTAAAACTATGTTTGATAGTTAGACTGTCTCTTTCTGTCTAATTTGGTGGTTCTTAGCCAAAATACGTGTGCAGATAATCAAAGGTATGCCTTTGCTAAACTTTTATTCCTTTAATCAGTGTACAGTGAGTTACTTTAGATAAGAAAGCATCAATAAGAAAGCAATAATTAATATACCTGTGATGTCCGTCCTCCTGTCCTCTTCGGACTCATTTCCCAGTAACCATCTTTGGGCCTCTCTAACTTCAGGAACATAGAAATCACCCTGCCGAGCCAACGGAGTCATATAGTGGATCATCCCCCCTCGGTAGATCTCTAGAAATGGATGCGCGCACAATTTCCTTTCCTAAGAGACACACAGACAGAAAGATAAAAGAAAAAAAAACGTCTTTGAATAAAAGTTCTTTCAATCCAACCACTTCATACAACAAAAACTCCAAAAGAGAATGATCCCAGCACTTTTCCAAGCTGAAAGACACAAAAGTTTGGGATATTTTTTTTTTGTGTTTAAGAAATTAATACTTTTATTCAGCAAGGACAAACTTCAAAAGTGACAGTAAAGACATTTATAATGCACTAAAGAATTGTATTTTAAATGAATGCTGTTCTTTTGAACTTTCTATTCATCAAAGAATCCTATGAAAAATGTATATCATGGTTATCATGGTTTCCACAAAAATATTAATCAGCACAACTGTTTTCAACATTGATAACAATAAAAAAAATTTATTCAGCAGCAAATCAGCATATTAGAATGATTTCTGAAGGATCATGTGACACTGAAGACTGGAGTAATGATGCTGAAAATTCAGCTCTATCATCGATTTGATCAACCATCGATTCAACCAACCACTGATCCAACCACCAACCAACAATCCATCCATCCATCCATCCGTACATCCAAACATCCATCCATCCATCCGTCCATCCAAACATCCATCCATCCATGCAAACAACCAACTAACCATCCATCATCCATCCATCCATGCTAGGATGTATTGTGTGATAATGGCTGGCTACCTGTATATTATCAAAAGTAAAGAGAGAGATTGGAAGGGGGAGAGAGAAAGAAAGAAAGAAAGAAAGAAAGAAAGAGAGAGAGAGAGAGAGAGAGAGAGAGAGAGAGAGAGAGAGAGAGAGAGAGAGAGAGAGAAAGAGAGAGAGAACAAATAAAAGGAAAAGTTGAAAAGCTAAGAACAGGTTATCCATAGACACTAAGATTAAAGAACTGTGTCCACCCACTGACACTTTTCCTCCTTCCTCTCCTCAGTTTTTACCCTTGTTACTCACTGATTTTAACACTTACTCTGAATACACACAAACACACTTCTCATCAAAGCTAGCAAAGCTTGCTTAATTTCAATCAAACTTAAGGAGCCCCCAACAGAGTTGTTAAACCTCCTATTGAGGCAAATCTGTGTGATCTTGTGATCTTTTCATTAAAATCTTACCAGCACTAAATCACACTAATCGAATCAGGCAGTTTTATACCAGGAATATACAAAAAACAAAAAGAGGCAAAATGGCAAAAAGTATCCCAATCAACCTGAATTCACCCTACGTCGTGGACATCAGCATCTACCAAATGCAAGAATGTAAAATACATTTGTTAAAGACATCCTAAATGCATCATTTTGATAAATGTATTCTTTCCAAACCCTTAAAAGACCCATTGCTGTGTTGAAACTGTAGCCAGCATGTGTTGCTTTCACTTCAGGCAGGGTGTAGTTAACAGTAGTCAAATGTTACATCAATATTCATTAAGCTGATGAATATTTTAAAGTGAAGTGTTGAATATGTAAATCAGAAATGGTTTGAAGCGCAAAAATATAAGATGATTGATCACCAGGTAGGACAGAAATGATATTTGGATAAATTAAGTTTGTAGCAATCACAAACAAAAGTCAGACAACTGCTCCCCTCTAAAAAGAGACCCCCTATGTTTAGTGGTCTACATGTACTCAAAGGGTCTGGGACATCAGGGACGTCTCTGTTGTTCCGCTTTTACTGAATATCTCTCCCACCATCTGTTTCTCACAGACAAAGGCTTTCAACACCTGTATGACACAGTCAGGCTGTGATGTCTAATCTACTTCTGATAGATTTCAGTCTATATTATGACTAGAATTCCCTTTTATAGGGTTAGTTCACCCAAAAATGAAGTTATGTCATTAATTACTCACCCTCATGTCGATCCAAACCTGTAAGACATTTGTTCATCTTCGGAACACAAATGAAGATTTTTTAAAATTAAATTAATTACAATTATGTTTTTTTGCGCAAACAAAGCAATTGTCGCTTCATAAAATTGAGGTTAAACCACTGGAGTCACATGGATTACTTTACTTTACTACTTTTCTGGGGCCTGAAAGTGGTAGTTGCATAGGCTGTCAATGGAGGGACAAAAATCTCTCAGATTTCATTAAAAAGATCCTAATTTGTTTTCCGAAGATGAACAAAAGTCTTATAGGTGTGGAACAACATGAGGGTGAGTAATTAAAGACAGAATTTTCATTTTTGTGTGAACTAACCCTTTAAAATTATAGATAGCATTAGCATACATTCCGCTCCTACCATTTAACTCTCATACAAATTCAAAGTCTGAAAAAGCAAAAGGCCTGATCTGAAACCTTGATCTCCCCGCCACGGCGCTATTCTACATCTGACAGATGATTGACGTTCGCTGCCACAAACAAAGCTGGAGGACTGGGGCCGTAAACAAGGACAGGAGACAGAAGGGACTGGAAGCTGGGGAATTACGTAACGCTATTAATATCCCAATATCATAAACAATGTATCCATGCAATACTGTTTGAGATCCGGTCCCTCAAGACCTGAAAAAGGAAAATGCACAGATGAGCAAGTTTAAACAATGTCTGTTGAGTCATTGATTCAAACTCTTCGGTCACGCTGATTGTTTGTGCAAGGATCTAGCTCTGCTAATTTATCATTATTAGAAGTTTTGGCTTTGTTTTTTTTTTTTTAAGTCTATAATACAACTTAAAAAGCTGATGCATAATCCATAAGTGTATTGTCCTGGTCTCTCTAGTGGGATTTTGTGATTGGTTTATGGCTGAACTATTGATTCTAGATAATTAACCAGCTCACAGTCCCATGTGACACTACGCAATCAAAATAAAGCTGAAGGGCAAGAAGTTTCATATCCACCATCATCATATAATCAATAGCCTCTCCTGTAATTCCTTTCCCTCAAAGAATCAGCCATTATTCCCATGTTTTACATTTACTAATGCAGACCTATAGAGTTACCGTCCCCTTTCATAGAGGCCTGGGTTTGTATTTTTTTTTTCCTCCAAAGACTTTTCCAGAACTCCTCAATAAGGAGTTGAACCAAACCAAATCAACCTATAAATTCAAAGCCAAAAAACTGTCAGAAAACTGGGGAAAAGGACAAAGGTTCAAGATTGTGTACTTATAAAGGATTGAAAAAGCTGCTAATGCCATAAAGAGCTGTGAATTAAATCACTCTTTGGGTTTTTTCTGTATTTTTAATACTTTTATCAAAATCTAAACTTTTATAAAAACGTATTACATTTTGGAGAACTTGAATGGCACTTTTACTTTTGGGAACTGCTGAGCTCTATTGCTGTCAACCCTGTCCTTCTTTAGCATTGTAGGACAAAGCAAATGTGATTTAAAGGAATAGTTCATCACAAAAATGAAAATTCAGTCATTTTTTTAAATCACTTCATTCCAAACCGTATTACTTTCTTTCTTCTGTGGAGCACAAAAAGTGAATATTTGAAGAATACCAATATATGAAAGAATAGTCAGAATTTTCAATATACTTAAAGTGAATGAGAACTGAGTCTGTCAGGCTCCAAAAATGACAAAAAACAGCATAAAAGAGTCATTATCATAAAAGTAGTCCTTATAACTATTAAGTCATTTAAATTTGCGCCATTATAGTGCTAAATCTGTATATCACTTAAATTCAACTGTGTTGACTGACATTCCAAGATGAGACATGGGATATTCGTGTATAAAAACAATGTAGAAAACTAAATTAACGACACAGGAGAATGTAGAAAAAAATAGAGAAGCAAAAATGGCTCTATCGCAAACTCTAAGAAGAAAAGAAAACAGATGGAGAGGAAAAGAAGAGGGATGGCTGGGTAAGCCAGAGACGAAGATGAAAAGCTGTCAAAGTTTCTCATCCAAATTCAAGAGGAAAGGTTCTATCTCACACGGCTGTTCTTCTCTGTATATCCTTTTAATTAATGTTCCCTCATATAGATTCAGTCTCGCTAGACTCACAGAGATAGAGAGAGAAAAACAGGGCATGGAAATGCCTTCCGCTTTTTTTCTTCTCAACAGTAGCAGAGGCTATAATAAGCATGGATTGCCTTTCTACACTATGAAAAGGATCTTGAACTCTGTGAGTGCTCTGAAATCTGTTTCCAGGCTTTCATTCATTCAAAGAATCACAGTAATACTGATCGGGATGGAGTAATGGACATAGTCCAAATGAAAATGTGTCAAGTGTGATAGTGCTTTGATACACGCAGAAAGAGACATGATACATATGACGGTCTCAGAATAGTCCTTAAGAAATAAAAATATCAAATGAGATCTCTTTAATACCTCCACTGCTTCCCATAGAAAGCAAAGAGAATGAATGGAGATTCAATCGATTCAATCGTTTTTTTTAAAAAACAGAACCTAGTAATCTCACGTCTCAAAGGTTGTTACCAACGTCTACAATCAGAAGTCAAAGATCTTAAAAAGAACTCAAAATTTCTCATCAAATACTTCCATTGAATTCCAATTAAATCTTTTGTAACATTTTAACCCTCTGGTGCTCTTCGGCCATTTTTGAGCGAAAAAACTTTTTTTTAGAATTTTTTACTTCATCGGAATGGTATGAAACTTGGTAAAGGTTTAGGTACTTGCTATGTGAACACACACACAAAAAAAATCATGGACATGATTTGAAAAGGTTAAATGGTCCTGAAAAAAATAGTCACACTTGTGCTCCTTGCAGTCTAAAATTAGCGCATTGGAAATTAATGGAAGACAAATTTCTTCTAGTGATAACTTTTGGTACTGCGGCCAAACAAAATCTTACTGAAAGCTCATTTTTTGAGATATCAAGCTCGAATTTGGAACACAATTTGTTTAGATTTATGGCTTTGATTTTCTTGCAGTTTTAGAGCAAAACGTGTTTTTGAAAATATACATTTCATATAAAAATTGAAAGTAGTATTTTTGTGCATTTTTCATAACAATAAACGTAAAATTCTGTTACTTTTTTTAAGTTAACTTTTTTTTAAAACTTTTTTCACTTCAGCAATAATTTGCCAAGTGTCGTCTTTGAAATGAGATTACTTTATGAAAATTAAGTCTGTGCTCTAAAGCATTCAAAAAATATGACAGTTTAAGTTGGGAATTTCATTTTCAGGTGCTCAAAAAGTGAAAAAATGGATTATATTACAGCGTATATATAATTTAGTACCATAAAATCCCCTAAAAATACAAAATATTAAATAAAAAACATGATCTAACTAAAAGCTAGTGCATTCATTTCATTGAAATAAAAACAAATGTCATTTTTGACCGACACATGAAGAGCATCAGAGGCTTAAATGTCTTTACTGTTACTTTTGATCAACTGAATGCATCTTTGCTGAACAAAAGTAACATTTCTTTTAAAAAAAATCTTACTAACCCCAACATTTTGAACGGTAGTGTAAATGAGTCTCTAAAAAAAGAGGAACCAATACATTTTTTCTATTGTAGAACTTGATTGTGCAAATAGATTACCCTTCTCACAGATCACACATTTACCCTGCAACAATAAAAATGATTAACTAAATAACAAAATGCCGTATTGCTCCTTCAAGGTTTCATAGTGATGGACCACTGCCATAAAATATCCTCACTATCTTCAGTGTCTCCAGGGATGGCACATCTCATGGGAGAATAAAGATAAGACACAGCGAGAGACTCCACGCTATTTACGAAAAGACATGAGTGACAAGGAGAAAAGGCCCCTGTGGTGACTGCTGGAGAAGCCCATCAAATATTTGGCTTGGTGATTGAGTAGCTTTAAGATTGTCTGGGACGTCCCTCCATTGCAATTCAACCTGGCTTTGCATTTCGAAAGGTGCTGTTAGTGTGTATGCTAAAACCACGTATTAAAAATTGCTGTGATGTAATATATATATATATAATTTTTTTTTTTTTTTTTTTTTTTAACAATGGAACGATCCTTGATGCATTTATAGATACCAAAATCTCTCAAACACAAACAGAAAGTAAAAAAGGAAACAGAAGGTCAATCTGGCCACCACCAACAGAGAATGCCTGTGAGAAATAAAACATTATTGATATATTTATAAAGCTTTATTTCTCTCACACGCCACAGGTTTTCATGTGAGAACGGATGAGTGTTTTCTTTTTTATGGCAAGTTTCTTGCCTGGGGACAAACATCTGATGGAACGTCAGAGGAACACCCCTTTCCAAATATACCCCGCATGCTTTCAGAAAAATAAACAAAGGATAAAGGATAAATTTAGGACTAAACAAGACCTCATGACCCAACGTACAAATGTACTGTTTCTAAACACAATTTTCCTGTCACTAGCATCTCACACACACATACACACACCACCATATGCTTTGTCTTGGGCAACCACAGTGCATTCATTGTGGGCTGAAAGTGCTACAAAGAGATGAAAGTGCCTAGAACAGCACCAAACCACACATCTATGAAAAAGGTCAGCACATTTCTGAAGTGCTGATTCTGGAACAGTTTATATCTTTGTTATTAAAATCAATTATGTAGATAGGTGATCCCCTGATCTTCCATATTTCATGGATTTGTTGCCGTTTGAGATGAATAGCTTAATCATGTCTAAACTGCTTTGCAGAACTAATATCTTTCCTCTGTGTAGGAGATTCCCAGTGGTTATATCATCTTAACTGAAAATGTCAAAGATCAATCAGAAAGAAATCTATCAGAGGTCTGAGAGAATAAACAGTTATTAGTTGTGCCTGCTAAGGCTTAAACACAAGGTAGATTTGCACAGTAACCTCCAAGCAACTGCCCAAAACACACTAGTAACCTGGGGCTAGTTGCACCAGCTGTGCGTAACTATGTAATTGGCACTAAGTTACAACTTATGCACTACTAAATATTTTTGTGTTGCACCATTAAACTTAGCTGAAGCGTAACTCTCTGTATAAACTAAATATTTATAGAAGCCTCCATAACGGTTGGAATAAAATAGCAGACTGGCTGAACTGCATCAATAAGCTCTTGTTTTACCCGGCAGACTTCAATTGTTTAGATGGTGACATTTACACTCTCTTACATTTTAAGAGAGAAAACATTATGTGAATAGATTACTTTGTTAGAGGCTCTTCCACATAAAACCGTCCTAAACAGCGTGCCGCTGTGGGCATCAATCAGTCATAATAAATAAATGTTATTTCTTATGTTTTTTGTATCAGTTCTTACTTATTGATCCTTCACTCTAAAAAATGCTAGGTTGTTTCAACCCATTTTTAGTTCAAATATGGACAAACCCAACCGTTCAAACTAACGACTGAGTTTGTCCATATTTGACCCAAACATGGGTTGAAACAACCCAGCAGTTTTTTGAGTGCTATTAATTTCAAATACAATTTCTGAATGTTATTTACATATAAAAAAATAATATTATGTTATTCATGATAAAGTAGTATCGTATTTAATGGAAACTTATTTTTACCATTAGTTAAATGAGGTAAAAGAAGTTAAATTGAAGGATATACTGAAATTCACAGCTTTTAAACTTCTGCACACGTATTTGAAGGCTGCTATTGGATCATTGAGGGTAAACATCATAGGCTATTATGTAATTACGCATTACTTTACAGAGAGCTTACGACCTACTAGCTACATTCTGCCTTAAGAACAAATGGTGCAACCAAATAAAGTATAGAGTTAGTTACAAACTAGCTAGTATTTACTAAGCCTCTCAGTGTGGACTTAACGTTCCAATTTAAGTAAGAATTTACAAATATCTGGTGCAACCCTAGTAACCTTTTAGCAGCTGCCCCGAAGACTCTATAACCTCCAAGCAACTGCCCAGAACACCCTAGTAGAGTAACAATCAAGCAACCGCCCAAAACACTAGTAACTTCCTAGCAACTGCCAAAACACACTAGTACTCTAACAACCGTTCTGAACGCTCTAATAACCCCCTAGCAACTGCCCAGAACACCTCAGTAACGCTCAAGCAACCACCAAAATACACTGGTACTCTAGCAACTGCCCAGAACACCCTAGTAACCTCCTAGCAAAGACCCAGAACACGTCAGTAATGCTCAAGCAACCACCAAAACACACTAGTACTCTAGAAACCGCCCAGAACACCCTAGTAACCTCCTAGCAAATACCCAGAACATGTCAGTAATGCTCAAGCAACCACCAAAACACACTAGTACTCTAGAAACCGCCCAGAACACCCTAGTAACTTGCTAGCAAATACCCAGAACACGTCAGTAATGCTCAAGCAACCACCAAAACACACTAGTACTCTAGCAACTTCCCAGAACACCCTAGTAACCTCCTAGCAATCACCCAGAACACCTTAGTAAAGCAAGCAAACACCAAAACACACTAGTACTCTAGCAAATGCCCAGAACACCCTAGTAACCTCCTAGCAATCACCCAGAACACCCTAGTAACCTCCTAGCAAATACCCAAACACTTCAGTAATGCTCAAGCAACCACCAAAACACACTAGTACTCTAGAAACTGCCCAGAACACCCTAGTAGAGTCACACTCAAGCAACCGCTCAAAACACTAGTAACTTCCTAGCAACTGCCAAAACACACTAATACTCTAAAAACCGTTTTGAATGCCCTAGTAACCTCCTAGCAACTGCCCAGAACACCCTATAGTAGAGTAACACTCAAGCAACCGCCCAAAACACTAGTAACTTCCTAGCAAATACCCAGAACACGTCAATGCTCAAGCAACCACCAAAACACACTAGTACTCTAGAAACTGCCCAGAACACCCTAGTAGAGTCACACTCAAGCAACCGCTCAAAACACTAGTAACTTCCTAGCAACTGCCAAAACACACTAATACTCTAAAAACCGTTTTGAATGCCCTAGTAACCTCCTAGCAACTGCCCAGAACACCCTATAGTAGAGTAACACTCAAGCAACCGCCCAAAACACTAGTAACTTCCTAGCAAATACCCAGAACACGTCAATGCTCAAGCAACCACCAAAACACACTAGTACTCTAGCAAATGCCCAGAACACCCTAGTAACCTCCTAGCAATCACCCAGAACACCCTAGTAACCTCCTAGCAAATACCCAAACACTTCAGTAATGCTCAAGCAACCACCAAAACACACTAGTACTCTAGAAACTGCCCAGAACACCCTAGTAGAGTCACACTCAAGCAACCGCTCAAAACACTAGTAACTTCCTAGCAACTGCCAAAACACACTAATACTCTAAAAACCGTTTTGAATGCCCTAGTAACCTCCTAGCAACTGCCCAGAACACCCTATAGTAGAGTAACACTCAAGCAACCGCCCAAAACACTAGTAACTTCCTAGCAAATACCCAGAACACGTCAATGCTCAAGCAACCACCAAAACACACTAGTACTCTAGCAACTGCCCAGAACACCCTAGTAACCTCCTATCAACTGCCCAGAACACCCTAGTAACCTCCTAGCAACTGCCCAGAACACCCTAGTAACCTCCTAGCAACTGCCCAGAACACCCTATAGTAGAGTAACACTCAAGCAACCTCTCAAAACACTAGTAACTTCCTAGCAACTGCCAAAACACCTCAGTAACGCTCAAGCAACAGCCAAAACACACTAGTACTCTAGCAACTGCCCAGAACACCCTAGTAACCTCCTAGCAATCACCCAGACACCCTAGTAACCTCCTAGCAACAACCCAGAATGTTACCCTCAAAACAATTCCAAAACATTGAGAAATAATAGAAAAGATTTCATTCTATTTTAAGATGTACCATCTCAGAGGATTCACATTCTGTGCACAAACAAACCTCACACAGTCTAAACCAGTCCTCAGACACATCATATCCCAATATTCCACAATAGACTGATGCTGTCCAGTGGAACTCTTCTCTTCCGACACCTGCTCTTGTCCTCCTCCTTTAATGACAGTAATCAAAAGGATTACTGGGTGGACAACTGTCAGACATCACTGAAAAATACGGGGGACAGACAGCAAGTGTCTTTTTACCAGCGGTAGACAACCATCACCATTATCTGCCACTTAATCTCTAAGAATACGTTTAAAGGTCTTAGACTCTCTTATCTTGACATTTGTAGAAAAAAAAAAAAAAAAATCCAAGGTAAGGTTTTCTGCTACAAAAGCACCACTATTTTGACAAAACAGAAAATAAATTTATTTGAAGAAAAATTGCAGACTATATGCTACTGTTTAACAGATTAACTAGATTTTACATTTTTAAAAGACAATGCAATGTTTTGTGCAGTTTCTAAGCTGTTCTAAATAGTGTTTAGTGTAGTGTTGTCAAAAGTACCAACTTCGAAAGCAAGTCGGTGCTGAAATTTTAAAAATGTGACGCTTTGAGCGCTGTTGAGTGGATTCGTAAACACCTCTGATTGGCTATTGTGTTCACGCTCATCAGATATGTCTGTGATTGGCTACAATGATAAACGCTTCAAAACAAGTTGTAAATAGCCTGCTTTCAAACGCTCCCGCTTTCAAAACGCTTTCAAATTCAAACACTTCCGTGTGCTTTCAAACGCTCCCGTGCGTTGATCATTGTAGCCAATCACAGACACATCTTATGAGAGCGTGAACACAGTGGCCAATCAAAGGTGTTTACGAACACACTCAACAGCGCTCAAATTGTCACATTTTTAAAATTTCAGTACCGACTTGGTATTAAAGTCGGTATACAACTCTAGTTTAGTGCATTTCTAGATGGCTAATAGGGTGTTCTGGATGGTTGCTTACTAAGCAAGTCAAAAGACCCCAACCTATCTATGATATATAGGATCTCTCCTATATGTAAATGTATAGGATTTTTTGCTCTTTTTGCCCATTGCATCATTAATCTGGCAAAAAAATAAGTAAATATATAAATAAATTAAAATAAAATAAATAAATCTAGGCAACTTAGGAGGTATTCAGGTTAGGGATTAGTTAAATTCCCAAACTTTAAATATGAAGAATAATAATAGTGATGACTGCTTAGTAATTAGGAACATATCAGATTTGACGTATATCACACAAACATGGTATGAATTTCTCCCAGTCCTTTCTTTACCACAAGTCAACGCTTCAACATCACAAAGACTCCATTATGAAATTTTGCGCACAAAGCACCGACTTCACCCTTTTTCACGAACAACTTTGTTCGAAGAAACTTGCTTTCTCAGATTAGTGTGGCCTATTTGCACTGGCTAAATACATTCAATTGGTCTTTCCTTGTAAATCACTGACCCAAGAAGTACGTGTCAGTGTTCGGTCTTTTGTCAAAGCCATTTCCTTAAGCTAAATGGTTCTGGTCCTCCTCTAAGCTCCCCCGAGCTCCTGAGACTCCAAACTCACAGTCCACTGCTCCTAAATTTCATTACAGGTCTGGCCGAAAATCCCCTGGCAGGAAACAAGAAGGAAAGCTGAAATTTGCATGCGTTATCTTGAAGAAGAGGTTCACTGGTTTGGCAGGGTCCCCTTTGTCATTTCTTTAAAAAAAAAAGGAGGACTTGCAACTACACTAGTGGTGAAAAATGGGCAGTATGACTAAGGAACGATTAAGAAAAGTCTGTGTTTCAGACCATCAATAAAGAGACAATTTCTTATTTGCTGGAAAATGGCAGAATCACTCTCCATGATGAATGGAACATCCCAGGAGCTCTAGGGAACAACGGAAAGAATCCATGAGAAGGTAAAAATATATTTCACATAGGACAAGATAAAAGAACATTTTAGGGAACAGACTGAAAGAAGAGATCTAACATGGTACCTTATCATTATGTTGTCCACAATCTTCCTAAAGTGTGCATCAAATTTCTGACATTTTACTGTAAGAGGCTCTAGCACTTTTCTCCTTTCCAGGAGAGGCTACACCAAATATTGTCTGTGGATAGCCAATAACAGGCAACTGAAATTCATTTTCATGAAGGCTACTTCATGAACTATATCACTTTCACAACCTCCAAAGATAAAAGTTCTAAATTAAAAAAATGAAACAAGAAAATCTCAGCCATGTGAAACTCCATGGTTACCAAGGAAACGTTCGGAAAGATTTCCATGGGGATTAGATCCTTTGATATCCCAAAGAGGAAAGGGATGGGAGAGAGGGAAGCATCCGAAGACACAGATCTGATGAGAAAATCCATCATTAGAGAGTTTTTTTTTTTTTTTTTTTATCTGAGAGAAAGAAAGACAAGGAATCCCAATCAGTGCATATCATTACTGAGCGATTCCAGTCTTCAACATGGGCTACTCAAACTCACAACTGCCTACTTTGCTAATGGGGAAGCCCTCCAATTAACCCCAGCAATTAAATTTCTCTTAACCATAGATGAAAGACAACTACCTCAAAGTTGCTTTGACTTGGATCTAAAACCAGTTTTGTTATTTTTCGTACAATAGAAAGGTAAAGGCAAGACATGAAAGATCACGGTGACCTTACTGAGACAAAACAAAGCTGAGAATCTTAAAGTCAACTTCAACAAACACAAATGTTTTATAAACTTTGATGATACAAGAAACAGCTAGAAGGCTTTGAATTAGAAGACATCAAAGACATTAAAAAAATAAAAAATAAAAAGAGGGGACATATTGTAATTTTGAAAGTTAATCAGCATGTTTGGAAAATGCCTTTGTTGAAAATAAATAAATATCTACCAATTCATCCTTTATAGGGGTTTGTTGCACTGCTTAATAATGATTTGTTTACTACCTGTAAACAATTATGGTTCCTTTCTCTATCATCTCTAAGACCAGAAACATTATTATTTACACTACTGTTCAAAAGTTTTGGAGCAGTAAAATTTTTTAATGTTTATGAAAGAAGTCTCTTATGCTCACCAAGCTGCATTTATTTGATCAAATATACTGTAAAACAGTAATATTGTGAAATATTATTACAATTTAAAATAACTGTTTTCTGTTTGAATATATTTTAAAATGTAATTTATTCCTGTGATCAAAGCTGAATTTTCAGCATCATTACTCCAGTCTTCAGTGTCACATGATCCTTCAGAAATCATTCTAATATGCTGCTCAAGAAACATTTCTTATTATTATAATCAATGTTTAAAACAGTTTAATTAACAGCTTAATATTTTTTTGTGTAAACCGTGATACATTTTTTTATGACCTTTAATGAATAGAAAGTTCAAAATAGAAATATTTTGTAGCATTATAAATGCCTTTACAGTCACTTTTGATAAATTTAATGCATCCTTGCTGAATAAAAATATTTCTTTACAAAATAATAATAAAAAAAAAAGACTTACTGACCTCAAACTTTTGAAATGTAAAACAATTTGACTTTAGCTAACTTTCTCAGCAAGATTCCCCCAGATTGACAGTAGCTGACCTGACCTGAAGAAGAATGCATAATGCAATGCCAAGGATGCAACAAATACACAACAAAACAGTAAAGAATGCCTGAAACAGTACAGAATGCCTATTAAGGTCTAATAAGCAACACATAAAAAGTGGACTAATGTGGATGTTGTTTGGGAACACAGGGAGAATCGCAAAATCCTCTTAGCTCTTCAAAATGGATGTACAGGAATCCGGTCAACACTCTAGAGGTGTGACTGATCCAGCCGTGATTTGGCTAAAGAAAACCAGAGGGAGAAAGTGCAAGAACGATAAACACGGAGGGGGAAAAAAGCCGCAACCAGACTATACGACAAGGCGAGAACCCCGAGTTCATTTTCACCTCATGGGTCAGAGCGCCATTTCATTTACACCTCGATGACCACACACACACAATCCCTCCTACACACACTCCTCCAGCCACAGCTTGACCGCCTCCAGCACGCCGTTTCAACACATATCGGCCAGCTCGCTTCATCTTTTCTCACCTCACACAGGCACAGACCCAAAAACACATTCATCTAGCATAAAATATTTAAGCTAATCAAAAAGCTTTGACTCTCTCTGTGGTTTGTGCCACATTAGCATCTACTTCCACAGTCACTGCAGATGCTACGAACACAAATCCTCTTTAATTCAGGGTTGTTCATGTGTCCTGCAATAGCTGATGGGAGATTACTGGTCTTATGCCTCGACTCACTTAGGTCCTGAATTATAACATTTCTTTCAGCTTGACTGACACATCCACACCCCTTGAGGGAAGCGGGACAAAAAAAAGCCCCAGCTTTGAGTTTAGAAAGATTATTCATCCATCCACCTTGTAATTTAATGCATGATGATAACAACACCATCAAGCAGCATCTTGAATCTTCAAAAACAAAAAATAATCAATTTCCAGCACCACAACCATGCAAATATCATCTTGTCCCCCCCCACCTTCCTGTAGTAATTTCGGATTCATCTTATCTTAATTCTCAGCCACTTTCGCACAGAGGGCTGATCAATCATATTCAAATGTGACATTTACCTCCCGCAAATGTTCCTGGACTCCCCAAGGCTCTGGGACAAAAGTCATGTTTGAACTGCTGGAACGGAACAGGCCGGGCAGAGGGACGTGTTGTCGTCCCTCTTGTGGCCTGACCAGACATCCGCCGCTCTCCAATGTCTCATATCGCACACTCCCGGCAGGCACAGGCACGTGCACACACACACACACACACACACACACAACTCTGCCAGGAACACTTTTACATAAGCTTTCTCAACTTTTCCTACTTTTTTTAATTACATTTGACATATGTGAATGTCACAGATTTGGAGAGAATGATCTTATTACCTTTATTAGACACTACCACTTCAAAGCTAGATAGTATACTATTAAAATGTCAACATATAATATATGCAATAGCTGTAGACAATACACTACTGTTCAAAAGTTTGCGGTCAGTTAAGTTTTTTTTAAAGAAATTAATACTTTTATTCAGTAAGGATGCATTAAATTGATCAAATGTGACAGTAAAGACATGTATAATGTTACAAAAGATTTTAGGAGAAACATCTGAGACAAAGTTGAAACTTAAATGAAATTTCTGTCATTAAGTACTCACCCTCATGTCGTTCCAAACCCGTAAGACCTTCGTTCATCTTCAGAATTAAGATATTTTTGATGAATCCAAGAGGTTTTTTTTATCCCCCATAAAAAGCAGCGTAATTACCGTCATTCAAGGTCCAGAAAAGTACTAAAGACATTGTTAAAATAGTCAACGTGACTACAGTGGTTCAACTTTAAATGTCATGAAGTGATGAGAATACTTTTTGAGAGCAAAAACAATACAAAAATAACAACTTTATTCAACAAATTTGTTGAAATTGCTTTCTATGGGGGACAAAAAACCTCTTGGATTTCATCAAAAATATCTTAATTTGTGTTCCAAAGATGAACGAAGGTCTTATGGGTGTGGAACGACATGAGGGTGAGTACTTAATGACAGAATTTCATTTTTGGGTGAACTAACCCAAAAGAGCAATGTCTGTGCAATATAATGTTAAAATAAAATGTGAACAATGTTAAAATGTGAACATCATATGCCAATTAGCAATTTGAAAAAAAAAAAAAAAAAAAATATAACAAATGTACCATGGTTCATGAATATGTTAATCATTGAGTGCCATGGTACAATCACAGTAGTTTTCTGTAAGGGTGAGAAGCCCACCTGCCTGATTTAAATATTCAATGCTCTAGAGTAATGAGTGTTAATGATTCAGCAAGGAATATAAGGTGACAGAGGAAGTAAACTAATGAATATTTCATGACACAGGGGGAACAGTGAAGCCACGGGTGGTGACAGCTGGAAAAAAAGAATAGAAAACAAACAAACAATTCAAAGCACAAATTAAGAATAAGTGTCACTGTCTGCACCTGGAAGCAAACTATAAAAATATACTACTCTCGTGATGTGTGTGCATTATGTCTTCTCAGCCACATCAGAGAGTCTAGTCATGGGTCACAATCAGCTCTGGCTCATGGTCAAGAAGGCCATATGGCTGAGTGGGCAGTAGACTGTCTAGAGGGAAACACACAAACACTGGCAGCGGTAAAGGCCAGCAATGTCAATACACACAGAATACATACACACCTACTATCCAGTCAACCTTTCAGGTTTTCCATGTATCCGTCTGTGCCCTTTACTAGCAATGATCTTGGCTCAGGCCTGCAGGGTGCCCAAAAATGCCCGCAAGTCCAACAGCTGTGCAGCAGTCTCTGCGGATGCTGAGGGCACCTCTAACAATCTTGTGAACAGCATCCTTACAATACAACTCAACAGACACTTTTCTGTGAGAATAAATATGATTACTGATGAACTACTAAATTTAATAGATTTATTAAATCAAAGTCTTTCTGTAAATTTATATTAGTATGATCCAATTAAACCTCGTTCAAGAAAATTGGGAAGGATCATTTGAGATCAGTGGGTCTCAACCTTTTTGTTTCATGTAAGGCTAAGATGTTTTCTCTGACACTTCTATTAGATAGACAGACAGACAGACAGATAGATAGATAGATAGATAGATAGATAGAAGAATGGATAGACATATAGATTGACAGATAGACAGATAGACAGATGAACATACAGACAGATGAACGGATAGATAGACAGACAGACTGATGAACAGATAGATAGATAGACAGACAGACAGACAGACGGATAGATAGACGGATAGATGAACAGATAGATAGATGGATAGATGAACAGATAGACAGATGAACAGATAGACAGATACAGACAGACGGATAGATAGATGGATAGATGAACAGATAGACAGACGAACGGATAGACAGATACAGACAGACAGACAGATAGACTGATAGATTGATAGATAGATAGATAGATAGACAGATGGATGAACGGACAGACATACAGATAGATAGATGGATGAACGGACAGACAGACAGACAGACAGACAGACAGACAGATAGATAGATAGATGAACGGACAGACATACAGATAGATGGATGAACAGACAGACAGACAGACAGACAGATAGATAGATAGATAGATAGATAGACAGACGAATAGATAGATAGATTGAAAGATAGACAGACAGACGAACATAGACAGATGAACAGATAGACAGACAGACTGACGAACAGATAGATAGACAGACGAATGGATAGACAGATAGACTGAAAGATAGACATAGACAGACGAACATATAGACAGATGAACAGATAGATAGACAGACAGACTGACTGACGAACAGATAGACAGACGAATGGATAGACAGACAGAAAGACAGACAGATAGGCAGACAGACATGGATAGACAGACGGATAGATGAACAGATAGACAGACAAATGGATAAACAGATACAGACAGACGGATAGATAGACGGATGGATGAACAGATGGACAGATGAACGGATAGACAGATACAGAGAGACAGACGAACAGATAGATAGATAGAGATAGACAGACGAACAGATGAACGGATAAACAGACAGAAAGACAGATAGATAGACAGATGGATAGATAGACAGAAACGAATGGATAGACAGACAGACAGACAGACTGACGAACAGATAGACAGATACAGACAGACAGACGAACAGATAGATAGATAGATAGACAGATAGATGAACGGACAGACAGACAGACAGACAGACGAACAGATAGATAGATAGACAGACAGATGAACGAATAGACAGACAGACAGACTGACGAACAGATACACAGACAGACAGACGGATAGATAGACAGATAGACGAATAGATAGACGAACGAACGTCTAATTAAATAATTAAAATAATTATACTTTTTTAAATTATTTCAAGTGATCAAGGAGGATCTGTTCAGACTGAAACATGAAAGTTGTTCCATGACTGACTGATTGGTTAATGGTTTTTAAATCTATACAGTGTAAAACTAACTTACAGATTATAGTAATTTTAATATAGTGGTAGACTTCAATTTAGATTAAGTACAACGGCTTTAAGGCTTTCAATGATGCTGCTGACCAATTGTGTTTAGGGGTATTATTAGAAACACATTAAGTGCACATCCCTCAATAAGACGATCAAACGGCACTTAAAGGGGTAATTCACCGCTGGCAAGATGGTCTTTTATTAAAATGTGGCTGTATGCAGTACAAAGGCGATTTTTGGTGCTACATGATTAGAGAAAACGCTGTGATGTTCCCTTTTCCCAAAAAGGTAGGAAAACTTCAATGCCCTTAATGCAAAGGGCTCAATCTGACTGTGAGCCGAGATATAAAAATGCAGAAGAACGGTCTGTAGTTTTCACAATAGCTCTGGAACTGTCAAAATACTTTTGCTGACAAATAAACAGTGATACATTGGTGCAGGTAACAGCAAAAGAGTGCACATTTTCATTTACATATACTACTGACATTGTATCAGTAATTGTGGTTGAAAATCAGTGAAGTTAGCCTTTAAAAGTTCTATTTCTTGCTCTGAGCAGTGATCTGAAGCATTACAAACCAAAAAATACAGTTGCTTCATTTATTTAGGGGGGAAATTCAGAGAAGAGCAGGCTAGACAAGTAGCCTGCTCTTGTATAAAATTCATCACACGTTCTGCTAATATGACACCCCTTCACCTGAAATACCAAACAGCTAATTAAGAAACCAGGCAACTGAGACTGTGAAAACACACAGCGTGACACCCAGTTGTCGATTCTATCTAAACTAGATGCCAATAAAATACCCTGGATGGGAATTTAATCTTAATTAAACTTTTCCTTGTAGATGTTCACATTTTGTACACCTTTGTGTGGATTGAGGAAAGGCTGCAAAAAATATGTTGCGTCTCTCCTGCAGCGTGACAATAGGAGATTATCAAACATGGAGCTTTTTCATGAGCAAACAGCGGGAAGGTTTGGTTCATGTTGTCATCCTTCTCCAATAATCTTTAGAGGAAGCTTTTGAGCTAAAATGTCACTGTGGCATTTGGAAGAGCATTTCTCCTGGTCCAAGAAGTTCAAGCCCACTTTGGTTGTTTGATTGTGGACTCTCGGCTTAATGCTATAGGATGGAGAGGGGAGATAGAGAGGTGGACACAGCTAGATAGACATAAATTTGTGGTACAATGGGAACGATATCAAAATTCTGATCAGAGCAAAAGTATTTGACATTCCAAGTGCTGATGTACTGACTATCAGACACTGCAATACATATTCCAGATGACAAGGCAGACAGTTGCCCACACGATCATGAATTTTGAGTAGTTTGAGGTCTGAGTTTATGACAACCTACCAATCATGCAGGAAAACGCAAATGATAATGCATGCAACACCTTGCTTATTGAGGTTTTCAATTACAAGTCTTTTTTTTTTTTTTTTTCAAAAAGTTGTTGTCATTAATTATAATTTTTGGTTTGATTTTGGAAACGCTGTAAAATTATATTTACTCATTCTTGTGAAAACGAAGTACACTTTAGCATTTAAAAAGAGTGCTTATTACGGAAATAATATACTTTAAAAGAATATGCTTAAATGCAATCTGATTGTAATTTTCCATGTATCTATAAATGTATATAATGTTGCTGTTTGAGCATAAACAACATCTGCAAAGTTACGACGCTCAAAGTTCATTGCAAAGGGAGATATTTTCTTTTAAAAAATTTGCTGTTTAAGGACTACAACAAACGGCTAATATGGACTACAACGAGCTTCTTTCCGGGTTAGTGACATCACAAACCCCAAAATTTACATAAACCCCGCCCCCCGGAAAATGCAACAAAGGGGGTGAGGCCATGTTGGGCTGCTTTAGAGAGGAGGAAGAGTTCTTGTAGTAGTGTGTTGTTGCCATGCCGTAATTTTACGCTGGACTGCTTCACAAACGAGGGTCAATTCAATGCTATATTTGCACAAAAGATAAACTTGACGGCACATGCTAGTCGATGAGTTGAATCAACTCCACAGCAACTACAAATATTTATCCACTAACCATTCAGAAACGTGCAGTTGCATTCTAAAAGTTGTAACTTCTTCCCGAGTCTCTCCATCAGTGTCCGACTCCGGTTTGAACAATGTAAGGCTGAACGGGTTAATGACAATCATCATTTTGGCTGCGTGAGATTCTCCAGCTTTGTTGTTGTTGAGCAACCGAAGCACAAGCTGTTAAAGCTCTGCTCTCTTCTGGAAAGGGGGCCGGGAGCAGCAGCTCATTTGCATTTAAAGGGACAAACACAAAAACGGTGTGTTTTTGCTCAAATTTGACAAGCTATAATAAATGATCTGTGGGGTATTTTGAGCTGAAACTTCACAGACACATTCTGGGGACACCAGAGACTTATATTACATCTTGTGAAAAGGAGCATAATAGGTCCCCTTTTAATTGAAGTATTCTGACAGTTCAGGAGTTCTGACAGCCTTAAATAATTTGAGGTAAGTATATAACCACTTAACACAGCTCAGATGTAATTTTGGCTCATGTTGCAATAGTTGTTCTAGTTAGTCCTATGTCACCTGTGCACTGGATTTCTCAAATAGTGCCACAGATTCTCAAATTGGGTTGTCTGTCAGCCACCATTCGTCCAGTGTAAATAATGAACTTCCACCCAAGCGTCAGTTTATCTTGCAAAAATTTCCTGGATATTTCACCATTTGTTTTTTCTTCTGTTTTAACAAGATACCCAAGTCCCAGATAATGAAAAGCACCCCACAGCATGATGCTAACTCCACCATATTTCACAGTAAGTAGTGTTTTCTGAGGTGTTACATTTGCACCAGACTCATTTTTTGGCGAAAGAATTTTGGCTGGTCTGACAAAAAAAATTCCCACATTGCAAGTTGCAACTGGGTCACTATTATGCTACATGGCATTTCTTGATCATTTAAATTTTAACACTGTGCCTAGTTGAACATTTTATAATAATAATTTATGCATTTGTTTTACTTTATTTCTGTTTTTAGTCTTGATTTTCACAGTTCGCAACTTGAATAATGACGCCTCAATTAGGAGGGTTCAATCTAGAATATGTGCTTGTTACTTTAAAGATTCCCATTATAATAGGGAGTATAACTGGAACGAGCCAATTTAATAGCAAGTGTGTCCTCATTATGGCTTCTGCAACACTAAGACAAAACAAAACAACAAGCTCAGTGATTTTTTTCTCTCACTAAGAACATTTTGAACATAAACAATGACATTTTAAAATAATTAATTATGATTTTCAGTGCTTATGACTAAAACTATCCCAGAAAAAAAAAACATCAATATCAAGTATAATGAGTGAATTATACCAAACACTAAACTTTTTGGAGGCACTGCAGTGTAGAGATAATATTGTCAAAAAGTACAAAACAATCTTCAAAACTGGCTTTAATACCAAAGATTTTAGATTTGATCTGGATCAATGAACTACCGTTGTGTCTCGAGAAGAAATCAAATTGCAGGACTGAGGTTAGGAACGACCAAGTCGTAATGAGCATGTAGTGTTATCTTAGCACAGGTAACCTGAACCTCCTGGATCAATACAGACCAGCAGGAGAACAGGGAAGGAAGCAGGGTCTAAAAAAGATGCTGTTTCTTCTGTGTACTCACGTAAGAGAAAATGAAAGGCTAAGACTGACAAATATTGATCCCATTCATTCAATCATGATCTCCAGACACTTTCTGCCGTCTCTTGCCCTTCCTGCCTTTGATGAGGACTGCTGAGGTTCTGCGTGACATGTGTGAGTTATACGGGGCCGTCATTGATGTGAAAGCTTGTTCTCTATGCTGTCAGGATGCATGACGGATGTGATGATTCCCGGAAGTGCTAAACTCGGGTCAGCGTATCAGAAACGGTTGATAACGGGTTGTCTGGGATCAAGTGACAATATAAGCTTGAATTAACATGGAACAAGTCACGCATGTGGTAAGACCGTGTGTGGTGAGTTTCATTATTTTGTCTTACATTTTCTGAAGATAATATAATATATTTTGAAAATTTACTCACCCCTATGTCTTCCAAGATGTTTATGTCTTTCTTTCTTCAGTCGAAAAGAAATTAAGGTTTTTGAGTTAAACGTTCCAGGATTTTTCTTCATATAGTGGACTTCAACGGCTACCAACGGGTTAAAGGTCCAAACTGCAGCTTCAAAGGGCTCTACACGATCCCAGCTGAGGAATAAGGGTCTTATCTAGCGAAACGATCTGTCATTTTCTAAAAAAAATAAAAATGTATATACTTTTTAACCACAAATGCTCGTCTTGCACTAGCTCTGCGATGCGCTACGCATTATGTAATCACGTTGGAAAGGTCACATTCTGAAGTGAACTAATCTTTTAATAGTGAGACCCTAAACTAAAGTGTTACCCATATTTTAAGTAAAAAAAAAAAAAAAAAACTTGGGTCCCTCAACGCAAAATCTATGGGATTTTTTTTAAACTTGGCAAAAATGTATAAATACTCCAAAAATCAATTTATCTAATAAAAATAATTTTGTTAAATAAAATGAGCTTTTTTATTTAAACTTCTTTTAAACGCATTTAAATTTTAAAATATAGTTTTGTATTTAAATATGAGTGTGGCAGAAAAAAATATCCATAAAGTATGTTTGAAAAAAAAAAACAAATCTTGCTCCGACCTCCATATTTTCATTGCATCTAGTACTCATAAACCACATGAAATCGTACAACACCGCAACAAATCTGTTCAATATGATTCTTGTGTTGAAATGGTTTCATATAATTAAGTTTTTTTTGAGTATTATAGGTTTGTTTAAATCCATAAACCCTAAGCTTGAGAACAGTAATAGTGATGCTTGCCTTAGCAAGTAACTGTGACCAAAAAGCATGCACAATTCTGTTAAATCAAGGTTGAAGAATTATATTTTCTGGTCAAACACGCATGGGTAAGCGATACCGTAATGTCACTTTACTGCATATTATAAACACAAAGAAAGCAGAACAAGGTTTCCACTTGAACGACCTTCTCTCCAGGAACGGGTCTGGTTGCCATAGGGATTCCCTTCTACTGTCCTAGTCAGAATTAGAAGCGTTTCTGTGCAATCTGCCCACGAACAAGAGAGGACCAACCTTCCGTCTCACATCACCAACTGCCTTCAAATTACTCATTCTGACTGTATGCAAAGTTCAATCATCTGCAGCCCACACAAGCTACGGACAGACGGCCTCTGCCATTTTTATTATTCATGACGAGAAATATTTGCCTTTTGTTGGTGAAGTAAAAAGAGAGGGCTGTTTAAAATGGAAATTCGCTTCTAAAAGATATATTTAAGAGTGACTTTGAAAACGCCGCCTGTGAGGCATCAATAGAGCAGAATGAATGTAGGCGCTAGAAAAAACTCTGTGTTTGGCAGGCTTCTATGTGTCGATTAGGGGCGGATATCCGCAGGTCTCTCGTGATTTGATGCATATGCAATGTATGTTGATATACTGTAGGAGTTGTGTTATGTAACGTAAACAAAGGCACGTTGGATGTGAATCTCGGGTTTGATTCAGAAGAGTTGTGGCTGTCTGAGATGTTTGATGTGATTAAAAAGAAAGTTTTTTTTTCCCTCAGTTGCAGCAACTGAACATGCTACATGACAGCATATTGAAGCAAAGACTTTGATAGGAAAAACAGACCATGCAACAAGCAGCTAGTTTGATCGATTGATTTTTCTAAACTGTTTCTTTTTATATTTCAAAATCCTTAGCTGCTAGCATGCTGCCAGAGTGCTAAGAACTTTAATCATTTTTCGTAAACGAGAACGAGTCTAGATTTCATTGGTGAAATTTAAAAACAAAAAAAGTACAAAAAAGCTGTCACCCGATCAGTACCTTTTCAAAGGTACTAATATGTACCATTTAGGTACTATGTACACTTTAGGTAATAAAATGCACATTTAAGGTACTAATATGCATCTTTTAGGGATAAATAAGGTACAAAAGTGTACCTTTTGAAAAGGAACCACCCCAGTGATAGATTTATTAGCATTTTTTTCCTGAGAGCATGGTTTCTACACAGACTAAGATTTATTGGGTTGTGTTTTGAGCATCTGGCCATAACGCTGCATTTTTAAAGGGGACCTATTATGCCCCTTTTCACAAGATGTAATATAAGTCTCTGGTGTCCACAGAATGTGTCTGTGAAGTTTCAGCTCAAAATACCCCACAGATCATTTATTATAGCTTGTCAAATTGGCTGCAAATGAGCTGCTGCTCCCGGCCCCCTTTCCAGAAGAGGGCGGAGCTTTAACAGCTCACGTTTCGGTTGCTCAACAACAACAAAGCTGAAGAACCTCACGCAGCCAAAATGACGATTGTCAGTAACTGTGTTCAGCCTTACATTGTTCAAACCGGAGTCGGACACTGATGGAGAGTTACAAAAGTTACAACTTTTAGAATGCAACTGGACGTTTCTGAATGGTTAGTGGATAAATTTATGTAGTTGCTGTGGAGTTGATTCAACTCATCAACTAGCATGTGCCGTCATGTTAATCTTTTGTGCAAATCCAGCATTGAATTGACTGAAGACTGGTGTAATGATGCTGAAATTCAGCTGAAATTGCATCACAGGAATAAATTACTTTTTAAAACGTATTAAAATAGAAAACTTAAATTGTAATATTTCATATCACTGTTTTACTGTATTTTTGATCAAATACATGCAGCCTTTGTGAGCATAAAACACTTCAAAAACATTTAAAAAAACATTAAAAAAATCTTACCAACCCTAAACTTTTGAATAGTAGTGTATACTTTGCACATCCCTAATATAGAAATTATTTAACTCATCTGTAGCCCACCTTTCCACTTTTCAATTCTCACATTCTCAATTCTGAGACATCACGCACAAGCCAAATCCTCCATAATTCCACAGCTAACTTGCTGCACTCATTCAAGACAAACAACACTGTAAGGAAGCACACGTTAATAATTGACAACAGAGTATTCAGACATATAATAAATCTCAAATAAAATCTCAGTTTTTCTTGAAAGTCTATCACACTGCATCAATATATCTTCTTGGGGCAACTACAAATTCTATAAGTTCTTCACTTAACGGAACAACACAAGGTACATTAGAGACCACAGACATCTACTGGAATAATGTGAAAGAGGTTTTAAACAATCTGAAGCTTGGTCTTAGCCCTTATTTACTGAAACACTGCCACCCCTATGTCCAAGCAGATGGAATAATCAGATATAATGATGATCCCATGTCAGCATTAAACTACAATTGGTCTACACAGATGCATTTCAGACTTTCTTAAGCCTAGAGCAGTTGATGATATCAAGACTTCTATAAGGGACAGAAAGTAAACATGCATGAAAAAGGCAAGGGGAAGGACACAAACAGGAGGTGATAAGTTATCTAGCAGCTGAGCAGACCGATCTTGAGGCTGGAGGAGGCAGGAGCATGACCCTGTTGGCTGCGTTCACACGGAGGCTGCATCAGGGCAGATGGTGGGGAGAGTTGAGGAGGCTCATACACACACACAGAAATGGTGCCAAAAATATGGAGAAAATGTGATGGCTATCAAAATTGCCACTAAAAACACTTAGAACACCTTGACAACACCCTAGCAACGAGCCAGTGACCAGGCAAGCACCACACACATTTTCTTCAAAAATGTAAAAATCTAGTTTAGTTTAAAAAGTCTAGTTTAAAGGGTTAGTTCACCCAAAAATTAAAATTCTGTCATTAATTACTTACCCTCATGTTGTTCCACACCTGTAAGACCTTCGTTCATCTTCGGAACACAAATGAAGACATTTTTGATAAAATCCGATGGCTCAGTGAGGCCTCCACTGACAGCAAGATAATTAACACTTTCATATGCCCAGAAAGCTACTAAAGACATATTTAAAACAGTTCATGTGACTACAGTGGTTCAACCTTAATGTTATGAAGCGACGAGAATACTTTTTGTGTGCCAAAAAAAACAAAATAACGACTTTATTTAACAAAATCTAGTGATGGGCGATTTCAAAACACTGCTTCATGAAGCTTCGAAGCTTTACGAATCTTTTATTTCGACTTTGGCAGTTTGATATGTGCTCCGAACCACTGATTCGAAACAAAAGATTCCTAAAGCTTCGAAGCTTCATGAAGCAGTGTTTTGAAATCGCCCATTACTAGACATTGTTGAATAAAGTCGTTATTTTGTTTTTTTGGTGCACAAAAAGTATTCTCATTGCTAGGTTGAACCACTGTAATCACATGAGCTGTTTTAAATATGTCTTTAGTAGCTTTCTGGGCATTGAAAGTGTTAATTATCTTGCTGGCAATGCAGGCCTCACTGAGCCATCGGATTTTATGAAAAATATCTTAATTTGTGTTCTGAAGATGAATGAAGGTCTTACGGGTGTGGAACGACACGAGAGTGAGTAATTAATGACAGAATTTTAATTTTTGGGTGAACTTACCCTTTAAAAAGTCTAGTTTAATTACAGTAGCATCGAAGAAGGAAGGCTAAAATTACGTTCGTTTGGAGTTAGTTTCGGTAGTTCAAAACAGCTTGCCAAAGCCAAATTTCTGGAAACGTTTGCCAACCACCATTGGTCCGTGGCGATTACGTAATAGGTAGGTGTGCTCTGAAGCTCCACCTTCCTTGATGTGGAAATCTTCTCTGGTTCATTTGTTCTGTTCAGTTCGTTGAGGTAAGAGTGAGTAAAAAAGACCGAGATGCTTTATATGTCATTCTAATTGAAAGCAACAGAAAAATTCTTTTTTCATGTTTAATACTGTAAAGCTGCTTGCTTTAAAGCAATCTCTTGTATAAAGTGCTATATAAATAAGTGTGACGTGACTTTACTTGAATTGAAGAGCTGGTGCAAAAATATGCACATCGCTTTGATCAGATGCTTTCTTAAGTGCTGTTTTCTCACCGTTGTCATTTTTGTTGTGTGTTTATTTTGTTATTGAGAGGAAAGTGTGCAGCACATACATATTTAGCTAAATGCCGCTCTCAGCAACGTGGCTGGAGTTGGGATGTTTGCTAACAGTAATTATCGGTGCAAAGGCATTTCAAACTTCTTTTTACCCCTAAGTGAAGAACGAAAAAGAACTTCGTCGTGAGTATATCAGGGCCTCAAGCCATGGCTCCAAAATCTTTTGAGTGTGCATCTTTACTCTGAAACAGCTTTCCCTTCAACACCAAACTTTTCTGTCCTTATGCACCATCTCACCACTTACCTCTTTCCCAATTCACAGTCCTGCAACTCTCATTTGTTGCTTTCTTTGCCCTCATCCCCTGCACTTCTCTCTCTTTGTCCTTAATTGCTATGATTAAGTCTACTGCTTAATAATTACTGTCTCCATCCCTCTAGAAAGAGGCCAAAAACACTGACAAACTAAGCGTTCATTCCCTCACAACCTCTATGTGCCCATACACCAATCATGTTAAAGGAAACAGAAGAACACTCTCAGAATCAATCACACTATAAATTAAACACACCTGAATAAGCCAATAGCAAAGTTCCTGCACAAACACAGCATTCAAGTGAAGTTGTAAAGCTTTGAATTTTAGAGAACAGGCATTTGGTGAATGATGAAGAAGAGGATGTTACCTTGATGTAGTAGTTCAGCTGAGGATAGACCCTCTGCACCCCCAGGAAAATAGAGAGAGGGGTTCGGTGAGGGAAGGAGGCTGTGACGACATGTGTAACCTCTGGGAAAGAGAAAACCCGAAAGCCCTGCTTCTCATACAGCTGCTGCTGGTCCTCATTGGGTCCGTCCTCACCTTCACTCAAAATACTGCCTACAGCATAGCGGCACTTCTGTGCTGGAACCTACAACACACATAAACACACATTTCGTAAAGTAGAACCAGTGCAAATCTTGGAATTACTCTGAAAAATGCTTGTTGAGAAAGGTTATTTCATCAATGAAGACAATAATGAAAAAAACACACCATGACAATAATTAAACATACTGAAGAAAATATGACAAGAATAAGGCACTGCAAGATATACAGTAAATAATGCATAAACAATATTTTAGAAAAAGAAAATATTTCAAATAATCTAGTCATAGTATGCATGAAATTGATCAAAAGTGACAGTAAACACAAAGATTTCAGAAAAAATGTTTTCAGCATTGATAATTAGAAGGAATGTTTCTGCATCACCAAATCAGCATGTTAGAATGATTTCTGAAGGAACATGTGACACTGAAGACTGGAGTAGTGATACTGACAATTCAGCTTTGCCATCTCAAAAATAATTTACATTTTAAAATATATTCAAACAGAAAACAGTTATTTTAAATTGTAATAATATTTCATAATATTACTGTTTTTACTTTATTTTTGATCAAATAAATGCAGCCTTGGTAAGCTTAAGAAATCTCTATATAAATAACATTAAAGGGGACCTATAATGCCCCTTATACAAGATGTAATATAAGTCTCTGGTGTCCCCAGAATGTGTCTGAAGTTTCAGCTCAAAATACCCCACAGATCATTTATTATAGCTTGTCAAATTTGCCCCTATTTGGGTGTGAGCAAAAACACGCCATTTTTGTGTGTGTCCCTTTAAATGCAAATGAGCTGCTGCTCCCGGCCCCCTTTCCAGAAAAGGGTGGAGCTTTAACAGCTCGCACTTCAGTTGCCTCAACAACAACAACAAAGCTGGAGAATCTCACGCAGCCAAAATGACGATTGTCAGTAACGGTGTTCAGCCTTACATTGTTCAAACCGGATGGAGAGACTCAGGAAGAACTTACAACTTTTAGAATGCATCTGGACGTTTCTGATTGGTTAGTGGATAAATTGATGTAGTTGCTGTGGAGTTGATTCAACTCTTCGACTAGCATGTGCCGTCATGTTAATCTTTTGTGCAAATCCAGCGTTGAATTGACCCTCATTTATGAAGCAGTCCGGCGTAAAATGACGGCATGGTAACAACACTCTACTACAACAACTCTTCCTCTTCTCTAAAGCAGCCCAACATGGCCTTACCTCTTTGTTGCGTGTTCCTGGGGGCAGGGTTTATGTAAATTTTAGGGTTAGCGATGTCACCAACCCGGGAAGAAGCTCGTTGTAGTCCCTACCAGCCGTTTGTTGTAGTCCTTAAACAGAGAATTCTTTAAAAGAAAATATCTCCGTTTGTATTGAACTTTGAGCGTTGTAACCCAAACAGCAACATTACACACTAACTAAAGTTAAAAAGTGACATCATAATCAACCACCCCTTTAACAATAAAGCAGGCTTATATCAAAGACAATGAACACTTCTCTAGCCAACCTTCCCAAACGGATCCCCAAACAGCATATCCACAACAACTTTCCCAACCCCATTAAAACCCATCAGCTGCCTGCAGTAATCAGCAAAAAGAGCTGTACACCTCTCACAACTCTTATCTTATGCAACAAATAAGCAGGAAGAACTCCCTCACTCTTGCTTGCGCAGTTGTGTTCAAAGACAACGGGGAGCGTCCATGATTCGGTGAGTCACAGAGGAAAAGCTAGCTTAATGAGAATAAACAAAGCCACAGCTGAAAAAAAGCATATAAATACAGGATTAGATGGAGTTGCATGAGCAGGTGGCATTGTCTGAAAAAAACAAAAAAACAACGAAGCTGTAGTTTGATAAGACGGTGCACAGTTGCCACGTGTTTGGCAGCTCCGAGACCAGTGTGGACAGATGCCCAACAGTCACTTTGCATGCACGCCTCTTGCTTTTACCAACCAAAGGCACATACGCTTGCAAATGAGGGCACCGGGGAAATTTGAGATGGATTGTACGACCCAGTCTCGGCTTGGGGTTCAAGACCCTCGAGGATTTGGAGGGAAAAGGGCCTAGGTCGTTGAAGACAGACTGTGACAGATGAAGGTCTGTTTAGAAAAGAGGCTGCAACAGTTCCCATAACATCCATCCTTTAAATTGGAAGAAAAGTGTTCATTCATCTCGTAGTCTTCTGGGTCACTTTCGGCCTCCTGCCGAGCCTTCCAGGTATAAACTGCGCTGCCAGTCGGGTAAAACATTAGTCAGAAAAGCAGATAACCAGATGAGTTAAACTGGTTTTAGTTTTCTTTCATGTGCGCCATCGTTTGGTGTTTATATCACAGTCCAAATCAATTCTGATCCTTCTACAGCATAACATAATTCTTCAAGTAGTCTACTCACAGCTGGAGCGTTCTGTAGCCCAGGTCTGCGGGAGGTCTCGTCTCCTGGTGCGCTCCCAGCAGGTGTTGTTCCCGGGGAGTGTGTTTTAACAGACTGGCCTGTCACTAAGCCTCCATTTGCTCAGAGGTTTTGACAGAAATTGTGACTAAGTCTCTCCCAACACGGCATTAGATTATAAATAAATGAGATCGCAACAACAAAAACTCTGAATTGCCAGAGACCATGTTCTGTCAACAGTTTTGTCAACAGGGGCATCTTTAGGACTTCAACAGCAGATTTTTTTTACAAATATTAATGCAGTCACTCCTACTAGCCACTTTGGTGGGATTAATTTTATATATACATTTTTCAATTGTAGTATTTTAAAAAGGCATCGGAAATTAACTAAGTGCAATGTAGTGTTGTCAAAAATATCGATTTTCGAAATGTGAAACGCTTCCAATACTCATTTTTCGCATAATATAGATATACGATACCAGCTGCGCTTTCTCGCTCTCATCTCTCTGACAGCGAGTTGACACACAGACCCGCCTCCCCTCACTCACTCTTTTCATTTGCTTTCGGATGAATATTGTTGGTGTTACAGGGCTTGAATTTCGGCATGGGATTGCACGTATTGTGCATAATTTTACTCATTACCATGGATTTTGTGCTCACGCCGAAAGTGCGTGCACATAAAGCCGCCTCTCAGTACTAAATTGAGTTCTTTTTTGCTGCTTTTTGCGCTTAAACAGTCAAATACACCCAAAATAACGTCAAAATGCCGGTCTTGGCAAGTATTCATGTAAACACAGTCAGTTATGTTTTAAGTAAATGTAAACAGTTACGCATGTGTAACAGTATAATGGATCCGTGCATGAGGTCTTAAAGTGACAGCAGCCTAATATACCTGCTGCCAAATTATGAGATAATATTAAAAATATCTATATGACAGTTTTTTCCTCATGGTATTGGTCGTAATTGTGGCTAGTGAAAATGCTGAGTGGTTAGTACCTTTGGAAAACCGCTAGCCACAGTGGCTGGTGAGCAAAAAAGTTAATGTCAAGTTTACTATTATTAGTTATTATTATTAGTTTATATCGCAAACCGCTATGCTGCTTTATATTGCAAACTATTTGTTATCATGGTATTTATCTTATTAACAATCATAAACACACATAGCACAAATAGTTTTATTGTTTACTGCTTTTTGTTTTTCTTGTAGTTATTTACCTATAGCTGCTAATGAATCAGAAGTCTCACACATTCAAAGAAAATACTTTACCATTGCAAAATAAGGTGGATACATCACAATTATCAGGAAGTTTGACTGAATATAGATAAAAAAATAAAATGGATGCAACAAACCTGTTTAGATTAAAAATATATAATTTACAATCCAATCAATTCCCGATGGCCCTACATTATTTTTCATTGAGTATCCTGTTTCGCTCTGAAACACATGGAAGTGAACTGGATTGCAAATGCTATTTCATGTTGACTTTAAGTTTGTTTGAAGGCAAAATTGTGATGGCTTGTGCAGTCAAACCAGCAATTTTATAACTTTTATTCTGAGCCTTTGCTGAGCCTTAACCACTACATCACACCACGCCTTACAATAAACTACCAATCAAAACACCAGTAAGTCATACTAAAAAAAATGATATGTTTCTGCTGACAACTGGGAAAAGCTCATACAGACTCTGAAAATTGGGTTTAGAGGAGTTGCAATGTAGGTAAAGGAAGGATGGTTAACCGTAGGGTGGCATGTTTAGTCCCGACTGAGGTAAACGTCTGCAAAGAAAGCTTGTAGACAATGAAATATGGTGAGAAAAGATAATTCAAGACACTGAACTGACAGAAAGACAAAAGTACTGATGAGCATATGTAACTGTCAGTGTAGCGGTTCTGTTTTACTTTTGTCGTTTTACTTGTCAAGCAGCAGTCAAATCCATTTCAGGCAAATTTGCGAAATGTCACTGAGGTTACGTTGTTGCAGCAGTCCTCTGGGAAATCGACTCCAAAATACCTTGGAAGGCAGACTCATTTATTCATCACTTCAGACGCACTTTAAAAAGCTCTCGCATCTTCCCTTCCCCCTCGCTGTCATTGCCGCTATCCGCATCTTCACAGTGGACTGCCTTTTCATGTTCCTGCCATCCTCAGACAGCCAGGACGCTGTGAAAATACTAATAGTTTTGATGGCGAAAGCCAGTTGGAATTCTGTTCCAAGACGTCTGTTGACAACAGGATGCTTAAGATCCTTCCTGAAATGGCAGTTTGTTGACATTATCTTTTCTGTCACTAGTCAGTTTTCATCAGGAGTGATGGATCGTGAAGATGGTCACAATAAGCTATCAAGCTCATCAAATAATTCACAGTTGTCGAGAACAGAAAACACTCAGTTAGGGCCCGTCTTTGACATGAGTTAAAGGCATCTCAGCATCTTTCTGTTACAAGCAAGAACATAAAATTTGCTTTCAATCAAAATTCTTTAAAGTTAACTTCCTGGTGCCACAGAACACAATTATTTCTACGCATGAAAAGAATGTACTTCATTTTAAAATACAAACTTTAAGTAACAGTATGGCACACTGTCAGAAAAACCTTTTACCTTGCAATTGGAGATGTACCCTCAAAGATACACCTTTGTACCTTACAGTAAAGGATACAAATTAGTACCTAATGGTACCCTTGAAAGAATAGTTCACATTCTGTAATCATTCATGTCATTCTAAAACCTGTATGACATTCTTTCTTCAGTGGAACAAAAAAAAGGATAATTTGAAAAATGTTGTTTTCAACCCCAGTGACCTTCAAAATATCTTTTCTGTGTGTGTTCCACAGAAGGAAAGTCATACCAGTTGTGAACCAGTGTTATTTTAGTATTATTTATATGCTATTAGAGTATTTATTAATAATTTTAATTAGATATATTTTTCAGTTTTAGTAATTTCATTGTGCTTATGTCATTTATTTGATTACTTATATATATATATAGCTTTAATTTATTTTATTTCAGATAATGAACTATCCTTAAAATTTAAGGTATTCATATGCACCCTTAAGTGGTGCATAAGGTAAAAAAGACTCCTAAATGTACAATTTTTGGACATTTTCTCTGACAGTGCAGTATTGGAACATGCTGACATGTCATAAAATTTTGTCTTGATATTACAGACCCCTTTCTCGCATAGTTAGTACATTCACATCACAGAACCATTGCAAATCCCTCCTCTTGTGCTATGGAATATCCAATACTGGCACCAAAAAGCATGCACATACTTCAAAAATCTAGCAGAAGATTTTTACAATTCTGCCAACAGTCACCATCACTTATTCTAATAGAAGCCTTTGCTTTAAGTATCTACTGCGCCTATTTTTTCTTTTCATCTTTTTGACTGACTCAAAAATCTGACAGAGAGAACAGAGAAAGAGCAAACCCTAAAACTCTCCGTCACTTAGGGACTGGAATGCCTTTCATGGCCCTTTCACAGAATCCGGCATGTGAAGAAGTCTCCCCAGCTCTTCTTATCCATGGCAACCATCTTCAGACCCATGGGCTTCCACTTCCACCGCATTGTTTGGCCTGATGAGAGGAAGTTCCCAAAAGCTTGAGGGCTTGCAGACTACAGTAGCAGTCAGTGAATCAGAAATCGAGGGACTAGGGTGGTCACGCCAATCCTTGTGGTAAAATCTTTAATCCTAGAGAGTCCATTGTTTTCCAATCCTGTTCCTGCCTCTCTCTACTTTCTATCAGCAGCCTTTGGGAGCTTCTGACCCCCGGGTTTAGCACCCCAGGCTCCTCTCTTAATGAGTTGAGATCATTATGCCAATTAGCTGAACTGGATCAGGACTTGGCCATGGCTGTATGCATGGAGCTTTGGACAGTTGCTAATTGGGGACTTGGGGGAAGAAAAAAAAAGTCTGTCGGTGACAATAAGGCTTTGAAAGTAAAGCCGAGCTGTCACTCAAGAGTCCGACTCCATTCCAGTAGGGCTTTCTAGTGGGAGGTTGAGTGCACATTAACGCTATGAAAACAGATTTGACCGGTTGAAGAGGGGGTGGGCAGGAAGTGTGAGAAATGTGATGATGCAAGTTCTGCATCAAGAAGGTCTTGTGCACAAACAGGAAAACCAAGAGGCATTCTTTGCCAAACAAGCCAAGAAATAATTCCAGCAACACCATCAACCTCCACAAACTGAGCATCTTCTCGAACAGGATGGTGGGTTTCTGCTCTGCCTCTGCTGCAGAAATGATGGTTATTTACTAAACCTCCATTTGCAACAGATAAATGCCGGATAAATGCATACATAAATAGATAAATATAAATACATTCCCAAATCCCACTGTTGCAAACTTTGTGAGAGCTAAACAACTTGAAAAGTGATTTAACCCAGAGGGCAACTGGAGCCACTGAAGGTCAGATGAAAAGTCACAGAAGTTGGGGAATGAGCTCATTTATATTCCCTAAAAGTGTAAGGGCACTAAGGTCAAGCGGAGTAGGTATAGGGCAACAACTCTGACAGATTTTACCTTTTCTGCTTTCCTATTTATGACATTCTGAGATAAAGGTCCATGCTCGGGTTCATAATAACCTTGGTGCTTCGATCGGCTACTTCTGCTTCCCTTCGTCCACGTTCTCTACTATTTGTACTAAACTGAAGACAACATCAGAATTTAGCTCCTCCAGAACTTAACTACATGATAACTCATATACAGACTATATAATAGACACATGCATTTGTCTCATCACGCCTTGATTACTGTAATGCCCTTTTCATTGGTCTACCTGCCAGCTCCATTTCCAGATTACAATACATTCAAAACTCTGCTGCTAGAATACTCACCCATACCAAGCGTTCTGCTCATATCACCCCAATTTTGTATGATCTCCACTGGCTTCCAGTTGACTACCGTATTCAATTCAAAATTCTCCTGCTTGCTTTTAAATCTTTGCATGGCTTGGCTCCCCCTTATCTCTGTAATATGCTCGTCCCCTACACTCCGACTCGCTCACTGCGTTCCTCCGACTCTGGCCTTCTCGCTGTCCCTCGGCATCGCCTCTCTTCAATGGGGGGCAGATCATTTAGTACTATCGCACCCAAACTCTGGAATTCTCTCCCCCGCTCACTCTGTTGTGTTAATAATATCTCTGAATTTAAATCATTACTCAAAACTCACTTGTTTTCTGAATGTTATACCTCTGATTTGATGAATTGATTGTTCTGCATAATTACTAATAGTTCTCTGAATTTTATGTTATGTCTCTTAAGTCCTGTTTGTGTATTTTATTGTACTTGACTCTATTCTTCTGTATGCTTCCTTGTCCATTATTGTTTTTCATCATTGTCTACTTGTATTATCTCTTCCTTGATAATTGTACATTGTAAAGCGTCCTTGAGCCCTGGAAAGGCGCTATATAAATAAAACTTATTATTATTTTATTATTACATAAGCTAAACTCATCTCTTATAAACTGTTCTGACTTGTTTTCAGCATTGAAACACCATTGGAACTATAGTTACAACTTCTGAGGTGATTTTTTTATTGGAACAAGAAAGAATTTTGATTAACATGTTCTTTCCCAAGAAATTAAAAAGAATGGCAAACTTTTAAGCTTGAACTGAAACTTTCAAGCTTTAAAAGGAGCAATACCTGATTCATGAATAAATCATTCTTTTGAGTGAGATCTTGACAATGATTCGATTGATCTGATCTCGAAACTGATATGTATATCAACTTAAAGGGTTAGTTCACCCAAAAATGAAAATTCTGTCATTAATTACTCACCCTCATGTTGATCCAAACCCGTAAGACTTTTGTTCACCTTCTTAATGCAAATGAAGATCTTTTTGATGAAATCTGAGAGCTTTCTGTCCCTCCATAGACAGCTATGCAACTACCATTTTGATGCTTCAAAAAGTTCATAAAGAGATCATACAACTAATCCATATGAATCGAGCAGTTTAGTCCAAATTTTCTGAAGAGCCTCGATCGCGTTATATGATGAACAGATTGAATTTAGGCTTTTATTCACATATAAACATTGTTCATTGAACATAAAGAGAAACTCAACCGAACCTGCTTGACATGCGAGAACAAACCTCTTGCGGAAGCTCAAATGTGCTGCGTAACACACAAGAATGAATCTCATTGGTTCTCGCACGCGTCAAGCAAACATGCTTGAGCTTCTGTTTACCACAACTGATGTGTAAGTTGATCAATGTTTATACTGTATATGTGAATAAAAGCCAAAATTCAATCTGTTCATCATATAAAGCAATCGAATCTATTCAGAAAATTTGGACTAAACCACTCAATTCATATGGATTAGTTTTACGACCTCTTTATGAACTTTTTGAAGCATCAAAGTGTTAGTTGCGTAGCTGTCTATGGAAGGACAGAAATCTCTCAGATTTCATCAAAAAGATCTTCATTTGTGTTCTGAAGATGAACGAAAGTCTTATCGGTTTAGAACGACATGAGGGTGAGTAAATGATGACAGAATCTTTATTTTGGGGTGAACTATCACCTGGGGTCAGTTTATCATCAAAGCCTTCTAATTCCTTGTAATTGCATGGAAAAAAGAGAATACATTATTAAAAATGTATTTTTGTTAAATAAAGTCAGACAGGTTTGGAACTACATGAAGGTGCATAATTAATGAAAAAGATTTTTTTCTATTCCTTTAATGTTAACACTTTTTACTTTGGTATAAGAACACCTCTGCTACAAATAAATCACTCAAAAGAGGTTTTATAATGTAATAGCCATTACTAATTTTCTGGCTTTAGTAATGATGCATTTACACAGCAAAATACAATAAGGAATTTGGAAAATATGTGTACAGCAGGCAAATTAGAAAATGTAACACCATTTATCATGATTATATATGATAAAATGAGATTATATGCGATAAGAGCCACACAATAACAGATAAACGAATTATTTCAAAATATTCGAACATAAAAAACATATTCCACCCCCACATGGTCAACTGCATAATAAACATGAGAGCACAACATGACTATATCAACACCCCCATCTAGTGGTGTATAGGACCAACATCTCCATACGGTCATTTGCTAATATAAATAATTTATTTTAATAACCAACACACATTAAAACAGCAATAAATGAATAAAGAATATTATTAATAAAAATAAAACTGAATAGAACAAATATCAGAACACAAACTTAATGTGCATAAAATCTCTAATGAAAAGTAAGTCTCTTGTAAGAAACTAGCCTATTTAGAGGGAAATGTTATGGATTACAAGGCCAAACAAACAAACAAACTAAAGAGCAAATTTAAATTAAATGAATTCACTAAACTAATTGAACCAATTTACTTTCATGAGGGAATTAAAGTTTAATGCATGTGTAATGTGCTGGATGGGCCGAGGCTGAGCTCTGCATACTGAGCGTTCAGTAAACAGGAAACAGCACAGGCTGCTCTGAAGCCACAACTCAGACTTCACAGCTACTAACATAATTATGTTATTTATTTACACATGACGTATATATGTCAAATATAATGAGAGTGATAATGGCTGTGGGAATTAGAAGTTGAAGTACTCTGTGTACATTTGAAATAAATGTGTTCTGCAGGTGCTTTTATTACCTGTGCAATATATAAAATGCACATGCATTAAGGAAAAATACAGTACAAATAATATAATGCAATTAACGTGCAGTATTTTCTCCTGAATGTAATGTGCCAACATTTTCAACATGGCTTTAATTCAAATGGGAATATATATTAGTGCTGTCAAATCGATTAATCGTGATTAATCGCATCTAACATAAAAGTTTGTATATATACACACACACACACATATATATATATATATGTGTGTGTGTGTGTGTGTGTATATGTATATTACACACACATATTATATATATATATATATATATATATATACACACACACAAACTTTTATGTTAGATACGATTAATCGCGATTAATCGATTTAACAGCACTAATATATATACACGTCACTTATATATATACAGTATATAGCGACATGTGAAATTTATATATATATATATATATATATATGGTGCCCGGGGAGCAATTGGGGGTTAGGTGCCTTGCTCAAGGACATCTCAGTCATTTCCTGGTGGTACTGAGAATCAAACCCGCAACTTTCGGGTTACCAGTCTGACTCTCTTACCATTAGGTCACAACTGCCCATATATAGCCTATGCACATTTCTAAATGGGAAAAAGTGAATCTTTATTTTTATTTTTTACTTTTCTTGAATCAGTTACAACTGTAAATCAATCACTAATCCACCTGTCACACTTAGTTTGGTCTTAATGCTGAAACATTACCATTAATAATTCCAGATATAATACAATACTGCCAATTCAGCAATATAACAAACAGTGTCTTATTGACATAGCAATAAAGAGTCAAGGTGCACTAGTGGCCTCATTCATTCTACAGTCTACTCACCTTCTTTGGATCATCATAGAAGATCCCAATGCACGACAGGTTTGGTCCAATGCTGCAGCTCTCTTTGAACAGTGACCCACAGTTTTTATAAGGTCCCACTTTGTATTTATAGGCTATAGTGATGCTCTTGACCGGGGGTAAACCAGTCCTGATATGGATTTCAGTGGTCAGTCCAGAGTACAAAATATAACATACAGCTACGAGAAAAAGAACTAGAGAGATGAAGCCTATGAGACTCAAAATCTGCCATTCCCACATGTCAGCAGAATGCTGTATCGTGAGGTTAAAGTGTAATAATTACCGAGAGCTGCTTTTATCGAGAATAACAGACTCTCTGGTTCATTCAGTCAGCAAACCATCCGGGCTATGTGGGTTTTACTGAGCGACTGCATTTGTTAACGATGAAATGGACTCAGATTAGAGGATTTGTGACTAGAAATCAAAACTTAGTTGAAGATAGCACACGAGATACTCAAGAGCGCAGATTCACTTCCTTAAACACAGAACAGGTCGCGCTCGAGCTTCCTGGACGCAACCATTTGCTTGTTATACGGGTGGGAGATATTTACTACCGCTTAAATTAAAGCGAGTGTCGTGTTTATTTCTAAACATTTATAATTCAGATTTTTTATATCTGTTATTAATAATTTAATACAGAAAGGCTTTGGTTCAAGGGTTTCACATATGTATACCGATGGGTTGATGGTATTTGGTTCGAACTAAAAACTGAACACGCAAATTAGACAGCTGATAAATCTGTACCTTTTATGAACTATTTGTAATTTAATTAACGTTCAGGCTGTCCTTTGTTTATATTATGCTTTGGTATGTTTCTCGTTTTTAATAATGCACAGAAGAGAATAAATATGGACTAGTGATGCTCCATTCGTGAACGGATCGGATCATTTTAATGAACAGATCGAATCGGTTCACACAATCGGACTAAACTGAATTATTGGTTCACTCGAACTGAATCGGTCTCGAGTTGAATCGACAACCTTCTCACAAGTCCGATTCCTAAGGAACGAGAACCGATGAATCATTAAGCTGATATTGAGTGTACAGATTATATGACTGAGGAAAAGTAAGATGTTTTAATATGGAGTTGCTTTAATAGACTAATATCCTATACAAACACAAACCTAAATAACATACTTTAATAACCAGCAACTTAAACTGTATAGGAAAATAACTCTGATTCAAAAGTCTGAAAATTCAAGATAAAATATGTGTATTGTATATATAGCCTATTACATGAAAAAAAATTAAACGAACTTTTATGCAGGGGTTGGAAAGCAATATCGTCGTTTGACAAAAGATGGCGGTGTTTAACAGTGTTCACCTCCTGCTGCCCTGGCACGAGACAGCACTTCCTCGAATTGTATACGCAGTTCCCTCCCCCTTGACTCAAGGTTCAACTCAAGGTTCAACTCAAGGTTCGTTGAACAAACAGCATTTTGCACTTCGAACTACAGAGTGAAGTGCGTGTTCGAGCACGACAGGGACCATGAAGAAGTTTTATGATTTGTCCGCCAAGCTTTTGTCAGGGGACCTCCTGAATTTTTCGTCTCTCAAAGGTAAAGTTGTGCTTATTGAAAATGTTGCGTCGCTTTGAGGCACAACAGTCAGGGATTACACTCAGATGAACGAGCTCCACAGTCGTTATGCTGATCAGGGGCTGGTTATTCTGGGCGCTCCCTGCAACCAGTTCGGACATCAGGTGAGGCTTGCAACAGAATTGAGTCATTCTTCAGTTACACCTTTTTGTCTGTACTCTGTGATGATTTGAAAGAGAAATGCTTTAAAACAACAAACAATCATTAAGGATAAATTCTATTATAAAATTTATTATTATTTTTTTTTAATAAATTATATCAATATACCAACCCTGTATATTATGCTATACTATACTATACTATACTATACTATACCAACCCTGTATACCAACCCTTTATATATAATATATTCATTTAATATATTTTGTTTTTAATAAAATATTTTTAAAATAATCTTAATATATTTTAAACATAATATTATTATAGTAATACATTACATTGATTATATATAGTAAATATTTGTAATATTTTTAAATACTTTAAAATTATTTAAATACGTAATATATTAATTTTAATATATTATAAAAAACCTGCAATAAATTAAAAACAATTTAATTTTTTAATTTATTGCAGGTTTTTATATTTTAATTTAAGATTTTATATATAAGCAATTGAAATATTTTACAATCTGGTGCCTATATATCGCTATCAGCAAAGCTTTGTTCATTTTTGATAGCAATGACAATGGACAACATCTGCATTATTAACTGATTTCATGTTTATATGCCGTTATCTGCTTTATTGCATAACTATATTGTGCAATTTTAATTGCTTAACAGGAGAACTCCAAGAATGATGAAATTCTGAAGTCTCTGAAGTATGTCCGTCCGGGAAATGGCTTCGAGCCCAAATTCCAGCTTCTGGAGAAGCTGGAAGTGAACGGTGAGAACGCCCACCCTCTGTTTGTGTTCCTGAAAGAGAAGCTGCCTCAGCCCAGTGATGACGCTGTGTCCCTGATGGGTGATCCCAAACTCATCATCTGGAGTCCCGTGAACAGGAATGACATCGCCTGGAACTTTGAGAAGTTCCTCATCGGCCCGGACGGGGAACCTTTCAAGCGGTACAGCAGGAAGTTCCTCACCAGCGACATTGAAGCAGATATCAAAGAGCTTCTCAAGAGGACGAAGTAAATCTGGCAGGCAGCCTTCTCGTGTTTGGCCACACAAGATAGACCGTCCACTGCATATCACATGAAGCCATAAGATTGTTGTTTGATATAAGCCGACTGTGCAGACATGATTGAAGTGCAGACTGTTTTTTAGACATTTTACTTAATGAAGATGCTTCCTAAAACCTTTCTGAGGGAAGTTTCTGATGTAACTGTAAAGGTTTATTATAATAGTTGTGTTTTATCCATGAATTGCACAGCTCAGGTTTTGTCTTTCAACTGTTAACTGAAACTAAAAATTAAAAAAAAAAAAAAAAATCCTGTTGTTCCTTATTTCACAATTTACAAAACTGAAAAAAAACCAGAAGCGGTTCATAGGACAAACGTCAGCCTCACATTTTCACTTCCACATTTTTTTAAAGTTTTTTTTAGTTTTTTTAAGTGAGATAATATTCCCCCTCTGTGCCTTTTTTTAAAAAAAACTTAAGTGTTATGAGTGTTATAATGCCTAATGAATTATCCAAGTAAAACTGGTTTAAATGATTAGTATAATACTGACTGTAGTTCAGATTGCAGTGTCAGCATGACTAAGCATAAACACTGAAAATGACTGTCCACACAGTGCAACACTGAAGTATTGTCATATCATGCTTATGTGGAATCTAGATATTCACCTAATCAGAATGATACAGTATTTTCACTTAGTATTATTTACAATTTTTATAGACAAGATCTGCAGCAATTTTGGGTAACACTTTAGTATAGGGAACACATATAAACTATTAACTATGACATTTCCCTCAATAAACTCCAAATTTACTGCTTATTAATAGTTAGTAAGGTAATTGTTAAGTTTAGATATTGGGTAGGATTAAGAATGTAGAATAAGGTCATGCAGAATAAGTCATTAATATGTGCTTAATAAGTACTAATAAATAGCCAATATTCTATTAATATGCATGCTAATAAGCAACTAGTTAAAAGACCCTAAAATAAAGTGTTACCCAATTTTGATACAAGTATATAGATATTATAAATAAAAATCAATAGAAATATTTCTACCATTCTAAACAAAAATAATATTTTTACTGCTAATGACCCATGAGTATTTTATTTAGCGTTGTAAGTATATAGATATAATAAAAAATAAAGGTAACACTTTAGTATAGGGAACACATAAACTATTAACTATGACTTTTCTCTCAATAAACTCATAATTACTGCTTATTAATAGTTAGTAAGGTAGTTGTTAAGTTTAGGTGTTGGGTAGGATTAGGAATGTAGAATAAGGTCATGCAGAATAAGGCATTAATATCTGCTTAATAAGTACTAATAAATAGCCAATATTCCAGTAATATGCATGCCAATAAGCAACTAGTTAAAATTAAAACTGTAAATAGTAATATTTCTACCATTCTGAACAAAAATAATATTTTTACCACCAATGACCCTTGAGTATTTTATTTAGTGTTATAATTATACAGATATTATAACAAAAAAAATTAAAATAAAATAAAAATGAAAACAGTATTGATCAATAGTAACAAAAATAATATTTTTATCACATATGCCCATTACCTATGAGTAATTTATTTAGTGTTATAAGTATATAGATCAAATTAAAATGACAATAAATTATATTTATTATACATAAAATATACAATATTTTTTTTACATTTTACAAAAATACAAAATATTAACAATAAAAGAAAAAAAATGTAAATAAAATTAAAATTTTAAAAAATTATTAAAACTGTATAGATCAATGCGTCCTCTAGAATGGAATCCTTTTTTTTTTTTTTAAATATTGATTCTAGTGCAGAAATAAATTAATCTAAAGAAGGAGTAAATGAGAATTACATGCATATACTGTATTTCTATGAACTCTGTGCTATAAAAACATACATTATGAAATGCATAAAACTTTCTGAGTACCCAAAACATGTTTAAAGCATATATTTTCTTTTAAAAATGATCGAATTCCCTCCAAACAAAAAAAGTATTACATATAAATACTTGAGGGCATCAAACTATGGTGATAACTGTAAGTCCAGCTCCAAAGAACTGACATCACAGTCAGCTGTGAAGTCATTGTCCCGCTCAATCTCAAGAATCGTGTCCAGCAAGAAGGAATATTCCTCCTTACTATCATGAGCCCAGCGGTCTGTACTTCCCTCTTCCATATCACTATTTGCACTTTCTTCTTGGCTAAAAGAGGATTCTGGGTTTTTACACTGCAAGGATCTACTGCAGACGCGGTTCAGCTCGTTTTCAAACTCCAGCTTTGCCACAAGATCCTCCAAGGTCTGTATGTCTGAAAATAGAGGAGGGAATTATTCATAAGAGTTGGCATGACTGGCAAGTGTCACAGTTAATGTTGTAAAAACAACTCTTTGGTGACATCACTGACCGAGGAGCCCATGTAGATCTTGCAGTATTGCAGACTGTGTGCAGCATAAAAAGTCTTCCTTCCTATTTATAGAAAATGGCCTAATTATTAGTGGCAGACATATAATCAGGACAGCTGCAGCACATTTATCAGTGATAAAACAATATATGCACCTAAAACACATGCAGTCTGGCCTCTCTGTCCAGTGGTCATATACATATGTGCCATTCTGTGATATTCTAACCAGGCTGTAGTTATGAGAAAAGACACTGTTTGGAGATGATGATGATGAGACGCATGGAACCTCTTCTGCTGCTTGATCCAAAGCTGCCGTAAGGCCTCGTCTACATTTTCCCAACTTGATTGACATTTCTCTGTTGATTTAAAACAAAACAATCACAATATGTTACACAATAAAAGCATACAGTTCACAGAAATACACCTTGAAAACTACTAAATTGGCAAGTGGTACCAACAGTGCTTATTAATGAGCTGCACAATACAGGTCAAAGGGCCATAATACTTTAATATAAGCTAAAACAATGCCATAATATTAATACTATTAAGCTTCATGTCCAAAAACATGGTATCACGATAGCATTTGACATGATATGTTTTTGGACATGTAATTCATAGGCTATATGAACATAATAATCACTAGGGTAATAAAAATAACCATTGCTAAAAAGGATACACATTAGTATACAGTAACATCGGTCAAAAATGTTAATATAAAAAAGGCTTATACATAATTATATTAGTGTTATTGTAATATTAACCTGCTCTGAATAGGAAGTTTTTGTCCAGATAGACTTTACTGGTGGGCTGAAGGCTGATTCGTTATGAATACTGAAGCGCCGAGGACTTGATGTCTGTTAATGACGTGCATCAGAATGTTATTATTTGTGTATTGTTTTTTATTCCGTTTATTTTACGTTTATTCAGTTCGCACGCGCTGTCTGCATTCTAAAGTGTTTAGAAAATCACGCATTAATAATACAAAGACCAAGAGATGGAAAATGGATACAGATGGATATTTTAGTCAAGCCAGAAAACAAAGTTTTTTTTCCCCGCAATATCCAGAATGAGCTGTGATTCGTTGTTTGTCCATGAGGGGGCGCTGCTGCTCCTTCCTCTCACACAAACAGCGGCTAACGCTAACTAGCTCACGATGGCCGGACAGGAGGATCCAGTGCAAAGGGAAATTCACCAAGACTGGGCGAACCGTGAATATATCGAAGTGATTACCAGCAGCATTAAGAAAATAGCCGATTTCCTCAATTCCTTCGGTAAGATGGAGAAGCTGTGGCGTGTCGTTTAATTTTACTTAATTTATTACGCCATTTCTTCACGCTAGCATGCTAATAGAGAGCAGTGTGTCATTCCACTGCTTTATGTGTAGAAAATATATGGATTAATTCAGTTGTTTTGTGTTTAATGTCGTTTAGGAACAAGTAATATCATAATAAATGCGTATATATTTTGAAGACTTTGTTTATTAGACATGCAGATAGTGTAATGACCAGGAAAAACATGTAGGGCGTTGGGTTGGTTTGATGTAGGTCTTGTCGTCCATGTTTCAAATTTGTACTTTTTATATTAAATATTGTGTTTAAATGATGATTTAGCTTATTGGTATACAGAAATATACATCTTTCAATGACTATATACACATTTAAAATCTTTATAATCTTGTGGTGTGATGAGGGCCAAACACGGATAGCTAATGCAGAGACATTGGTTTGTTTTGATAAACCATCCCCATTTTCAGTGCCAGTACAGTATGTGTAATATCAATAAAATGAATCACTTATTTAACAAATATGTTATTTATTTTTTTAAATATATTCTTATTTGTTACTTTACAGAAAATATATTATACTATTTTGTAATTTATAATAATAATAACTGAAAACTTTTGTAATTTTTATTTATTTTTTATTTTTGCTGATTATTGGTATAGATGTTTTGTGTCACAGGAAATTATTGCTGTTCTCATATGTTTCCTAATACTGAAATGTCTCTTTTTCTCTTCAGATATGTCCTGCAGGTCTCGTTTAGCCACTTTGAATGAGAAGCTCACTGCTTTGGAGAGGAGGATTGAGTACATTGAAGCCAGAGTATGTTTTTATGATTTTAGAAAGTCAAAAACAAAAGTTTGCAGGACCCCCTTGTTTTAAAACCCCTGATTTGTTTTCTGTTTTGTCTCTTAAGGTCACAAAAGGGGAAACCTTGACTTAAACATCGTCCCAGGTCGATGCCGAGGTCAAGATGATGGCTACGAACACTCGCCTCCTTTCTTTATCATTTACTTTAATTATTCAAACAAAAATTCTATTGGTTGGCTGTTGTAGATCAGTTAATTTCTGTATGGGACCATTGTGATGATGTCTATAATAAAACAGATATTTGTTCTTCCTCATTTCATGCCTGATTATGGCTGAGGTTATACTGTATCTGGTCCTCCAATTTTTCTTTTTCTTTTTTTTTTTTTTGATCTGTCAGGCAACCTGTTACTGTCTCTGTGGTGCTTGTTCATGCAAACAGCCCAATGTTGTATTTTGTTTGATTCTGTCCTGCTGTTAAACAACAGTTGAACTAACTTTGACACTCCATGCAAAATATATTAACGGTCATGCAAATATAGATTCAAATAACCATGGATAAACAGTAATTATGCCTTGTTTTTATTATTGAGAACTAATTATTTTTTGAGTTTTGATTTACCCTTCTGTGTTTTACCAGAGTCTGTTCTGTTCTTGTTATATTACAAAAGGATGTTTAAAATACATTGCTGCCTGCTGTACATTTATCATGCAGCAAACATCATGAGAAATGCCAGTTAGAGCTGGGGGTGGATGGAAAGCACTAAAGTGCCAATCAGACTGTTTTAAAGTGTTTAGTGCTTCTCTCTAGCTACACAATTTTATGTCTAAGTGTCTGTTATGATGCTTTTGTGGTTAAACATTGAATAAAAACTCGGTTAAATGGTCATGCTTGTTCATTTTAATAATTAGTAACATTAATATCAACGTTCCAACCAAACATATTACACATTAATGTGTGTGTGGAACAAGTTAAATGGCATTATGTCTATTGCCATTGCTAAACATTTTCTAAACTGAAAAATCACATATTTAACATTTATTTATATATATATATATACAGTATATGTGTGTAAATGTTATATATGTAATATATGTATGTATATGTATATATATTAGAATAAGCTTTTTTTTAAAAAGGGTTACAACTGCATTTAACAGCATTTCACTCTCTAAAATGTATATCGTAACAAATAATTCTATATATTTGTCTAAATCTCTCAGATTCAGCCTCAGGCTTGTGTTTGTGATTGTATATAAATTTGTAAAAGTAACATATACATGAACTTCATAATATATATAACCAATAACATCATAAAAACTCTCAATGATAAAAATATAAGTTCTTCCGCCTCTACACTCCAGGGTGAAAAGAACGCACGATTGGACTTTTATATTGCATCAACTCCGAGCTTTTATGCGTGTCTAGTAGCATTTCCGGTTCCGTTTCTCAACGAGCTCCAAGTTGATAATGTTCTCTTTCACAGCAGAATCAGGCATAAATGTTCAAAAAAAGACATAATGCGATCATACAGCCGGGATCTGAGTGGCGGAATCGAGAATGTTCCTGTTTTGATTGAGAACAGTGTCCCTAAAGAGGCTTTTTCCGACTTTCAGGTAATTAATGTTTTTACTCGTCGTCTTACAGTATAGTCTTTATAGATATATTGAAAATTTCATAATTTTGCAGTGTAATAGTGGTTTCAAATAGCACTTAAGTTGATTTTAATGACGAAAAATGCATGAATAGTTCTGTCACATCGCCACTAGATGCCAGCACTTTCACATACTTTCACACTGATTTCCAGTTCACAGTAAATCTTAATCTGAGTCAATCCTTTAGTATGTGCCAGAGAATGTACAAGGACCAGGCTGTGACCTTGACCCTAGTGCGGTGACCCTTCCTGGCTGCTCATGTCGTGCCCGTTCCTGCCTGCCCGACAGCTGCCCCTGCTTGAGGTTCGGCCAGACGTATGACAGCGAGGGACGTCTGAAACAACAGCAGGAGGACGGCGGCTACAGCAGGCCTGTTTTCGAATGCAATGCCCTATGTGCCTGCAGCGACTCCTGCCAGAACCGCGTCGTTCAAAAGGGTGTCGATGTTCGCCTAGGTGTTTTCAGCACCAAGGACAGGGGTTTGGGGTTGGAGGCTCTCGAGCGCCTCTCTTGTGGCCGATTCATATGCGAGTACGCCGGGGAAATAATCGGGCCTCATGAGGCCCGTCGCCGCCAGCTTTCCCAGACTCCTCTAGATATGAACTACATCATCGCTGTTCAAGAGCACAGCGGAGGGGACAGGATTACCCAGACATTCGTGGACCCCGTCGCTGTAGGCAATGTGGGGAGGTTCATCAACCACTCCTGCCGGCCCAACCTGCTCATGGTGCCCGTGCGAGTGCACTCACTGCTGCCTAGACTCGCTCTGTTTGCGAATCGAAATATAGAAAGGTATGAAGAGCTGACTTTTGACTATGCAGGTGGACAGAACAGCAACACAGACACACTGAAATGGGATAACGCACCAAGCGGGACTGACACAGGGGCTGATGGTGATAAAACACCACAGAAAAAAGTCTGTCGTTGTGGGGCTTCAAACTGCTCAGGATTTTTACCATTAGATATGTCAGTTCTCCATTAAAAACAATGTTTAAACTAAATTTAGAATGTGTACTAATGATTAGAAATGTATGTTTAGAGCACCTCTGGCCCTCAAGGTCCACTTTTCTGCAAAGTTTAGCTCCAACCTTGATCTAACTCACCTGCTTATTAGTCCTGAAGACCTTGATGAACTTGTTCAGGTGTGTTTGATTGGAGCTAAACTCTGCAGGAAAGTGGATTTCGAGGGCAAGATTTGAGAACCCTTGGTTTAAAACTTGAAGTTATATTCAAATATTATTATTTTTTTTATTTTGTGAAAGGTTTGAATTTGGGGCAAATGTTTTCTGTAATGATTAACATATGCATGAAAAAAAAAAAAGATTTATGTGTACTTGATTGTTAGAAAGACCTGTTTGGGTGTACATTTTAGCAAAAAATTGGTTAATTAAATTTTGTGACACTTTATAATAAGGTTCAGTTAGTTTACTTTAGTTTAAGACACTTATGGCCGGTTTCACAGACGAGGCTTAAGCCTAGTCCCAGACTAAAATGGATGTTTGAGCTGTTTTAACTGAAAGCAACATGCTCTGACTTATCTTAAAATAGGTCAGTGCCATTGTTTTGTCTCAAGATGCACACCAGTAATGTTTTTTTCTTAGCTTAATCTAAGCCCTGTCTGTGAAACCGGGCCTTAATGTAATAACTAAAAATTATTAAAAAAAAAATATTTTTTTACAACACTTAGGTTCATGTTAATTATTCATTTGAACATTTCAAGTTTTTATTAAAAAAAATATATTTTCTTAATTATTACATTTATTTAAGTTCATGTGTTTTTAACAAACATAAATATGTATGTTAATATAGATTAATAAATACTGTAAAAAAATGTTTTTCATTGTTAGTTCATGAACAGTGTCATTATTGGTAACTAAAAATATTAAAAACATTCTTGGTAATGGAAATAAAGCTGGAATTAAACAAAATATACATTTTAGATAAAAAACATAAATGAAAATTTGAAATATTTTAAGTTCTAAAATTACTAAAGTGGAAATAAATAATTTAAAGCTAAACAGAAATATTTAAAAACAACCAAAAGCTAATACCAAAACAAGCACAAATCACTAAAATTAAAAGAAAATATTAAAATAAAAGCTATTCCAAAATTTGAATAAATACTATATTAGTATAAAAATATGATAAGGTCTAATTTGTTAACATTAATGTATTAACTACCATGAACTAACAATGAATAATACATTTGTTACAGTATTTATTAAACTTTGTTTAAAAATACAGTTATTCATGGTTTGTTCATGTTAGTTCACAGTGCATTAACTAATGTTAACAAATACAACTTTTGATTTTAATAAATGTTGAAGTTAATATTAACTAAGATTAATAAATGCTGTAGAAGTATTGTTCAATGTTAGTTCATGTTAACTAAAGTAGTTAACTAATGAAAACTTATTGTAAGGTGTTACCAATAATACTAAAATAACACTTCTAATGCATTGACTAATGTTAACAAATTGAATGTTATAAAGCATTATTACCCCAAACTTTATCACTTCTCTCAAAATGTACAACAGCAGCACCATAAAAGTCTCCTTTAAGAGCAGTCTGGGTTTCTCATCGTATCCTATTGGGTAATGAGCAATTAAAAAGGACCCATGGGTGTCTTAATATAGTAACGGCTGTTAGTCTCCTGTCACACACGGGTGGGAGCGACCCACTTCACTCTGACGCCACCCTTAAATCTGCCCCCTCTCCTCTCCATCTGCCCCATTTCCACTCCAGCCGAAATATTAATATCCACATCTGGGTTAATTAGCACAGAGACCAAAAACCAGAGCAAAGAGCAAGGCATTCTGGGTAGACGCAGATAGATTCCATCTTTATCAGTGACACTTTACCCATCAAGTACGTTTGGTTACTTCGCCATTGGGGTTTCAGGATTGAAACTTCATGTTTCTTATTATAGAAATCTCAGTCAATAGATGTTCTGAAAACATGCAAGTGCTCTTTTATTTTTTCAAAATATGTTATTATAAAAATAATTTATTATAATTTATTTCATTTAGTATTAATAAAAATAAATATTATTAGTAATTATTAATAATTAATCATTTGTAAAAATACATTAAATATATGTACTTTTTTTTTTGCAAATTATTATTAACATTTAAGTCCCTTTCTCGGTGTATGGTGCCCTAGACATGTAAAACATTTTCTTAAGGATGTAAGCCAATATTAAACCCATATTGATGGACTACTTTTCTAAATAATGAGGGAGACACACCGTGTCTAGTGGTAATAGCCTTGTATTTATTAGTAGTCATTGTGTAGTGATTGTGTTTTCTTTGCACTTCGATCCACTGATAATGTGAGGATTGTGGCAAACTCTCCGAATCCTGTTTTTGTTCTCATGAGTCATTGGGGTTTGGTGAGTGAGCCGACATTCCTGGGTCTCTATGGCAACGGGATGTGTGATATCGACTGGACGGTGCGTGTAGGCTGTAGTGTTTAGCAACGACTGTTGAGGAGTGAATCCGTAATTCTCTGCTCAGTTAGCAAGTGTCAGCTTTGCCACTTGAGGTTGTGTACCAAGTGTTTGACTTACAAAGGAGGGCATGTCAAGGTCTCATTTGTGTTTTCTCATGGCGAGGTCACATTTTCACCTCAGAGAGAGAAAGAGAGAGCTGCACTGATTGCAACCTCTGCACCGTTGAAAGGGACATTGTGCAGGGCACTTCCTTCAACCTCTGACCTCTGTGCTTGTCTTTTCTGTTTGTCAGATAAAAGAACAGTTGGAAAAAAGAAAAAACTAAACAATCAATTAGCTAAAGAATTAAGATTTATTATACCATTATTTCTTGTTTATTATTATTTTGTGTTATTATTAGTGCTATCAAACGATTTATTTTGGATGCGATTAATCATTTGACAGCACTAATTATTATTATTTCAGAACACATTTTAAACGTATTCATATTTAATTTATAATTAGAGATTTAAATTTAAAGTAATTTAATAACATTAATTGTTAATTTTTTGATTCATTGATTTGATTCATATTAATCACTTAACTATTAGCAATACTAAAATACAATTGTTTGATAAAAATAATGTATTTCATAAAATATATATATTTATTATATATATAATTTCATAAATATATAAGTAATAAAAAATAAATAAAAAATTCTAATGATTTTGTGTGTGTGTGTATATATATATATATATATATATATAAGTGCTGTCAAATCAATTAATCGCATCTAACATAAAATTTATACATATATACACACACACATACATACACACGCATATATATATATATATATACGCACACACAAACTTTTGTTAGATTCGATTAATTGTGATTAATTGATTTGACAGTGCTAATATATATGTATGTTAGTGTTGTCAATCAATTAATCGCGATTAATCGCATCTAACGTAAAATTTGTAAATATATGTTGTGTGTGTGTATATATATATATACACACACACACACACACAAACTTTTGTTATATTTGATTAATTGCAATTAATCGATTTGACAGCACTTGTATATAAAAGTGCTGTCAAATCGATTAATCGCGATTAATTGCATCTAACATAAAAGTTTGTACATATTTGATATGTGTGTTTATGTATGTATATACTCTATGTATGTTTTGTTAATCAATCAATGAATAATTATTGACTCTTCATAGATATATATATATATATGATGAGCAATAATTATCCATTGATTGATTAACAAAATGAATTAATATTTAAAGTTTTGATAGAGAGTTTAAAAAATATATTGTGGTATAGGTAACTACAAACTCATTTGACCTAGTCTGGATATTATTGAACTTGTGATCCAAAAAAGATGCATTTCTATTTATTGGCTGGCCTTTTTTTTTCTTTGGCTTGAGATCCTCTGGAGAAACTAGGGCAGTGTTTTATTAAATAAGTGTGTCCCTCAAGACTCGGTTAATGTCCACGCTGCAGCCGAGTTTAAAACCGTGTTGCCTTATATTTTTATATAGAACATTATCAGGAGAGTTTCACTGCAATATGAAAGAAAAAGAAATATTCCAGTGGCCCAGATAAGGATGTGACATTTAGAGCGTTATAGTAATATCCACTGCTGTGATTTATGAGTACACGCCAGGTGCATAACGTGGACAACACTGAGGCATCCTGGTGAAAAATCCTTGTAAAATATAACATTTTTTTTCATATAAATTGGCACAAAAAATGCATTTAGGCAACTCCCCATTACATACACTTGTGTAAAGGACTCATATCTTTTGATGTGTGAACAATCAATAAAAATGCTTTTCCAGGGTCAGTTCTCAGGGCAAAACTATTCATCCTCCACATGATGCACCAAGAAACAGTTATAGTGTGACTATAAGCTCTTTATAGTTATATCAAAAGTCATCCCTTCATTATTATCAATTTTATTCCAATCTTAAATGCTTAAATGCCTTTTGTGCTTGCAGAGCGAGGCAAGATCATGCAATACAGTTTGAATGAAACTTCATAAGCTTCTAATCAACAATCACCCATATTTTTTGTGTAAAAAGAAAATCAATCAGTGCTGTTCCTTCACTGTTTAACATTCCCTGATTCTTCGTTTGCAGAAGCGCACCGAGCCTAGTTTCCTCTCATCAGTCACGCCTGTCCTCCACGCTGCCATTAGCGACAGTCAAATTGCACGGTGCTTAATAGTGACTTAATGAAGCTGCTGCTTTGAAAGCTCAAACCTGCTAATCGGCCCCTTATTACTCAACAGAAACTGTCGGAGGTCCTGTCATCCGGAATGGAGAAAGAAAGTGACATTAAACTCAGCTGGTTATATTGTGTAGAGCTCACAGCGCAAGATCACAGGCCTGTTTCGATGAGGGGAATTTGAGCGAATACATTAATAGTGATGAGAATTATTTATTTCAAAAAGATCTCTCTCTCTCCCTCTGAAGAGTCTGTTTGCGCTGCATCCTCAGATATCATATCTCAGAAGAGTAGACCTATAAGTGATTCATTTCCATAGTTACCACATACTAGAGTGTGCAGACATTAGATTATGATAAGGCAATGTTCATCTCTAGTATATGTTTATTCATTTTGTAGCATGTGAACTGATAAATTGTGGTATTTGTTATTGCTTGCAAGTGAATATGCATGTATACAGTAATTTGTATTATTCTAAACAGAGAGCCACACAAAATATTATGGCTTATCAATGACAATTCAGGCTCACAGAGCAATAAGCCACAAGACCCAATTAGAGTAATGCTGTAGCTCGTTTAATAAGACCATTTCCTCTGGGAAAACTAAAGCCATTATCACTGTATAATTGTCTTTTATTTTTAGTGAGGAAGAACTTTGTCCTGTAGGGTGGATCAGGACACATAACTTTAGTTCATTTGCATCTGTCATCTACAGTATGTGGTCATGTTACGTCATTATATGCATAATATGTTGTGATACAGTGGTTGGTGCAACAAGTCCCAGATGGTGTTGATCAAATCTCAGGTGGTTCCTTTCCTATCACAGCGAGACAACAGCAGATTTTTTTTTTCAGTGGTTTCAGTGTGATGTGAGGTGTGACGTAGCCTGTATAGAAACTAACCACATCCGAATCTGCCTGCTGTTTTAAATATAGACTACCATTCAAAACTTTGTGGTCATTAAATTTTTTACTCTTTCACCACTATGGACAGAATTTTCCATAATTTAGGACAACGATCCCTGCCATTGACAGAATTTTCCTGCAATCCGTGTTTTCACTGTCATACGGTAGGGGGCGCTATTACGCATCTTCTGAAAGATTACAGAATCTCCGGACCAAAACACAGGCGAAGCAGAAACAAGAGATAGAAGCACGTAAAATAACGCGATCGTCAAACATTAAACAGCATACAAATCAAAACTGCCTAACGTTACTGAATAAAATGTCGAACCAGGATAAGGTAAAGTACTGTGAAGCTTTGTGGGTGTTGATGGGATCAATCTACTCCATCTATGTTTTGACAAAGTCCCTTTAAGACTTAAAGGCTTAAACTATTCTATAGTCTTTGGTTTTGATCATCGATTCTGGATTTGATTCATTCTGAATCCGATCCGGACACAGTCTTTGACAAAAAAATTGATTTTCTCAAAATGTTGCTTTTTTATATGAAGCTTGCCCAAGTGTTGATAAAAAGAATGCATGAAGCTAGAATAAAATGCATGTTCATTTTACAAAATATTTTACAAAACATTAAAGTTTTGTGAAGGAGTTCAAAAATGCTGGTGCTGGCAAAAAACAACAACAACAAAAAATTCTGGTAGGGGAAACAGCTGCTTAATATATATATATATATATATATATATATATATATATATATATATATATAAAGCAGCTGTTTCCCATACCAGAATTTTTATATATATATATATATATATATATTTTTTTTTTTTTGTGTGTGTGTGTGTGTGTGTAAACCATGAGTTATGGATACAGAAATAGAAATTTAAATATAATAAAGGTATATACTGTCACTTTGACTATCCTTGCTGAGTAAAAGTATGAATTTCTTTAAAAAAAAAAAACAAAAAAAAAAACGTGAATTTGTGAAAACCACCGTCGACCGTTATGACTGCGATTACGCCCACTGAGTGGCAAAAGACTGATTGGCAGCATTGGTTTTCAGCGTGAATGCCGCGAAAAACACACAAAACACATCCAAAACGGGAAAGAGCTTTGCGACTGACTGTACAAATAGCTTTGACACAAAATCTGAGGTATATTTTTACAGACTGCTGAAAGCTACAAAAAAAGAGAAGGAAATAGGTCGCTGCAATTCACAGAAACAGCTGGACTCCAGGCGAAGAAACATGTTTTGCAGTTATCATTTTGTGTCAAAATGTTGGATTTGGGGTAAAATCATACCCTATATATTGTATTGTTATATATTGTGTTGACAACTCATCAATTAAATATTTACCATCTTATATTCTGCATAATTGGGTGTTTTTAAATAAACACTGACAAAAATTGTACAAGTTTTAGGGCTGGACGATATGACGAAATATAAAACATTGATATAAGTGAACACTCTGATTTAGACCTACCTATTTTGTCTTTATATAAAGCGTTCACAGGCCGATTTGCTTTATGTATTTCCCCGGCGTCGAAATCAGGCACATATAAATGTCAGGAAAAACGATTCCTGGCTGCATGTCAATATCCATGGATTACGTTTCTTTGACATGTCATAAGGAACACTTTCGAGCCCAACCTTTAGTGTAATCGTTTGTTTTACTCGCGTTTTCGCAGTTTCCCTTATTAAATCCAGTCATGCAGCAGGTTCTTTTGCCACTCAGTCCAGCTGAGGGAGCGCGTTCCAGCGGGAAAGTGACATCTATGCATACCCTCTATAGGCGCATAGTTTTTCTTTACAAAGTGACATCGCCAACTACTGGCCTAGCGGCAGAATACAGCGTTTTTAACCGTTTTCACGGATCCATGTGAACAAGGATCACAATGATGTCGTCTGTATGCAAAAAACGCAAAGGGAAAACTTTTCCGTATTTAGTACGTTGTTGTGTAAACGTATCCTTATACTTTTTCTCTCTTAGTTGGAGATCCTCTGATACCTTAATGCAGACCAAACGGTCCATTTAAATCAACTGAAATTTGTTGCAGGATTCAGTTAAAACACTGACCAACGGTGGCTATTTAGAGGAATATAATTCCCTTTAATGGTAAAGATACTAGTAGTTGAGGTAACTGTCAAACATTAGTATGATGGAAATAGACTGTGGTCTTGACTAAAGCCCGGGATACACTGCACGATTTTTGGCTGTCCCAGACAAAAGATTGCCATCGTGAAACAATTGTGGAGGTTCAAAGACAGCTGTTTTCCCGGTTTTGCGACCAAAGATAGCCTACGATCATTTTCTGACAGTGTCAGAAATTCAGCATGATCATTGCAGTGTTTGCTGCTACGACCTACGTCTACGTCTACTAGCAGCAAACACACTGTGCAATGATCATGCTGAATTTCTGACAACTATCGTAGGCTATCTTTGGTCGCAAGACCGGGAAAACGGCCGTCTTTGAACCTCTCTCACTGTACGACATAGGACCACCAATTAAGAGCCACGATCACAGAAATCGCCACGATTGTTTCACGATGGCAATCTTTCATCTGGGACAGCCAAAAATCATGCAGTGTATCCCAGGCTTAAGACCATAAGTCGAGACCAGGATTCAGACCAAGACTATAAAGTCAACATGAACTCAAAACTGACCCTTAATTCTTGAACGATCTCAAATATAAAAAAGAATGGTTTTTAGTCCACTTTTCACCATCCAATCAATTCCCAGTGGAAAACAATCACATCCTGCTAATTGTTTTCCTTATTGAATGTCCTGTGTCATTTGAAAGTGCGTCACATTACGGAGTAAATTGGATTGCGAATTTCATTTCATGTTGATCCAGACCAAGAAACCTAATTATTAAGATCCAGACCAGGGCCACGATTACATCGTTTTGAGGCTTTAGATTAAGACCACTATATAAGCTTTCCTCCATTTTTTCAAAAGAAACAGATTTAAGCTGTATAACAACAATATGATTTTCTTATAATTCATAAACTGTATGAGAGTCAGTAGGGTCAGTTTAAAAGGCAGCCTCAGTGTTTGTCATCCTCTAAGATAATGTGCAGCTCATTATGAGCCTTAATCGCATCATCCACGACAAACAATGGCCGTTTCCTCCTCATTGGCTGGTTAATTTTATTTTTGTCTTACAGCCAGCAATCAATTTACAGATCGTAAACTGGCCCAGGCTGTTCCTCCATGTTTTAGATCACTCTTTGTCACATAAGAAGAAGAAATCACGAATGAAATTTCAAATGTTTCTCCTATACAATAATGAGATTAAATGGACATGTTTGCTGAAGATTCATGTTTCTCTGATTTTTTTTTTCTCCTGAGAGAAAGACCCTAATAATCTCCACAGAGATCTCAAAAATGTCTCAAAAGCCACCTTTCCACCATCGGGCTGAACGGTTCTAAGAACGGTAAAGAACCATTTCAATTATATTTCCACTTGAGCCTGGTACGACAAGGCACAATTACAAACCATTCAACAACAACCATTCATTTCTTTAAAAAAACAGCAGTGAATTTCTGATTCATTTACTCTTATACTCTTTTTCTCTTAGCTGGAGATCCTCCGAGACCCAGGTGAGACCCTCAGGGCCTGAATGCAGACCAAGCTGTCCGTTCAAATCAGCTAAAATTTGTTGCTGGATTCATTTCAAACACTGAGCAACAGTGGCTATTCAGAGGAATATAATACCCTTTAATGGTACAGATACCACGTCAACTAGTAGTTGAGGTAATTGTCATCTTTTAGTGTGATGGAAATAGACTGTGGTCTTGACTGAGACTTTGGACTGAAAGTTTATTAAACACATCAATTCTATTTGTGCTGTTTTAGAATGACATCTGTCACATTTTATAGTTGTCTCTCCACAGATGATTGATGTTTTTCATGGGTTAACTGTTGCATCCATCAACAGATCAAAGGAACGGGTCGAATGGCTGCTTTTGGTTTGAGCAGCTGTAGCTGAAGATATTTCCATCTCAAAGGCTCACTCGATGCTCTCTTCCACTCCACACAAACGCACACACGTGGAGAATAAGGTGAGAGCCCAATGCAAGACGCACAACTTTGTATGATAACAATGACCTGAGCCAGCCCACACTCATGGCCCCTCTTACTCATCCTGCTGTTCAGAATACAGCACATGATGAATGACAAGCACAAGAGCCTCTATTGTGTCTGTGTGTGTGTTGTCAGGAATAAACATCACTCTCAGGGTGTGAGTGCACACCAGGTTGCTAGGTGATGTACCTTTCTGTGAGTGATATAGCTGTGCTGGGCAAGCAGGAAGGCAGTTTTGGGGATGCTGCTCTGGTGAAGAGTACTGGTTAAAAAACAGATCATACACTACTATTCAATGGCTTTTTTGAATTTGAATTTGAAATAATTATTTTATGCTCATTTATTTGATCAAAAATACAGTAAACGGTACTATTGTGAAATTACAATTTTACACAATTTTGTAATTTAAAGGGGTTCTTGATTATGATTTCACTTTTTTAACTTTAGTTAGTGTGTAATGTTGCTGTTTGAGCATAAACAACATCTGCAAAGTTACAACGCTCAAAGTTCAGTGCAAAGGGAGAAATTGTATTTTACAGAAATCACTTTTTAAGGACTACAACAAATGGCTGGTAGGGACTACAACGAGCTTCTTCCCGGGTTGGTGACATCACTAACCCCAAAATTTACATAAACCCTGCCCCCGAGAACATGCAACAAAGGGGGTGGGGCCAAGTTGTTATAGTGTTGTTACCATGTCGTAATTTTACCCCGGACTGCTTCACAAACGAGGGTCAATTCAATGCTGGATTTGCACAAAAGATTAACATGACGGCACATGCTAGTCGATGAGTTGAATCAACTCCACAGTAACTACATAAATTTATCCACTAACCATTTAGAAACGTCCAGTTTCATTCTAAAAGTTGTAACTTCTTCCTGAGTCTCTCCATCAGTGTCCGACTCCGGTTTGAACAATGTAAGGCTGAACACCGTTACTGACAATCCTCATTTTGGCTGCGTGAGATTCTCCAGCTTTGTTGTTGTTGAGCAACCGAAGCGAGAGCTGTTAAAGCTCCGCCCTCTTCTGGAGTAGCAGCTCATTTGCATTTAAAGGAACACACAAAAATGGCGTGTTTTTGCTCACATCCAAATAGGGCAAATTTGACAAGCTATAATAAATGATCTGTGGGGTATTTTGAGCTGAAACTTCACAGACACATTCTGGGGACACCAGAGACTTGTATTAACTAAAAGGGGCATTATAGGTCCCCTTTAAAATAACTGTTTTCTGTTTGAGTATATTTTAAAATGTAATTCATTCCTGTGAATTTTTTCAGCATCATTATTCCAGTCTTCATTGTCACATGATTTCCTTCAGAAATCATTCTAATATGCTGATTTGATGCTCAAGAAACATTTCTTATTATTATCAATGTTAAATAAACCGTTGTGCTGCTTAGTATTTTTGAGGAAACCATGATATACATTTTTTCTTAGAATTCTTTGATGAATAGAAAGTTCAAAAGAACAGCATTCATTTGAAATAGAAATCTTTTGTAAAATTATAAATGTTTTCATTGTCAGTTTTGATCAATTTCATGCATCCTTGCTAAATAAATGTATTCATTTCAAACAAACAAAACAATATTATTGACCTCAAACTTTTGAACGATAGTGTAAATGAGATAAACACACATTATGCAAGGGAATATTTGTATATCAATTCCAGCAGGGCATAATACTTAATATCATGATCAAGATTATCATTGCATGAAACAAACATACTCATATCTGACATGGTTTTTCCACACAGTATTTTTATAATATTGCTGTATGTGGGGTGAGATAAATTATAAACAACAGTCATTCACTGATTTCGGTCCCATTGGTAGCTGCATATTGTCACTGCTCATTTGCATAAAAAAGCAGTTTCTGTTGCACATGTTGCCGAACATCGCCAACCCACACTGAAACTGAATGACTTCTGGTGATGTTGAAAATTGTTGTCAGTATGTTATGTGCTGTAGAAATATCATGCATGAGAGCAAATAAAAATAAACTTAGAGAAAAACAATTTAATATTTAATGGCTTTTAAATTAATTTACTTCTTTCTGTTCTGTCACAACAGCACGCACAGCATTGTGGGATATCATAGACAGTGAAAGATATTATGCTGCCATTAAAAATAGACCATAGTCGGCGACGATAGCCTTGTGGGCAGCACGCCGACATATAGCGCTGCTGCGCTTTGGGCGACCCGAGGTAGAGTCCCGGCTCGTGGACCTTTACCGATCCCGCCCCCCCGTCTCTCCCACTTCGCTTCCTGTCTACATACTGTCCTATCATAAAAAATAAAAAAAAATCTTAAAAAAAAATAGACCATATGAAAGCATCTTTGTAAACATTGGATTCAGACATACGCTGATGTCCTCTAGTTTATACAGCACTGTCTGTTCAGGTTTTGGATACTGATGCTTTGCACTAACCAATACTGATACCTGTAACAACCCAACCGCTTTAATGCACACTTGACCCATCATTATTAATAACGACCCATTAAAAAATATTTCAATACAATTAAAACAAGCTGCAGTTATCTATAGCAACCTGTTTTCAAGTGCATTCGCAAGTGAGTTTGGTGTATTTCATAAACAACCCAGAGCATATTCAAAATAGAGGCGTCTATCAAGGGAACACTGTTAAAAGTCAGTGCCAAAGCACATCAAAAATGTGTTCCAGTTCGATGGATGAACATGAGGACTGTTTTTAGTAGGCCAAATGCGAAAAAAAGAAAAAAAGTAGATCACCAACTTGATTTGTGGGTCAGACTTTTAAAAAGTACTTATGAAAACCAGAATTGAAGGACATGGGAAGTAGTCCATCACACCACAAGTTTAACCTGATCCAAACCCGTTTTGCTGGATTCTTAAGGGTAAGTATGCATTTGATGGTATTCGTCATGACTCAAGTATTATGTTTCTTAAACACCATCTAAGAATTCTGTGCATTTTTCTAGACTTTCTAAACTCAGATTTCGGAATGCCATAATTACATATCACAATAATAATGAGGAATTATATACACTTAAATTAATACTGTTAAACAAAATACACTCTTCACCTGAAAAAGCTCCTTCTGTTTTTGACAGTCGGTGACCTCATGACCTCATAAGCTCCTCCCCCATTCCTTTTAAAGACACACTGTCGGCCAATAGAAAAAGAAAGAATATATGCCTGTTTTTGACATCTATCTATCTATCTATCTATCTATCTATCTGTCTGCCTGTCTGTCTGTCTATCTATCTATCTATCTATCTGTCTGTCTGTCTGTAGAGGTACAGAACTCCATTACCCATCATCTCTCACTCCTGATGCGCGTTCAGTTAAGGGGCGGAGCTTCAGGGCTCATGTGGAGGTGGTGAGAAAGCGGACAAGTGCGGACAAAATCCAACTGGCAGCTAGACGCCGCGATTTTCAATTGGGGGACTTTCGCATATCATGGAATTATACGAGGAATCCCAGCTGGAGCAGTTTTGCCGCTGAGCACATCGCCAGTGTTTTATTCCCGACACGGTCTCCTTCTGAAGAAGGTAAAGTTCGGCTGAACTCTTGCTATTACTGTACTGCGAAAGGGACATCAGGCAGTCAGTGGATGTATGACTGATGCATCCATCAGTGAGAGCAGAACGGAAGTTTGACAGCGTGTTACATCGTATCAATGAAGGCGTTCGATGCGCTGATTGATGTTGTCGCGGTAACAATGTAACAAATTTTAGAACGATTCAATGTAACCGTGTCAAGTGCAGCTGAAGGAGGCAGGTGGACCTCAGACATCAGCGAGGCAGTGAATACAGTCATTTAAAAGACATTATTCAGCCGTCGGGTTTAGAGTATATTAGTGTTCGTAGTGTCTTTCTGTATTGGAGTTTATGCAATGAAGCGGTTTGTTTTGTAATAGATGCGTTGTTCAGTTCGAGGCTGCTGAATTCTGATTGGCTGTTTATTATCACCTGTCAAACTAAGCGTTTAGGTTTGATCTCAGCGTACATACAACGTCAAGGTGGATGTCTCAACTGTATATGTCTGTGTAAAACTTATTTTTTTCACTCAGAGAAACTGTAGTTTGTGTCAGGTAAGTTCGGCCTCCACATTTAAAACCCCACACTATTCGACTCAGGGACAGCCCACATACATCTGTCATTCCAGCTTCACATTTACTGTTTGCTTTAGCAGGCCACATATAATGTTTAACTTTTTAATTTGGAACTTGTATAAAGTTTCCTAAATACCATTCTTTTAGCTTGACAGGAAAGTTACATCTTCTCAAGGACTGTGTAGGCTATGCCAGAAACAGCTGGAACAAATACGGTTAAGAGATGTTTATCATTTTGGAAAATACGGAGAATTGTGCAGGTTTTTCTGTGGTTTGCAGTTAATTTAGGCACTTATTGTTATAGTAGGCCTATAATGCATTATTATTGTTCCTGTACAGATGTCATTGCAGTACCTATCAACTTTATTTCAGTCACTAAGTAAGGGATAATGTACAGTCAGGCAGTCATTATCACAATATACACCCCAACAGGGTCTTTTATCACTTGATTATCCTGCTACATAACGGGTAAATAAATAAATGGGTATGAAATATTGAACAGAGTATTATTTTATTATCTTCCATGTAAAGATGTAGCAGGACAGAACATTAAAAAACAGGTTTCCAGGAAGACTGGTCAGTTGTACAGCGTTGCCTTGGGCTACAGTAATTTTTTAGAAACATTTGACTGCTTAATATCATGATTGACCAATCAGAAATCCAGAAAGCCATGTAATAAAATAAAGTAAACACCTGCATTATTCACTTGGATAATATTTGAAATTCAAACAGAGCTTGAGGGCATGATGTGGTTTATCATTGGATATTTCACAGGTAGAGCATGTTTACTGTTCAGATAAGAATTAGTTTTCATAATCAAGCAAATAAAACAAAGTTAAATTCTTTTCCAATAGTGCATAAACTGTCAGTTAAGATAAAGGCATATATTATCCCAACAGTGTCAACATTGTATTTGTTTGTATTACTCTGATATATGTTGAGCATCTGTGCAGTCTGTTCCTTATTCATGTTCTCTGGTCTCATCTGCCATTGATTGAACCATAGGCTTTATCTCCAGCTGACTGTAGCATTGACTCAGTGTACGATCACAGAGGAGATGTGTGTGCTTTTAGTTATACATATTGCTAATAATTTCAATGCTCCCCCCCCCCCCCACAAAAAAATATAAATATATATACAGGAAAATAATGATATGATGATTTTTTTCAACCCATTGTAACATATTCTTTAAGACTATCATAAGGCTATCATATGACACATTTTATTTGACTTATAATCTTCTGTGCATCATTTTAATGTATAATGTTTCAATCAGCAACAATATCATATAAAATGCATACAATAGAGAATAATACATAGATGCAACCAAATCTTTGAAGTTTACCTAACATAAGACATGCTCTCTTGCTGACCCTGTAACATCTTTATTGTTGGTCACACTAAACAAATAGCTGTCCTTGAATAATACAGATATTATAGTGAACCAAGATGCTGCATTCAATTTCAGCCCTTTAGAAAGGTACAAACAATACATTGCAAAAAATGTGTCCATAATTAAGTGTCTTTTCAGCATGTAGCACAGCTGTATTTTCTACAGCGTTTCTCATTATCCACCCAGCAGAAGGACCTTGAATTCCATGCTTGTGCTGTCAAAAACTAGGCCATCTCAAAATGGCAAATTCTCATTTTCTCGAATCCATTCCCATGGCCCTCACGCTATTATTGTCTTGCTATCTCCATGTCTGCTGATAACCTACATATAATGTATAAATAAGATGAATAAAGGACATATGCTGATTTTATTTCACCTTAATCTGTTTCATATCTTGTCCGCAGGCACACCGCAAAGTGGAGCAAAATGTCGGACAAAATGTCCAGTTTCCTCCACATCGGGGACATCTGCTCCCTGTATGCGGAGGGGTCCACCAATGGATTTATCAGCACTTTAGGGTAAGATATCCATCCTCATGTCGTCACCCTCTGTGTGGACATCAGCATTTAAAAATAAGAGGAACTTGATGAAAATACGGGAGCACAAGAGGAAGAAGAAAGTGAGGGTTACAGCACTCAGAAATGAGAAGTAACAGAAATGTTGAGTGCTTGTTCTTGTGCAGTCGTATTACAGTATGGATTTCTGATGCATTTTCACTAGGATATGATGAATGGTGGTTTCTTGGGCATTGCTAGGTGGTTGCTAGGATGTTGGTCAAGCCAAAAGTCTGTATTCTGGTTCTTAAAAGTTAGACTGCTTAGATTTTTTCTCAAAATTTGCATAAAATTTGATTGGGAAATATGGGGAAATATGGGAATAGTTTTCTTCTGCCTTAATGTTGTGATAAAACGGAAGTAGCGGCAGATCTTTTCTTATGTATCGTGATGTACATCCAACAGATTATCGGAAAAGAAAAAAAATGTAGGGTGGAGACTTGGTTCCGTTTTAGTGGACTAAATGATTGGAGAAGTCCTGCATACGTCACTAGAGAGAAGTCTGATGATTCACTGGAAGATTGAGTTGTGATATTTAATTAATTAAAGATTATGGGGTGAAATTAAATGGTAACACTTTACAAATAAGTCCCATTACAACTTTTGATTTTAATAAAGTATATATATATATATATATATATATGTGTATATATATATATATATATATTTAATGAAGAAATTAAATTTCTTGTCGACTTTAAAAGTTCAATGCGATTTATTTTGCTATGCTAAATATGTACAGTTTAGGTGCAGTCACATTTCGAAATTTTGGTGAAATTTTGCAGGCAAAACAAAAGATTTGGCCAGGAGGTGGCAGGGTGTGATTGGCCGTTATCAATAGTGTAGCAATTAACAGTACACAAAAATGACGTTTCGGTACATACCTCGGTTTTGAAGTCATGGTTCAGTACTGGTTCGGTACAGCAGGGGGGAAAAAACTAAACATAAAATTGCTTAAACTGCACATAAGGCAGTTTTTGCATTCATTTCTAAATCTAATTATAAAAGTATGTTTTTACTCCAACTCATTGTTGAGATATAATCATTTTCACAGTGGCTGTCATTTTCATGACAGATGAAAACATACATTAAATAATCAAGACATCCTTAACAGGTTAAGTAAAATATAATGAATATATAGGCTAATACAGTGCATATATTTAGCGAACTAACAAGATGTGGACACTGAATGACTTGCCTGAGGTAAATGTAATGTTACGTGACACTGTTTACAAGCTGTTTTATTGATGTCTTTCTGCTGTTGGAACACTGATTGAGTGATTACACGAGATATACGTTTTAGTAAGTTGTACTGTATCTTGTAACATACCTTCAGATGTTCATTCATTTTTATTCTGTAACTAGTATTAAAGAGGAAGAGATGATCGCGTTCACTCGCGCTCCGCGCTGCCGCTTGAACTGAGGCGCCTATACAGTGATCGGTCATGCCACATTAAAGACCGTCAAAACAGAATTTTTTGTTTGAATTTTAGGATAAAATGGACAGAATTTGAAAGATGACACTTTGTTTCTTATCGAAAGTAACAAAACGCGGAGCTTATTGCGATTATTGGTGGTTAATGGTGGTTAGGCTATAACGCTGTATTCGTCGTGTACACATAAGACACGGGACGAATACGTATACCGTTACACCCTTAATTTCTATTTAATCAAATGTCAAGGAAGATAAATTAGTTTTTATGACATAAGTGAGGTCAACTTCAACAATGGGCCAGGGCTGGGCAGGGGCAGCAGGGGGCAAAACTTTATGCGAAACTCATGATCGTGCAGATTTTTATTGAAATTACTGTATTTTCACCCTTGAAATTCCATATTGCATTTCAATATTTCAATGTAGTATTATATTTTCCCACTGTCTACGCCTCTATCAGAAAAGACCTGTGGCCCATTTTGGACAGCAACCCACCAGTTACATAAAGTAGAATAATAAAATGGTATTAATACAGGACAAAACGTTGCTAAAAATGCCAGTAGTTGCGGCCTCCCCCGTTCGCTTTTCTGTATTCTGCTCCAGCGTTCCTTGCCGAAATTGAGCCAAGTCTCAACGCTGCCCTCTTCATGTCCTTCCCCTGGAAATGAGATTGTGGCGTCTTTGCTTAATCACACCCTGCCACCTCCTGGCAATCAGCCCCCCTTTGCCAGCCTGCGTGATGTGATCACACACATCACTACCCCACGTCACCCACCCATCCATGGCAACAAAAGCAAGCGTGAGGCTTTGAAGAACAGAACGTTGACAGATCTCGTTTGTCAAGACACCGTTGTGCAGTTGTTGTGCCTTGTAATCATTTTCTCTGCCTTTCTACCGTGCGCACATCCTCGTGAGCAACGGCTATTTTTAGCCACACTGGCATGTAGTGTGTGTAGTGTTTGTCTCGGTGCCACCGAGCGACCTTAGCAGGGATGGGATAATGAGCCACCTGGCCTGCAGCTGGGCACAGGGAACCAGAAAGGACACAACGGCGATGTGATGAGAACTGGCAGTCGTGGTTGCATGTGTGGCTGCGTCAGTCAGGTACAACCTGACCAAAGGCCGAAGCCACCTGTCCATTAGTCCCTGGACAGTGTGAAATTCATTTATGGTAAATGGGTGACAGCTGGATGCAAATCGCATATGGACTTGTTGCTGGTTCATTTGAATAACTTTGACAGTATTCAGTGTTTTGAAGCCTCTGAATACTTTTAGACTTCTTGTACAGAAACTATACATAATTATTGTGCTGTAAAACCCTAGTTGGCTGCCTACCTAGGCAGCGTAGGTGTCCCACAATTAGTTTAAACACACCTGTGATAATCACCAATACTGTGTAGTTTTAATCATTTGTGACATTTGAATGCATTTATGGTGCCACAAACTACTGCATAAGCAATTCGTATATATATAGTGACCCTGGACCACAAAACCAGTCATAAGTCACACGGGTATATTTGTAGCAATAGCCAACAATACATTTTATGGGTCAAAATTATCGATTTTTCTTTTATGCCAAAAATCATTAGGATATTAAGTAAAGATCATGTTCCATGAAGATATTTTGTAAAGTTCCTACCGTAAATATATATCAAACATTTATTTTTGTGAGTAATATGCGTTGCTAAGGACTTCATTTGGACAACTTTAAAGGCGATTTTCTCAATATTTTGATTTTTTTGCACCCTCAGATTCCAGATTTTCAAATAGTTGTATCTCAACCAAATATTGTGCTATCCTAACAAACCATACATCAATGGAAAGCTTATTTATTCAGCTTATTTATAGAATTTTATATAATTAAAAAATTGACCCTTATGACTGGTTTTGTGGTCCAGGGTCACATATATACACACACTATAAATAACTGTAAGCAACTTTAAGGGTCTGGTGTATATACACCAGACCTTAAAGTTGCTTACAGTTACTGTCAGAGAGTTTTACTGGATTTTCACTTTTGAAAATTTAGATGGATGTTACCAGAGACAGTCTATATTGCTACAGATAGTGATTATTGATAAAGTAAGCATATAGTTTTGTTTGGCATTTTGTACATTCCCAATTCCCGTTCATCCTCCCAATTCCCATTCATCCACATATGTGGTCCAAAACTTACTGGTTCCTTTTTTCATGTGTTCCCTCCTCTGCCCAAACCCAAACAGGAATTGTGTCTTGTATTCTGACCGCCCCATATCCCTATTTTCTGTCATTTTTATAATTTGAGAGATGTTGACAACCATAACATTACAGTTCTGTTCATATAAGCTCAGCTGACTCACTTTGGTTATAATGCAGTTGTCACTGTGTTTCATAACTGAACAGAAATGTATTTTGCTGCTGTGTGAACGTAGCCAATAAGAGTTAGATTTCCAGTGACTCATTCTGGCTTGTAGAGATATGGAGAAAGTATAATGAGAGGCAAATTTTGGTGTCATTACATTATCACTGAATGATTTAATCTGCATAAATTGACATTTGCTCTTAACAAGTGGAAAAGATAACACAGTGGCTCATACATTTAAGCAGATAAACCTTTCAGGAAACACAAAAACCTCTTGATTTGCTAATCGTTTCTCTTTCAGACTCTTTCTGAATGCCAATACTCCAATACTTCACGTGTAAGAGAAATTTAATTGAAGAAAAAAACAACCCTACACAATATTTCTAACCGATTTACCTTGAGCAATGGGCTGTCTTTTTGAGCAGTCATTATATATATATATATATATTCATAAAGTAGAGGCAGGAACATTCTAATTCTGTAGAGCATTTTATTGTACAAAAATTTGCATAAACTCCTGTGTAAAAGTCCTTAATATATTCCCCCTCCTTTTTTAGAAGAAAAAGATTGTACATTATCAATGTGTGTATGTGCTAAAATTTAATTTTGTCAAATTTTATGGGTATGCTAGCTTATAGATGACTTCTATGCTAACAAAAATGTAATTTTGATTGCATATTCCTTTAAATATCATGCCTTTTTTAAATCATGTATCAGCTACTAATAGCACTGTATTACTCTGAGCTCCGAAGTCCCTTTCCCCCACAATCAGTGCAGAAAATGCGAAAAATAGATGTACTAAAATGGAGATACTCAACATGCTGCCAGTTCCTCCAGAGAAGTTCTCTGACTCATGTCTCTCATCTCTTCAGTCTGGTGGATGACCGCTGTGTGGTGCAACCAGAATCTGGGGACCTAAACAACCCTCCTAAGAAGTTTCGAGGTAAGGCCACATTTATGTCTCAATAACTGCGGACTCTGGGGTGTTTTACAGAGGTATTTTAGATAACTCACAGTTCATCCTGTGAAAACCACTTTGAAATCGGATACTACTTTACCATTGAAACGGTACTTTAAAAACTTTTAGCGGGCTCCTCCCCCTGGTAGGCGGTGTCATGTTTCATATTGCAAAATTTATTTCAACTATTTTATAATCAGTTTTTTCTAATCTTGACAAAATGCATATCGTCGGAAAAGTCTGAGACTCGAGGTTCCACAAATGGCGACTGTAGTGATATTGTGACAGAAGTGTATTAATTTGTTACAAAAGAAATCATGAAATGTGTGTCACCCGGTGGCTATTTTTTTTTCAAATTTGGAACACAACTTGGTTAGACATATAGCTTTGATTTTCTAGCAATTTTAGAGTAAAAATTAATTTGTAAAATATATATTTTGTATAAAATAAAAAATTTTTTCACTTTAGTAATAATCTACTGAGTGTCTTTATGACCAACTTCGTGCATTTTCACGTATATTCTCAAAAAGGGGGGTGACAGTTATGGGGTTAAAGGAGTTTTTGTGTGATATCTGCTTGTGCGGTGTTGTTATGTTATTATCCTGTCATCTTGTCAGTGATTGTAGGGATATCCTTTGGCCATGCCACTTTTAGCACACTCAAACTTGTTTATCAAACTGATCTCATTGGAAAAACATGCTTACAAAACTCCTTCAAAACTCTAGAAACATACCTATACATACAGTTCTCTGCAGTTTTTCCAGCTGAAATGAACACTAGTGGCTGTAAAACAACTTTTATTCATTTTCCCAAGTTATGATGAAAGGTGCAGATTATTGATTAATGAAGACTTATTTTCCAAGCAGTTTCTTGCACAATACTATGTCATGACTTCAAAACACTTTTACCATTAGTGCATGATTTGCAAAGTAATACATTTGACATTACATCATATAACCAGCTCTATATGTATGGCTTTTCTGACATAGTAAACTTGCTTAGTACCTCACCTGGTAAAGCATTGCACTTGTGATGTGAAGCGCTCAAGTCCCATGAAACACAAATCATGATAAAAGACTTTCAGAAGCAAGCTAAAATGGCATGGTTGTGTTTTTATCTCACGATTGATTTTGTCAACACTATCGGTTAGGTTTAGGGTAAGGTTTAGTGTAGGTGGTACGGTATTTTCAAACTCACCAGACATTTCATGTCTGAAATGCAGCGATATGCACAATAACCAACGTAATAAAATGTTGGTAGATTCACGTTTATCCGAAGGCATTTTCAGTGGCACTCACTGGACATTTTCACTTTAAATGTGTTGCGAAATGCGCAAGAAGCAACGTAATTTAACTTTGCAGCCACGTTTTTCTAAAGAGCTTCACCCTGGTTATGGTTTTTCTCTGAAACGAAGCAAGATAGTCGTTGAATAGGAGACAGAATGGGAATCCCTGTTGCTGTATGCGCATGCTGCCTGTGTAACACTTTTAAAATGTGCTATATAAAGGTGCTGTTGTCTATTTTTGTTTTCACTTGAATGATGTCTCACCCAATTCAGGCAAAATAGAAAGATCAGAGATAGTGTTATATTCAATATAGTGCAAATTAGAATGTGATGCATTTGTCTTTTGAGAGAAAGCTCATGCAAGTATGTAATACAGTGTGCAGTAACACACACATCTGTAATTTTTTGCTGAACTTGAAGACCTTGATTAGCTGGTTCAGGTGTGGTTGATGGAACTGGAAATAAACTCAATAGTAATGGAGCTCTTCAGGAGCAGGATTGAGCTGTGATTTTACTTTTGTGTGGTGGAAAAGGGACTGAATCTCCTTAAAGATGAAACCTGTCAGAAGTTAGCTAACCTTGTCCTCCAGGCTGCTGTTTTGAAAAAAAGCCCTAGTCATGATGGGAGAAACCTCTGAGCCCCTTCTGCTTGTCACATTGTAGCTTGGTATGTTAGGGATGCTTAGATCAGAATTTTACAGCTGATTAATGATTTCTAAAGTCTCCAAGTAAGCTTGCATCTTTTGAATCTTGACAATTTGATTGTTTATGCGATCAGCAAAGTTGAGGGACTACAGATCATGTCATAGGGCTTCAGTTACATCATGTGTAGCAGGGCTTCAGTTAAAAAGACTGAAGAGTTGTTAATGTTACGGGGCACTGGCAGCACTATAAAAAGTTTTGGTCACACTTTAGGTTAAGGTCCAGTTCTCATTACTAACTAACTATTAGCTATGATTTTGCCTCAATAAACTCCTAATTACTGCTTATTAATAGTTAATAAGGTAGTTGTTAAGTTTAGGTATTGGGTAGGATAAGGGATGTAGAATAAGGTCATGTAGAATAAGGCATTAATATGTGCTTTATAAGTACTAATAAACAGCCAATATCCTAGTAATATGCATGCTAATAAGCAACTGGATAATAGTGAGAATTGGACCCTAAACTAAAGTGTTACCAAAGTTTTCTTTTTAAGTTAACCTGGAAATGTATTTGAAGTTGTAATATCTGCATTAAATGGTTTTATTCCAGTCAAAAAAGTAATTTAATCTGACTAATTTAGGTTACTAAAACTGACAGACTAGGTTACACCAACAACAGTCTTTTTTATGGGTTCGGTGATGTAGAAATAGTAAAAATTTCAGGTTAACACTTTTTCAGTGTGGAAACGTTAGTTGGCATGATATTAAAATTCACATTATCTATTTTTTAAATGCGTCTTAATGATCTTATTGTGAACAATTCATTCATGCATAATGTTTCTTTTTTTGTGATCAACTATACATTCAGTTGTAATATTTACACATCAATTTTGTTGTGCAAATGTAACACATGCATATTTGTGCAAAACATAACAAAATATACAATTGCCAAAGCCTTATAGAACAAATGAAGAAGAAGAAAAAAATTATATATAAATGTGTGTGTTTGTGTTTTTATACACACAATGAGTAGTAGGATAGAATATCATTAGGCAAATGCAAAGATAGCAAAGTTACAGTTAATCTGTTACAGGCATAATTTTTACTTTTTTAAATGCTTTATATATGTGCTTTAAATATGATGAAATAGCGATTATATGAAATAGTTGCTATATATATATATTATATTATATATAGGCCTCTGTATATTCCCATCTCTACATAGCATGCAAAAGAGAGCTGTGAGTCTGTGAAATGATTACTGTCATCTGTCACTGAAATGGTAATAGATAAAACAAGCATGTAAATAGGGTTTGAAATGTGTGTCACTGTCAACCGGTAAAGTCAACTGTCATTGCCAGCTGTTTAAGGCTTCAGCGGTGCTTTGCATGTGAAGTGTTCAAGCCTTTGCCAGTGACACTGCTGCTCATTTCTGTCTGTTTAATATCTGGAGTCTTTGCCCAGTCTGAGGGGTTTCTTTCTGTGACGTTGATGTTTTGACATGCTTCACAACGTTGTATTACCTTTTAAGTCCAGCTGAGGTGCTTGAATGCACATACCATATGTAGAGCTTTTTTCTTTACAATCCTTACATTTTTGGGGGCCGTTTATATTTCTCATAATTGCAATAAAACTGGAACTTGGCTTCAAGTCAGCGATTCTTTCTGTCCAAATCTGTCCTGCTACAGCGTGAAGCTGCTGAAGCGGTGGCGTCCTCCTCTTCAGGAGAAGCTTCCTGCATATTTGGCTTGAGGAACTGGAGAGAGGGTTCAAATATTCTGCACTTCTGTATCATTTTTTCCCCCCTGAAGTCCACTTTGAATATTAGTCCAGGCTTCTTGTACCAAAAGAAGTTGTAATTTAGTTTGACATTTTTATTTTCCATCCTTTCTCTGACCCTTAAAATTAGCTGTTTTTGCTACTATACTTTTAAAGGACTAGTTCATTCAAAAATGGAAAGTCTGGCATTGTTTACACACCTTCATGTTGTTCCAAACCTGTATGATTTTCTTCTTCTGTGGAACGTAAAATTAGTTTTTTGGAATTTTTTTTTTTTTTTAGCTGCTCTTTCTCTAAACCATTCTGGTTCCCAGAATGATAAAAAAAACAATTTTATGTGTCATGAACATGGTCCATATGACTCTTCTGAAACCACGTGTTAGTTTTGTGTGTTATTATGTATTGAACATCTTCTGCCGCTGTAGCTCCATTCACTACTGTTTAAATGTTTGGAGTTGGTAAGACTTTTTAATGTTTTTGAAAGAAGCCTCTTATGCTCACCAAGGCTGCATTTATTTGATCGAAAATACAGTAAAAATTGTGAAATATTATTACAATTTAAAATGACAGTTTTCTATTTTAATATATTTTAAAATTATTTTTTTTCCTGTGATGGCAAATCTGAATTTTCAGCATCATTACTCCAGTCTTCAGTGTCACATGATCCTCAGAAATCATTCTGATATGTTGATTTGCTGCTCAAGAAACATTTCTGGTTAATATTATCAATGTTGAAAACATTTGTGCTCATTATTTTTGGAGAAACTGTGATATTTTTTTCACAATATAAAAGTCTATACTGTCAATTCTGATGATTTTAGTGTGTCCTTGCTATTTCTTAAACTTAATTTTTTTATTTTTGGAAAGTTCACTTTTGGCAAGCTGTTTCCAACTCCCCAAACGATCTTCGTTTTGCACTTATTTTGTTTTTAATGATGCCACACTAGTTTGTTCTTTGACTTTTTTTTTTTTTCTTGAAGTATATTGGGGCCTTTAGTGTTCTTGTACTTCATAGAGTGAGCTGTGTGATACTCCAAACAGCAGATCAGATGCTCCTGACACTGCTCTCTGTGGTCGATCATGAGAATGAGTGAATGTGGCAGATGGATGGGTCTTTGTCAGCTTGTTTTGTATGGTTCTATGTGTTGGCGTTTGCTCAGGAGTTTATTGTGTGTGTATTAGCGTGTCCATGTGTGCCTGTCAGTTTGATTAGACCATCACTTTGGCTTCAGTGTGACAGATTTTGATGGAAAGATCAGATGTTGTATTTTTATAGGGACTGATGGATGAAGCTGAGAGTCAGACACCTCTATAGTTAGCCGGATAGATGGTTGATTCTCCCTGTCTGGTGTAATATATCCTCAAAAGCCTCATAGAAGGGCAAAATATTTAGCAGTTGATCTTTTAGCTTTGACCAACATTAAAAGCTAACACGAATTCTCTCTATAGAGACAACTCTATATCGAGCAACAAACACAAACAGTGAATTTCAAATGACTACTTGAAAGAACAAATTTAAAAAAAAAAATATTTCAATAATGATTTTATTCATTTAAAAATCTGCATGGTTTTATATTTATTTATTTCAAAATGCAGTGTGACATCATTAGAGAACAGCTAATCACATTCCTTGAAACACAGAGAAACTGCGATTCTCTTCTTTCTCTGTTCAGGGACTCATTATTCCATTTATGTTCGTCAAATGTCTGTGAAATTTGTTCAGTTTTTGTCTGTTGTTGAATGGTATTATTCACTTAGTATTTCCTTACTCAGGTCCCTTACACAGGTCTTTTATGACACTGGCAGCTAAGCAGTCATGCTTCTTCATACACTGTAACAAAAAGATGGCCTCCTCCTTCAGCTATTCTCCACCTAGTTACTGTTTCAGGCTTTTGTCATCTCTTGTCTGCCCTCTTCTGCTACTTGACACCCTGAGCTTCTCTGAAATGACTTCAGTCTGCCAAAATTCAGTCTCCAAAGCCTCACATATGCTTAACCTTTTATAAAGATCATTTCATAATCTGACAAATGTTAGATTGACGAACAATCTAGCCTAGAGTTCAGCAAATGACTGGCTCAAGTAAAGTAGAATTTATTAATGGGATGGTTCACCCAAATTTACTCACCCTCATGTCATTCCCAACCTAAGATGTTTTTTTTTTTTTTCTGTGTTTATACAGTCAAACCAAAATTTATTCAGACACCTTTCATTCATTAATACAGTTTATTCACTATAGTTTTAAAAAATGGTAATTAAATATGACAAGATCTCAGAATTAAACTGTGTCAGAAAAAAATAATCTTAATTATGTCAGATAACACAGGCAAAACATGGTCAGGTCAAAGTGTCTGAATAATTTTTGGTCCCAAATTTTTATAAATTTTACTGGTAGTCGCACTGTATGAAGAATTTTTGGGTATAATATGTCACAGTTTACTTTATTTTGCTATCCTCACTTACATAAATGAACTATAGTGTCCTGCACCCACTAGTAAAAATATATCAAAAGTATCTGAATAATTTTTGGTTTGACTGTATATACATATATACATATGTTACATCATAATTATATGTTACAACATTATTATTTTGTTTTTTCGTTGAATTATTCCTTTAAGTTTATTCTCAGGTTAAAAAAAATCCTAAAACCCCCAAAATCCAACACTTTATACTGGAATATTCAAAAAAAATATTCAGGACATTAGCCAAACACAGTTACGGCTGCAGAGGCAAAACATTCTGCAGTGCCATTGATGGAAATTAGACTTAATTGGATGTATCTAGGCAAATACAAAGCGCCTTGATGAGTTCGTGATATAGCAAGGTCATGTTTGCTCTGATCATGACTAGTGCTCTTCTGAACTGTTAGCTGTGGATGCAGCAGATGGCTGTCACATTATTACTGATACCATATGCAAATATTAGGAAAAGTACCCATTTCATTACTGGCTTTGAATAACATTAGCAGCTCCGAACGCAGGCAGATATGCACATAAAGTCTTACTGTAACAAGCTGCGGGTGTTAGTATAGTCATAATTTTGTGGTGAAGTGTTTGAATAGAACATTTTCTGCTGAACTAAGGTAAACTGAAAGTGTAACTAGTAGGGTTCGCAGTTCAAAAGCATTGTTTCCTACTAACTTAACTGCATTTTTCAGTTGTGTGAAAGTGGCTTAGCTGTTTTCATAATAGTGTAGTTTATGGAGTCGTTTGTGAAGTCGTTTATGATTTGTAGGTTTTATTCATTTTAAAAAAAAAAAAATTCTTGAAGTATATTGGGGCCTTTAGTGTTCTTGTACTTTATAGAATGAGCTGTGTGATACTCGAAACAGCAGATCAGATGCTCCTGACACTGCTCTCTGTGGTCAATCATGAGAATGAGTGAATGTGGCAGATGGATGGGTCTTTGTCAGCTTGTTTTGTATGGTTCTATGTGTTTAACTTAACTGCATTTTTCAGTTGTGTGAAAGTGACTTAGCTGTTTTCATAATAGTCACCTTTATTTATATAGCGCTTTTTACAATGTAGATTGTGTCAAAGCAGCTTTACATTGATAACTGCTACATTATTTGGCTGCACAGCAGCTCTTAAAGAATAGTGTCAATGCAGGCAGATCAAAGCACTGTTGAATATCAAATGTCAAGTCAAATGTCAAGTGTCGCCAACTAAGCAAGCCAAAGGCGACAGCGGCAAGGAACCCAAACTCCATCAGGTGACATCAGGTGGCAGACAATAGGTGTTTAAATGGAGAAAAAAACCTTGGGAGAAACCAGGCTTAGTAGGGGGGCCAGTTCTCCTCTGGCCAACAGTGCTTTGTTACGATTCAGGTTGCCATCGTAAGTTGTGTAATTATTGTCATAATAGTGTAGTTTATGGAGTCGTTTATGTTTTGTAGGTTTTATTCAATTTAAAAATCTTCAGGAAAAATGTGGAACTTTAAATAAAAAAAGATACTGTATATATAAATATTCAAATATATATCAGATGTATTATAAAATGTGTTTTCATATATCTTCAGTTAGTTAGCTATTTGAAGTCAGTATCTTGTGTAGTGTAATTTTTCAAAAGGCTTTTTTCTTGAGTAGGTTTTAAGGCTCTGCGTCATGTTTATATGCCAGGCTGAGTTTTTTTGTATCGAATGTCTAAATTACAGTATTTTAGGCCTGGTGTTGAAATGGATACAGAGGCTGGAACAATGGAGCTCTTGTGTTGTGATGCTAGAGATGATCATGGTCTCCTGCTCCCAGCTCCAAAAAAATCACTAGCCAAAGATGGACAGTGTGTAAATGTCCTTGAGGTAAACGTCCTTTTTAGGGTTAAATAATTAAATATGTTCATTTTTTATTTGAATTTTGCTAGGGCTGGTGTCTCAACACAGCTGTCACACACCACTGAACAAACATCTGCTGATGCACTTCCTGTTTGATTAATGAGGCACAGCTGTGTAGGTGGACAGACACATTAGGCCTGGGGTCTACCACAGGTTTCTCATTCAGGATGAGACAAAACTGAAACTATAGGCAATGACTTCAGCCTAAATGTCAAATACAAAATTAGAACTACAGCGTAAACTTGAGTGATTGGTAATGTTTTGTGTGAGTAGCTAGATAATAGATATTCAGGTTAGCGTGATTTTACTAAGTATGTTCCTGGAACAACATTCCTGTCTGAACCCTCTCCCTATCCCTATCCCTATCCCTTTCCCTATCCCTATCCCTATCCCTACCCCTAAACCTAACCCTACCCGTAACTTATCCCTAAAATCAGAGGGAAAAGATAGGTGAATAACACTGATGTAGAAACACCAAACCCTGGTTGTAAGCTTAACCTTGACATAAACTGTAAACTTGTCCCTCAAATCTGATTGGTTGGTTGATTGGAATGTTGACAAATAAGGTTTTTAAAAGTGTAAAAAAACATAATGGAGATATAATTAATTTTAATTAAGTTTTAATAATTAAGTTTTATTAAGAGTTAACAATGAGATTATGTGGTTTTTATAATCAGTTAACACTGCTTTTGTAATTTTTTACAAGATGGACAAAATTTGTCACCAAAAAAACCATTCGGTTTAAACAAAATTTAGTTTTTACCAAATGACACTTTTGGTTATACCGTATGACGATATTTTCAAACAATGCTAACAGGCTGATATCTATCTAGCTAGCTAGCTAGCTAGCAAAAGGACAAGCAAATTTTATATTTAGTACAAGTTTTTAAAATATTACAACATTTTCCATGTTTTGTAGCGGTTGTACCTAATGACCTGATGTTTCAGGACATGCATATGAGCAAGTGAAAACATGAATTTTTCAAATAGTTAAGAGAGAGTTAGCTACTTTGCTTCATGACAATGTGGACCTTTGCAAGTGTCTGAATGATGTCACATCCTGTCACATGATATTCACCGCATGTCTTGATCCAAAATGGTCCCTTTATATTGGTTACTCCGAATGACATCAATGAAATTCATTTTTCCGGACATTCTTTCTCATAACAAAGCAACGACTTCTACACATAATTTTAATACCATTTTGCACTATGTTGATATATGATGTTATAAAATCATGCCACAATAAAAAACATATACATTTATTACATTTTAAGATATTTTAATCACAAAGGAAATGGCTGTATTGGCCTTTGGACGGTTAAACAGAATGACCTTTTGACACTTCAAAATCTTTAAAATTCCTTTATATGTAGCAAAATATAATTAAAACCTTTTGGATTCAATAAAAGAGATCTAGTTTTGCTACCTTACATACTTTGGATGTCATATCTTTGTTTTTTTATTAATATTAAGGCCTTTGGACAAAAAAAACGTCATTGACCCATCACGTCATTGAACCATATATATATATATATATATATATATATATATATATATATATATATATATATATAATGGAAAAATGTAGTACTATAAATGTTTAAATATGTTAAAAAATTATATTATATTATATTGCACATAATATTATTACTATAATAATAATAATAATAATAATATATAATTTTTAATACATTTTTTATGATAAAAGTGTTGTGGCATTTCATGAACACTTTCTTGCATTCCATTATGATACTGCTATTATGAGCAAGGCTGTAATGGGGAAAACACTTGAGATTTTTCTGAGTCATACATGAATCCTTTTTTCCTCCTTTCTCTCTTCTGTTTTCTTCAGGTAGCTGTAGCTGAACACTAGTAGCAGGGCTTTGTTCACTGTACTTCTGCTAGTGTTACCACTAAATCTTTAGATCCCTCATGGTATTAATAGCCTGCTTAAGCTGTTTAAAAGGCCTGGTTTCCAGAGAGCCTTAGAGTGTCATTCAAAAGTTTGCCCTTCCTTTCTGATCCTGGGGTCACGGCCACAAACGTAGTTTCAGGGTCCTGTGATGAACAGTGGCCCACTAGCATATTAGCCTCAGTCAAGAAGGACCCATTCTGTTTTTGTCCTGTGAATTTATCGATGTTCACAGTCAGGTCAACAAGGGCAACAAGATAGTGATCACTGAGAGCTTTGCTAACACATTCATATCTAACACATGCTTTTTAAAGCTGTTGTTCAGTCAAAACGGATGGTTAGACTAAATCTATCATTAGACTCCTTCAGATTACAGTATTTTCTTCAAAAGAAAAGTGTCTTCAGTTGAAGGTCAGCTACAGTATTTTAACCATTTCCCTAAAGGTGTTTTTTGAAAATGTATCCTCTTAATTGTTCATCAGACGCCAGGCAGGGCGTTGTATCTCAGATTACTACTTGTTGGCACTGGAACAGACATCAGCGTCTCGTTTGATGTTAAAAAGTGCAAAGCAAAATAGTCATTAGGTGTCAAAGCAGGACTCATAATTTTACAATAATTTAATTGTTTGGTTACCCACATTCTTTAGAATATCTTATTTTGTGTTCAGCAGAAGAAAGAAATTCATACAGGTTTGGAACAACTTGAGGGTGATTGAGGACAGAATTTTCATTTTTGGTGAACTATCCCTTTAAGTATTGTAGCGTTATGGGTCCTGCTTTGACACCTCATGACACTATTTTGCTCTGTGTTTGTGTGAATTTGTGAAAGTCTGTATATGGACATTACCATTAGTTTTCACTTCATTTTAAAAAAGAAACTGAAACATCACACGTGGTGTGAACGGGCCTTTAGAGGACACAGAAAACTAAAAAGATAACTATATTAGTGTCCACACTTTCACACCATAACATTCTGTTTATAAAGCGTCCGCTGCAGTTTTGTTGTCTTCCGCATTAAATGCTCTAAAATTCGCATTAAAATTCTGATTTTTCTCTCAATGTTTTTTTTTATTATTGATCAGATGGAAAAAAATTCTGAAAGTGATTGCAATGATATTTTTTCTCAGTTATAAGCTATGTTTTTTTCTATCGCCTTGTTTTTATACACATTTTGAAGTATTGCATCAGATACGAGTGATAGAAACACCAAATTAAAAAAAAAAAAATCCCTTAATTCGCAAAAAAGTTTTTAATGCTTGCTTGAGGAGGTTTTTGACTCGTGCGAAAAAGAGTTAATGCAAATAATGGGAGATAGAAATTCTGACGTTGCGAACATTAAACCCATGTGATTGTTTCCACTGATGGTATTTACTGTTGGTTACTAGGTTACCAAAACCATCTGCTTTAACAACAACTTGATGGAAACACACCTAATTCGCATTTGTTTTTTTGTTTTGTTTTTTTGCGAACTTTGAAAAGATTCGCTTCACGTTTGGATGGAAACCCAGCTATAGTTGTGGTATGAATTTTGCTGTTCTTTTAGAGTTAGAATGATTATTAAAATGATTATTGAAACAGACCTTAACCCGGGACTTATTAAATATAAGAATTATCTAGTGATTTTCTTCATAGGGATGCATGATATATCTGTACCATACCGGTTATCAGTTGATGTTATTGGTTGATATTGGATATATATCAACATAGTAAATTGTTCATGTTCCTCTTTTTTGTTACATTTACAGTAGATTACCATTATGGTCATTAAAATTATGTCACTAACTACTCACCCTCATGTCGTTCCACACCTGTAAGACCTTCGTTCATTTTCAGAACTCGAACTAAGATATTTTTGATGAAATCCGATTGCTCAGTGAGGCATCCATTGCCACTTTCAGATGCCCAGAAAAGTACTAAAGACATATTTAAAACAGTTCATATGACTGCAGTGGTTCAACCTTAATGTTATGAAGTGACGAGAATACTTTTTGTGCGCAAAAAAAATAAAATAAATAAATAACGACTTTTTTCAACAATTTCTAGTAATGGCCGATTTCAAAACACTGCTTCATGAAGCTTCGAAGCTTTATGAATCTTTTGTTTCGAATCAGTGGTTCAGAGCGTGTATCAAACTTCCAAAGTCACGCCCCCAGTGGTGAACCATTAAAATTTCGAAACACTTATGACGTAACGAAGCCTCGTTTACTGAGATCACGTGACTTTGGCAGTTTGATACATGCTCCGAACCACTGATTCGAAACAAAAGATTCGTGAAGCTTCGAAACTTCATAAAGCAGTGTTTTGAAATCGCCCATCACTAGATATTGTTGAATAAAGTCATTATTTTGTTTTTTTGGTGCACAAAAAAAGCATTCTTAACATTAAGGTTGAACCACTGTAGTCACATGAGCTGTTTTAAATACGTCTTTAGTAGCTTTCTGAGCTTCTGAAAGTGTTAATTATCTTGCTGGCAATGAAGGCCTCACTGAGCCATCGGATTTTATCAAAAATATCTTAATTTGTGTTCCGAAGATGAACGAAGGTCTTACGGGTGTGGAACGACATGAGGGTGAGTAATTAATGACAGAATTTCCATTTTTGGGTGAACTAACCCTTTAAAGTTAAATAACTGTAATCTTTAGCAACTCTTCAAAATTCAGTGATGCCTATATTGTCTCGCAGCATTTAAAATGGTTGATTTTTTTTTTTTTTTAATTAGACAAAATAGCATAGCGTTTTTAATATTATTTTAATACAGTTAATAATATAAAAAAATAATGTATCAGAATACATTTTTTATTTACAGTATTATGAGCTCTTGTGTTCATTTGCCTCTTTACGATGAATCGCCTGCTGCTGTGTTCCTCTTTTGTAAGTCGCTTTGAATAAAAGCATCTGCAAAATGAACAAATGTAAATGTAAATTTTAATGTCAGCCATTTATGGGTTATCTGCCATTACATGAAAATATTATTCAGCTTATTGGTAGGCTATTAACCCTAATGCTAATGTTTCTGTACAAAGTACTATACAATTAGTGTTACTATTGTAAAACCATGGTAAATGGAGTGGTGGAAGCATCATACTTTAAGGTTCCTGGTAATTGTGCATTTCTTTGTGTCCATAATTGTTTGATAGCCTAGTGTTTGTTTTGGTGTGGTATAATTTATCTCTCTGTGGTTTAGCATGCTAACTCCCTCTCATCTCTTAGTTTGACCTCGTGTTACCCTCGGCACCATCAACCTATATTTCTCTTCCATCATTCCTTCCATTCCTCTTCTCACCGTCATCCTCTGTCCCAAATTCTCCTCACATCCTCCTCTCTTAACTTTCAACCTCCTGTCCTTCAGTGTTTCTTCTTTTTTCCCCCCTCGTTCCCTGGTCGCTAATCCCTGAGCGCTAGCGTAAGTGTTGGCCGCATTTCTCAGTGCGCTCTGTGGACGCAGTGCTATTTTTACCCGTCACACTTAATCATGTCCTCTTGTGTGTCTTCCCTCCCTTCCTGTTACTCTTTCCTTCCTCTTACACGCTGTCAGGTAGCCTGGCTCTCAGTGCAGTCCTGTCCCATCATGATAACATTGTAACTGGTTCTCAAGGAATGTAACCTGCTGGTTAACATGATAGTATCTCATCCTCAAAGTTTATATGTGTGACAAGAAGAGCTTTCCCTACACTGAGTAAGGCTGTAATGTGGGAAACACTAACTAGTTAGCAAGAAACATATACAAAAATATACCATGGTAACCATAGTTTCTGCTAGATTACAATAGCTACAACAGCTTTTGTTACCGCTGTGTAAACATGGTCTGCTCTATTCGATGAATCAAATAAAAACTCTGATTCACTTATTACTTCAGTTGCAACTTTTTGTTTACATTATATCAACAGTTGTAACTTGTATGAATTGTATTTTACTGGACACTTGGGGTTTGTTTGATTCAACTCGCCTTTTGAAGTTAAACTGGCAATGTGACCGAGTCATTTAGCGAATGTGAGACAAACTTGAATCCTCTTGTGTCCTCCTTTGGAAACTAAATGAGTTGTTGTAGTCAGTTGTGCCTGCGGTCACAGGTACCCTCATCATTTCATAGAATAATAAAGAGTACAATTAAATGGGCCACAATGTCTCATTAACCTGCTTATCCTTTCTAAAAATGGCTAAATACACCTTGGTGAATCAGTACTGATGGATATTTTGCTGTTTTTGTTTCATGTTTGAAAGGTCAGTTAGTCAAGTGAAACTTAAGCAGTTTCCAGGGGGACTTGAAAAGATTGTAATTTTCAGTATAATAAATAATAGATTACATTTTACTTTTTTAATTAAATATTTTGAATATACTTAGCAGTAGTGTTAATTTTGTCAGCTATTTTTAAACTTAGTCTTAGTCATGTGCCTTAGTCAAATGTACTTTTTAGTTATTATCATATTTAGTCAACCTTGTACTGATTTTGTTTAGTCAAGTTTCGGTCAACTAAATGTCTGGGAATTTTAGTCTAGTTTCAGTCAGTGAAAATGTAGTCACATTTTCATCATGCTGCATAATGGTTAAATTGATAATCACAATTATTTTGCTCAAAATTATAATCATTTGAGAAATTTATTTTTACATTTCATCAGAATTATTGCACTTTCACCTATAAGCAGAAATCAGGAGAATGTCAACTCATGCATGGTTTATTTGACCTCATCTAGTTTCCTGATTTATTATAGGCAGTTTATCATATTAATCATCACACTCTCTACATTATGAAAACTGGTAAAACTTGAAATTTATCCCAAAAATTGGGAATTTCACTGTTAAGTATCAATAGTAATTCCAATAATTCCAAATTACATAAATGTTTTTTTTTTTTTTTTTCTATTAAAACAATGGCAAAAAAGACTTTGTATTGTTACACAGAGGTTGCGTACGTTTATTCAGGAACCACAGTTGCCAACAACATAGTCGAGATCCATGTTTGGATTTATTACAGTTCATCTCTGAGAAGGTTTGATCGCAGATTTAGTCGCAGCAAACATCGCAAGCGGCTTGTGGAGGAACAGAGACTGACTAAATGACACTTTCATTTAAGCATAATATCTCAAATGGAGATCGCTGAACTGCAGCTAACGGTTTGTCGGTGTTTTCAGATAATCAGCGCTTCTTCTGCAGTGTAGAGAGAGCGTGTGTGCATGCTTTGCCAGATTGTAAATATTAAGTAAAACACTGAGCAGCAAATATATCCTTTTAACAGGAAAACTCTGATTGGGGGATTTAAAATCTTGACATCTGGCAACAGCAAGCATAAATGCTTGTATAGAGGCTTTTTAAAAACAGTCTGTAATATTTTCTCTCCTCTTTTTATTCATTTTGGTAAAGTTTTTATTTTTTAGCTACATTTTAGTCTCGTCTTTTTTCGTCATTCATATTGCATGTTGATATAGTCACAGTTATCGTTTAATGATGTCGGTGTCATCGTCTCGCTATAGTCATGGAAAAAAAAAAAAAGGTCGTCGACGAACATTTTTCATCATAAATTTTGTTAAAGAAATTAATAGTATTTAGCAGCAACAGCTGTTTGGTTTTGGGGGAAACATTTAACCTCTTCATTTTAAGGGAAGAAAACAAACAAACCTTTAATTTATTTATTTAAATTTTGAAAATAATATTAATGATAATGCTAAATAATTAATTTCTGGTTTGGTGTTGATGAAGTGGTACTTGAGCCTTCCTGACTGTTGGTGTATGTACTTAAAATTGTTAGAAAACTCTGATTTACAGGTATTTACACAGCGTAAGGACTCGTACAGTTAGTGAAAAATGCTTGTGTGAACTTTTCATAAAGCACTTTATTTGCATTTTCTCTTTCCTTCCAGACTGTCTGTTCAAGCTGTGTCCAATGAACAGGTACTCAGCACAAAAACAGTTCTGGAAAGCAGCAAAACCTGGTGGAAACAGCACCACAGACACTGTACTACTCAACAAACTACACGTGAGTTCAATACGTTACACATTTTGGTTTTGTGGATCTGGGCATTTATGCTACTTGGGTAAGATATTATAAAATCTTTCATTAAATTTGACATAAATTAAGTGTATTTTAATATTAAACACAACCATTAAATATTGTTCATGTTCATTACATCAATATCAAATAATTGTTGATTTTAAATGTTGTTTCATAAACTTGTCTCACTTCAGGGCACTTTCATTTATGTTTGTTGTCTTTTCCACCTCTGTTTTCAGCATGCTGCTGATCTAGAGAAGAAACAGAATGAATCAGAAAACCGGAAGCTGCTGGGAACGGTGATACAGTATGGAAACGTTATTCAGGTAGGTCAGCCAGCTGGCAGACGGGAGGCAGAGGGATCTCACTGTGCCACTGAGGACTTGGCAGGACAGTAATCCATTGTTCAGTGTCATTGAGCTTGCATTCATAATTGCTCTTTACAATTCATCCTAATATAAGACAGTGTCATATGACTTCAGCATGTGACCTTAATTATGTTCATGTGTATAGCTAAAGGGGTTGTTTGTTTGCACTATTAATATCAGAAGTTTGTGTGTTCTCCATTTTTACAGCTGTTGCATTTAAAAAGCAATAAGTACCTTACTGTGAATAAACGACTGCCTGCTTTGCTGGAGAAGAACGCCATGCGTGTGACGCTGGACTCAGCTGGAAACGAGGGCTCCTGGTTCTACATACAGCCCTTTTACAAACTCCGCTCCATAGGAGACAGTGTGAGTGGCAACATACACAGTTTAAATAGTTAACTGGGGTCAGATTTTGTGTGATTGTCCTGTCCTCCAACCAGAGTGGAGATGAGCAGCGACAAGAAATGCCGTCCTGCAAACTGGGCCAAATTATATAAATTCAGAACCTCACACTTGTTTTCAAGCAGACTCGGGAGGAATTCCTTGGTGTGAGGCTGAATTTGGAAGTAAATAAATTGAACTCTGATGTCAAATGGACTCTGCTATGCACTAGGGGTTCTAAATGGCCTGAGCTGTAGTTACAACTTTTAAGACTCTGGAAAAGATGCGATCTGAACAGAACCAGACATAAAACTTTCTCCATTTGCTGCATTAGATGTTGTTGCATGGGGGCCATGGGGTGTCATCCGCTGCTGATCTCTGGGGTAAAGAGTGTTTTTTACATAAGGTCCCATTAACCGTTTCATGATGTCAAAGCTCACAGCATTGAATTCCCCTGCTAATGTAATTTAAAAATGGCCTCTGTGGGAGAGAGCGCCGCTGACACTGAGCCCCCATCATGGAAAACAGCGGCAATGCTTTGAAACTGAACTGAACCTGGTCTTGTGGGATATAAATATGTGCAAAACTGAGGCACTATAAGAGATTACCTAAATGTATGGTATTCTTGAGGTTGTGAAATTAACTAATTTAGCTTAAAGTTGGAAGTTGCAATAGCCTTTTCTTCCCTAAACAGCTTATCGAATAAGAAAAAGTGTAGGGCGGGACTTGATTTTGTCCATGGGGAATCAATTGGATGGTTGTGGTTTGCTATTGGTGGAGCTCATGTGAGTGACAGGTTGCCCCGCCCTCACACCTGTAAACACGTCATCAGAAAAGAGAAGAGATTTCGCTCCAAGAGGGAGGGGAAGTTATTTTGATTAAAAATTGCGAGGGCACGTGAATTTAAAAAAATAATGATGTGCACGGGTAAATCATTTATAATAAGTACTGCAACATTCTAGAAAAACAACATGAAATCATTTTGATTTCATGGTGACATTAAATATATAAAATTTTCAATTTTCAGTTATTACTAGGTTTGACCGGTAGAAATTCATGCATTTAGTTATGACACAAAAAAGATAAAAAAAAATAGAAACATTTAATTTATTTAATATTAAAGGGATAGTTCACCCAAAAATGAAAATTTGATTTTAACTCCAAAATTTTGATTTTAACTCCAACCGTTGCGGTCTGTCAGTTGTATAATTCATGTCAATGGGAACTCCATCTATAAGAGTCAAAAAAACATGCACAGACAAATCCAAATTAAACCCTGCAGCTTGTGACGACACATTGATGTCCTAAGACACGAAACGATCGGTTTGTGCGAGAAACCGAACAGTATTTATATAATTTTTTACCTCTAATACACCACTATGTCCAACTGCCTTGAGCGCACGCACGGCATCCGGTGTGTGAGGTCTGAATGCACTCTGATGCCGGAAGTGATCGCTCGCACTCATTGAAGCAAAGCGCGAGAGATCACTTCCGTCATCAGAGCGCGTTTTCAGACCTCACCAACCGGATGCTCAAGGCAGTTGGACATAGTGGTGTGTTAGAGGTGAAAAATGATATTAAAACTGTTCGGTTTCTTGCACAAACCGATCGTTTCTTGTCTTAGGACATCAGTGTGTCGTCACGAGCCGCAGGGTTTAATTTGGATTTGTCTGTGCATGTTATTTTGACTCTTATAGATGGAGTTCCCATTGACATGCATTATACGACTGACAGAACGCAACGGTTGGAGTTAAAAATCATTATTTGTGTTTTACTGAAGAAACAAAGTCACCTACATCTTGGATGCCCTGGGGGTAAGCAGATAAACATCAAATTTTCATTTTTGGGTGAACTATCCCTTTAATAAGTTTAGTACATAAGTAATGTTAATTAAAAAAAAGCCATAATAATTAATAAATAATCATTATATCTTATCCTCGTTTTTTATAAATTATATCTTATACTTACTTATTATACTTCTGATTTTTCTTAATTTTTTAAAAATCTATTTCTAATTTTTTTTGTTAATTTTATTCTGTGTACATGACAGTCACTTTCATATAAGTCACATAAAAAATGGTGAGGGACACCCTGTCATTCTTAAAGGGATAGTTCACCCAAAAAATAAAAATTCTGTCATCATTTACTCACCCTCAAGTTGTTCCAAACCTGTATGAGTTTTTTTTTTTCTTATGCTGAACACGACAAAAGACATTTTGAAGAAGGCTGGTATCCAAACAGTTGATGGACCCCACTTCCATAGTATGGGAAAAAAAATAGAATGGAAGTCAATGGGGCCCATCAACTTGAGGGTGAGTAAAAGATGACAGAATTTTCAATTTTGGGTGAACTATCCCTTTAGTTTTGCACATGCAACAACCACGCACAATTTTGAGTTTCATTTTTCTCTTTTAGGTTGTGATTGGGGATAAAGTGGTCTTGAATCCAGTAAACGCAGGACAGCCTCTGCACGCCAGCAGCCATCAGTTGGTGGACAATCCTGGCTGCAACGAGGTTTGTCTGCTTTTTCTTTCAGTTTTATCTTTTTGTGTTGATGTGCATTACACCATGTAGTGTGAATGTATGTAAATTACACTATTAGTACAATTCTGCTCTTAACAGCTTTGCAATAAGTGATTTAAAAGGAAACATACTGTCTGTAAATCAGCTCTAAATTAGCTTTAGCTGTATAAAAATGGAATTACTGTCCGTGCAATTAGAACACCCTGAACCCAGTGAAGGCTTTTATGCTATGATAATGCTAATTTAAGATCCACTCTCTCAGCCGAAACATCTCTGTATTGTAAATGATTGTTTTTAGTAAGTGCTAATGTTCAAAAAATACCATAGTTTATTTTAAGACTCTGTTTCTCCTCCGTTCTTCTCAGGTGAACTCGGTGAACTGCAACACTAGCTGGAAGATTGTTTTATTTATGAAATGGAGTGACAACAAGGAAATCATTCTTAAAGGGGTAAACGCATGAAATATAATCTGAGTTGTTGTTGAAGGATGATCTAGGCAGTTTTTAGAATGTGATGGTGCTAATTCCTTCTTTGTGGTTGCTAAGGGTGACGTGGTTCGGCTGTTTCATGCTGAGCAGGAGAAGTTTCTCACTTGCGATGAACACAGGAAGAAGCAATATGTGTTCTTGCGAACCACTGGCCGCCAGTCCGCCACCTCTGCCACCAGCAGCAAAGCATTGTGGGAAGTGGAGGTGAGTTTTTTTTGTCATGAAACACTAAACTACATTTTCTGAGATTTTAAGAGATGTATGTGTGTTGCACATCATAGAAAACAAAGTTACCATCCGTTAGTTTTAATTGTAGGAGAAAACTAGTTGATATTTAACCTTTTTTAAACCTATTTTCAACTTCTGGGTTTAAATTAGTCTTCGTGTCAACATTTCAGGATGTGGCGTTTTCTTACACCTATAGTACATCAATGACTGATCATGTCTCATAATTATTCATTAGACTGCATGTCCTTATCCTATGAGAAGGCACCCCGCTTAATTATTCACAACAGCATGTATTGATTTCGCTTCAAATTGTACGATCGCATACAGTGTTTGAGAGATGAATTAATGGATAAAAATTGAGTGATTGTTTTTGCTTTGTAAAAGTTTTTGCATTGCATAAGTTCTCTTCCATAGATCCAGAGTCTTTGACACAAATGTGAATCATCCACACTGTGACTGCAAACAATCTTTACGGCCCTGTGAAATAACCGATCAAATGGCTTATAAAAATGCAGCAAAATAAGCCTCAAAGATTCATAAAGATGCAATAGCGCATTCATATATATTTTCGATGCAGAGTACAATTGTGAACGGCTGTGCATTTATTTGTGCATTCAATTATAGCTGTCACAGGATATGTATGTATTTGTGTAATTTACGGTGAGCTTACAAAACCATGTATAAAATATAGCTGCGAGCAGCAATTATTTTATTAATTTTAGTCAAAATGGCTGAAAAATCACAAATACAATCACATGTAATATTATTAAATTGCTTATCACTTTTGACCAATAGGTGGCACTGTTACCAAATTTATGTTGTGTGGTCAGTGTGAGCAGACAATGGCTGAATCCCAAATGGCACCCTAAACACTCACAGTCTTCTTACGAGTCCGCACTTTCGTGACGTAACACCGTTTTGACTGTTGGGAAGAAGTCTGCCGTGGAGCTCGCACCAGTGCAGGCTCAGCAGAAGTGCACATATCAGCCACAAAAGGGGGTGCTCGTGAGCACCCTTCTGAAGCCTAAAATTGACAAATGGGACACCCTATGGCAGGGGTGTCCAAACTCGGTCCTGGAGGGCCACAGTTTAGCTCCAACTTACCACAACACACCTGCCTGGAAGTTTCCTGTATCCTAAAAACCTTGATTAGCTGGTTCAGTTTAATTGGGGTTGGAGCTAAACTCTGCAGGACAGTGGCCCTCCAGGAGCAGGATTGGACACCCCTGCCCTACTGTCTCGTGGACTTAATAGACACGTGCACGCGGCAGCCATTGTAAGTCCACAAGACCATTTGGGATTCAGCCAATGACACATACAAAGTTTGGTGTCAATTTGGCAAACCGTTGCAGTGTTACAGCCTCAGAATCAGCTTGGCACCATGCCATCAAATTCGTTGATACGGTATTCGAGAACAGTTTGGTCAATCAAAAAGTTTTTAATAACTTTTGGTCGGCATAGTCTGAAGATGATCTGAGCCAATTTCGGTGAAAATCGGACTAACGGTCTAGGAGTTTGAAAAAGTAGGTTTTCGTAGAAATTTAAAATGGCGGACAAGTTCGACCGAATATGGCATAATTGGTATTATTGTTCTTAGTATGACTCAAGGAATCTAACAAGACCAGTTTAATTAAAATTGGCAAAAGTAATCAAAAGCTATTAGCATTTTTTGAAATTTAATTATAAATTTTGACCAGAAGGTGGCACTGTTTTGAAACTTTTTGAGTACGTTCGTGGCATGGTCCCGATGACACACAAAGTTTCGCAACAACGGAGTTTCGTAATGATACGCTAATGTGTTCATAAAATACAGCTATTTATGACAAAATTCAAAATGGGTGACTCCCAAAATGGCCGATATGGAAAAATTGGATATCATTCGACTTGGTATGCTGCACTGAATCAAAAGAGACCAGTTTTTGATTTTTGAGCAAACTCTTCTGAAGTTATAAGCAAAAATAACCATTTCATGTTTCCTGACCAGTAGGTGGCACTGTGCCAAAATGCTGCATGTAGCCTCAGGTTATGCTTGTGATGACATGCACCAAGACTCATCTCAATATGCTAAAGCGTTTTGTATTTAGCCCTGATGGATCAAAAGTTATTAGCATAAACATGAGTGCAAATTTGGACAGTTGGCGGCACTAGAGAGATTGAGTTAGAGACTTCAAATTTGCTATGGTGACAGTTCAGACTGTCCATCTGTGTGCCAAATTTCATAACTTTGCCGCAAACGGTTTTATGGGCTGCCATAGACTTGAGCGGAAGAAGAAGAAGCCGAAGAAGAATAATAAGAACACTAACAATTACAATAGGTGCCTACGCACTTTCGGTGCTTGGCCCCTAAATATTTGTTAATTTTGTTGTGAGAGCGAAATAAAACTATCTGAATCAGAAGCCCTTTTGTGTTGTCTGTCTCCCCTCTTCCCCCTCCACTCCGTCACTTGACATTTCTCCCAATCTCATATTTCAGGTGGTTCAGCATGACCCGTGTCGTGGTGGCGCTGGTTACTGGAATAGTCTTTTCAGGTTTAAACACTTGGCCACAGGACACTACCTGGCAGCAGAGGTGAGTGAGGTGTGTTCTGCTAGCTCGGGATCCTCTCTCAGCTGTTCCCAGATCAGCACTAACATCTCTCGCTGGGTAGGGAACCTTACTAACTTCCTATAGATTTTCTCTGCCCAAAATCTGCAGTCTGTAAGATTTTCAACATCCCTCTGGATGTTTCCATCACAGCCTCAAACCTCACTTGAGCTCATTTTTGCTCGATTAGACACCAAATTGGTTAAATCTTACATAGTGCAGGTTTAACCATATTTAGGGTACAGTTCTTTGAACATAGCTTGGGTAGACAGATATGTTTAAGGATATTTTGACAAAAACCTGGAATATTTAACCTATAACTGTCAAGAAGTCAAGTTTAATAAGTCAGATATGTTACTCTTTTCACATCCACAACAAAAAAAGCTCTCTATATGACAGATTTGCAGTTGAGGAGTTGAAAAATAAGAGGAATTTAAGGTGGAACAAGTTAATACATTTTGCAAATTATTATTTTAGAATTAATTATATATTATATATTTAAGTTATTTTTATTATATTCTTTAAAAAATATTACTAATGCTATTTACATTTAATTTAGTTTTATTTCAGTTTCACTTTCAGTTCAGTTTTTTTCAGTTAGTAGTTTTAGTGCTTCAACTTAAACTAAATAAATTAGAAATTTTGCTCTGGCAACTAACTGAAATAAGTTTACATTTTTCGTTAATCAATATTTATATTTATATTAAATATTTAATATCAATATTTTTTTTCCATAATATAACGTATACAATTTATTTATTTACAATCGAACCAGGAATGTGCATTAAGTAAAATTCTGAAATCGTGTGGACTTTGAAGCTTTAAAGGATGGAAAAATCTTGAGTTTGTCAAGTTCTGAAACATATCCTGCTAACCAAGTAAACATGTTCAAAGATCAGGACCTTCACTTTCTTTATTAGGTTGTGCCTGATAAATCAATCAATTTCCTCATCAGTTACCTGTCAAATAGAATGATCTGATTTTCTTGTGCATTTTGGTGACGTTTTTGGTGATTTTATCTGTTCACAGGTTAATCCTGACTATGAGGAAGAGTCACAGGAATCACGTTCATCTGTAAGTGATTTTACCTCGGTTAAATAGTTGTCATTCTTGTGTACTGTATGTTTACATACTGTGTGCTGGAAGCTGAACTGGCTGTTTTTTTTGTTTTGTTTTGTTTCCTGCTTCAGGTGGCGGATTTTTCACCCTTTAACTTCCAGGTACTATCAGTTATTTAAGATACTTTGTAGCTGGAAAGATGTCTATCACCTGTTGATAAGTAGACCTGCTCTCATACCAAGCTTATATACCTTCAGCTTCATGTCAAATGCCAAAATCGAAGGATGCCCCTGTCCCTTTAGTACTGTTTCCCATAATCCTCTTTGCATAGCTCCACATATTCTATCCAGTATGCGCTGTTGTGAATTGTCTGTGTGCTTTGTGCAGCTTTGTTTGATTATATCTTTAAAATGTGGTTCTTTACAAGTTAAGATCTATCAATCAACTAATATTTATATTTTATTTTTTTCAGCTTTATTTCTATAATCGAAAATATTTTTTTAAGTTAGCACACTAAATGTTAAAATACACTTTGTTTTGAAAGTATATTTACTTTCTAGAGTAATTTGAAATGTAAATGTAAAATCCCTACCAACCTTGTCTGTGCAAAATTATATCAAATATTAAAACTATCATGATAATATAAAACCATCAGTAAAGCTTTTACATGGAAACAGGAAGGAGTTCCTTCTTTGGAAAAAATCCAAAACACAGGAATTGCATTTGGTAATGATGAATAACAGTCATCCCACCACAAAAATTACAACTTTGACAGCCTTTTATCTCAAATAATTCATATTTTAAAGGACAAAAATAATGTAAATGCTTAAAAAAAGCATTGCATTTCTGTTTTTAAACCCTTGAAATGCATTACAGATTTTTATAATAAAAAAATCAGAGACAGGTCAAATTATTTTTTTTGTGAAAAATGATGTTATGCCACAAAATAATGCTGTTGAATATAACTTGAATCCAGAATATTTTTTTAGGAAAAAAACTCACAAAACGAATTGACTCAAAAAAAAGTTATTTAATAATAATGTATAGGATAACAGGGTTTCTGCAGGTCTTAAAAAGGCCTTTAAAAGATCTTAAAAAGTCTTAATTCAAGAAGTCTTATTTAATTTCCAATACAAAGTTTATGCTTGAAAAAAGAACATATCTACCAATGAGTTATGAAAACTTCTCTTTAAATTAAGTGGATTTTTCTTAATTAGTTGCCCATTGGCTGATATTTGTTCTCGTTTTAAACATAAACTCACTTCATTTTGAGACTTAATTTTGTATCTCCAGTAAATGCATCTTGAATTAAGAATCTTTACAAAATAGCACTGGAAAACAAGATAAAAATACTGAGGAAGAGCATCACTTTTTTTGAGTGTGGTCAGAAGATACAGTTAAAGTTATGTCCATATTATAGTGGTTGAGAGCAGAGTGATTCCAGCTACTTTTTTGTAAAATGAATTAAAAAGTAATGGATATGTGTTGGAAGTTGTATTTTCAAACTCTGAAGTGCTGCTAATTTAACTCATTTTGTTTCTCCCTAGACATTTACATTTAGAGAACACATTGACATATTGTATTCCCTTGAATATGTTCCTCAAATTGTCTTTACTTGGTCTTAATAAGGTCTTGTAAAATGTGTAGAATTTACCATCATTAAACCTGCAGAAACCCTGGAAAAGATCATTTATTTTTTTTATAATTGGTGTTCAATAATTTAACCAACCACATGATGGCGCTATAGCTACGGGTAAACCAGTGTGAACAGTGTTAACACATCGCCTGTAGGTGGCAGTATAACACCATGTCTTGTATATATCAGCAGTCTCTCCTGTTGCTTGTGTGCATGTATTTATTAAGCTCTGCACACAAATCTCAAGTTAATCATTACATTTGCTGATAACAGACCCTTAGGTCAAGTTCATAAAATCTAAATGAAAGTTTCCCTTGAGTTTCTTTAAAGGTAACTAAGAAGCAACAACATTTACCTTCATTATTGACTACTAAATACTTGTTTTGCTGAAACCTACATATATCGCACCACTGATCAAGAGATTTCACATTCCTCTTCATGTTCTTGTTCCTGTATGTGCAAATGAGCGCTTTGAGGAATTTCAGGTCACATGCAGAGTTGTAAACATGTCACGATGGATTCGTCAGCTAATGGCATCACTTAAGAGCGGTTTTATCTCAGTCACGTAATCAATAAACTGACCAAGGTGATGTGTCTCCATGGTTACATGGTCTTCTCTCTCCACTAGCTGGACTCAGAACATGACGCTCTGCGAGCACGTCTGCGCACGCCCAACGAGAAGGTCATGTACACCCTTGTGTCCGTCCCCGATGGCAATGACATCTCCTCCATATTTGAGCTGGATCCGACCACCCTCAGAGGAGGAGACTCCCTCGTACCCAGGTACTCATTGAACCACAATTGGATTGTACCAATAAAGTCAAGGTATAGCCTTGTGCAGGTTTAAATGTTACAGTTCAAAACTATAAATATCATTAACTGATATAATAATACTATAAAAAAAATTATAAACTGCTTTAAAGGGATAGTTCACCCAAAAATGAAAATTCTGTCATCATTTACTCACCCTCAAGTTGTTCTTTCTTTGTTCTGTAGAACACAAAAGATGATATTTTGTAGAATATGGGTAAACAAACAGTTGATAGGCCCCATTGACTTCCACAGTATGTATATATAAATACTATGGAAGTCAATGAGGACCAGAAACTGTTTGGTTACTGACATTCTTTAAAATATCTTCTTTTGTGTTCAGCAGAAGAAAGAAATTCATACAGGTTTGGAACAACTTGAGGGAGAGTAAATGATGACTGTTCATTTTTGGGTGAACTAACCCTTTAAATCTACATTTTTAACCATATTTGATAAGGTTAACAAATAGAAATGATCAGTTGCTTAAAGAAAATTATAGTTTTAAGTCTATTAACTATGATATTTTATGACAGTTAAGCATATTTTACCTCCAGATTATCACCATAATGCAAAAATACTGCTCTTATTACTAAATAATGATGTATTTTTTAATATATTATATTATATTGGTTTTGCATTTGAGTGATTTAAGTAAAAATATGTTTACAATTAAACATTTCTATATGTTTAACTGTAAAGGTAAATATTTCTATCCACCTTATTCCTACGCCCCATAACGGCGGTGTTAACTTTATGGGTGTAACTTCCGTTAAGCTGTAAACAGTCAGTGAAAGGCTCGCTCTATGAACGCAATAATACGTTTTATTTTTAAACTGGGTACAATGAGATGACATTATTCTACTCACCCTTCAACCAACGAACATTAAAAGGACATTTAAAAGTGTAAAAGCATCAACAAGGTACTTTCAACAGGCCATGAAAAAGCGCGATTTTTTTTTTTTCCACAGCATTAACGGACGGGTTAAATATAACTATAGTGATATATGATTCTTCGTGCATTCCAGTGAATTATTAATGGGATATATCGTAAATTATATCGGGAGAACAGACCACAAATGTGCAGTATATGTTGTCCTTTTTCATACTATTACAACGGTATGCAAAGGGACAAAAGAAAATAATCACGAGGATAGAAAGCAGCGACTGAAAAGAGCTCTTGCCATAGATATTCTTGTTATAACATTTTACGTTAAAATACCAAGCGTTACGTTATTCTCATGATGTCTGAAAATAACACATGAAAGAAAAATTGACAGCTCATTCAGTCAAACTGACGGATAAGCTTTATTTGTAGGGCAACCTTATGATTTAAAACGATTTGTTTCAGTCTTTTTAAATGGAAGTTCCCCAAACCAGAAGTGGAACCCATAATTCGAAACGCAGTAGGCTAGTCAGGAATAAGGTGGATAGGCCTAAACGTAAATGATTGGTGCATGCAGAGGTGGAATATTGTAAATTGTGTTGGCAGGTTGGGGTTAATCAGACATTGAGTTTGAGTGACAGATTCGCTAGTCAGAAGCTTCACAGTAATGTGAGATTCCTGTTTATGATTCGTTCAGACCATACACACTAGATTCATATCTCTTATACTTCGTTCTTGTTCTATTGCCAAAAAAAAGTTATGAAGAGTGAAATATGATCAGAATCAAGACAGTGGCTGATTGTTATGTTGTCTTCAGGCCTGAAGCATATTTTAATCATAATTTAGTCATAAACAACTCTAAATGAACCTAAATAGAAGACCGACTATTGTTTCTGATTCATACAGCTATGGATATAAGTCACGGGAAAGATGTAGTTTTGCACACACGCATCTTCCTGGTATTGAAAGTCGCTTTCATCTCATGATCTCTTGCATCTCTTGATTGTTTTTAACTATAAGGTCTGTTGTCGCAATGAATCATGCGTGAAAGAACAGGATAGAGATGGAAAACTACACACGTGATCACGTCTACTTACACACTCGTCAGACTCTTTGTCCTCATACCACAAAACCCAAACGCTTCCAGGGTGGAGTGTGCATGTGTCAGATTGTGTGTGTGTGTGTGTTGCCTTATCCAGATACCTGCAAATTCTGACTTTTCTTTCTGAAAATAGCCAGGAAAGTCCCGACAGGGTGCGAAGGCAGGAAACCAGGGTGACCGTGCACTTTGCCAGCGTGATATCTTTCCATGTTGTTGAAACATGTTGTTAAAACAGAAGCCAGATGTTGCGTAACCGCCCACCCCCATATTCCCTTATTTATATAAGCAGTCACTTGGAAAGTGGGTTTTTTTTATAAAGTAATCTTCCTTACTGCTCAGAAGCAGAACATAGTAGGGGAAATTTTGTTTTGGGATTTAATGAGTGAATCACATGAGAATATGAATATATATGTGTGTGGGTGTATATATACATATGGACATCTCGACATGCAGTCAATTTTGAGAAAAATCGAGTTAAAGTTTTCTGAATGTTCCAAAACAAAATCATCTAGCAACCATACCTTAAAATCCCTGGTAATACCACCAAATTTGTCACAAACCAAGTCAAAACCCATATCTATAGGAAAAAAAAAAAAATATATTCAACCTTTTTTCCCATGATTTCACAATTGTTTGATTAACAATAATAAAACAGACAGCCTTTTTATTAAGACCTACTGTATCACACGGATCTAATATAATGTTACACATCAGATATTTTTCCCCGACCGTTAACCAAGCGTTCACTTTTAAGACACAACAGATAATGTTTGCGTGAATACCCGCCAAGACAGATTTTTTTGAAATACTGTAATTCTATGTATATGTGTATAATGGGATTGCGGCATCTTTGTGCGCGCGCTTCGGATCTGTCAGTCAGCGTGAGTAAGATCGTTTTGTTTACATCAACATGAGTTTGAAAATCACATTTCATTGGTTCAGACTCATCCCATTGAGAATTCGCTATGAATATTCACAAAGTTGGAATGCTGTGCTTTACAACAATACAAAACTTGTGCTGAGGGAAGCGCTAGTCGTTGAGAAGCAAGCAGAGAAAAACTGCATTTTTCATCGTCAAAGGAAAGGTACTCCTCTCAGAAAACGTACAAATAAAGATACTTTTAGATGTTTAATTGCTATTTGGAGCATTGGGATCGCTAGACGAGGGCTTAAGGAACTCATTTTTTTGTGAGAACCTCAATTTCGACCAATTTTTTTTTTTTTTTTATACTTGTTTTGCCTGTAGCTCAAAATTAGCCCGTGCGCATTGCAACTCATTTTGCCAGCACAGGTCACATATGTCTGTATGTATGTATATGTATTCATTCATTCATTTGTAAATTAACATTAAATACATTACAACTTAAATACACTCTTGTTGTTGCATTGCAGACTTTTTTGCATTATAAAAAAAATAAAATAAAAATCTTAAGGGTCCTAAAAATAAGCTTATTATTTATTTCTTATGATTTTGTTGTGACCCGGACATTTTTTCTTGACAGGTTTCATGAGATTCACCCATCTTTTGTTTCCATTTGAATACAGTCTGATTTGTGTGAGCATGAGCTAATGATGTCAGAATGATGGATGTGTGTTTGTGTGCCTTGAATCAATAGCTGCTTCTTTGTATATTGAGCCTATGAGCTTTGAACACATCCATTGATTATACGTCCCTCTCGATCACATGCTTTAAATGGATTTCATGCAACACTGAGCTGCTGAAAGGAACGGTCATATGTGTAATAATCTGAGCTGCAGCAATATCTTGTATGCCTGAGTGCTGCGAGTGTGTTGTGAGAGATCATCTTTAAGTTTGATCTTAGTAAAAGAGGATTTTAAAGTCATGACTTTAAGTGTGGCCTGAAATACCCCTGTTCTCACACACCAGCGGCCCCTCTATAGACATAGTAGATGTGACTAATTAGTCTAAGGGAACGCAGAGGGCACACACACACACAAACACACACACACAAAGGTAAGCCTGTTAGTCACATAGGCGATTATACAACCATGCCAGGAATACAGCCGTGTCTGATGTCCACTTGTGGCCCATCTCAAAGCATATTTATGTGTGTGACGGAGTGTGTTTGTGTGAACTATTAGACCCAATTTTACTTCCTGGTGTGTGTGTAATAGAACTATGAACTCTGACTCTTTGGTAACGTTCAAGCCACAGTTGAATGAGGTCCAAATCAGTTCCTCATGAAAGAACAGTACTTCACATCTGACAGAACTAAATCATATTAATACTTTCATATGTGAATCTGATACCTATTTGATGTCTTGTTGTGTGACTTCAGTCTAAATAGTCCAGTCATAATTCATGTGATTTTAATGTCGTGTCAAACTGAATAATTATTTTGATTTTGAGTGCAAAAACTAGGCTCTGGAATGAAGGGGGAAAAAACAAATTACTTTTCGAAATGGAAATAGATTTTTAATGATAACTCGTAGACGACTTAATTGTTTAAAGGGTTAGTTCACGCAAAAATGAAAATTCTGTCATTAAGTACTCACCCTCATGTCGTTCTACACCCGTAAGACCTTCGTTCATCTTCGGAACACAAATTAAGATATTTTTGATAAAATCCAATGGCTCAGTGAGGCCTCCATTGACAGCATGCTAACACTTTCAGATGCCCAGAAAGCAGAGGTGTAAAGTACTTGAGTAAATGTAATTAGTTACTGTACTTAAGTATCTTTTTGGCTACTTTGTAGTTGTACTGAGTATCAAAGATATTAGCAACTTTTACTCTCTACTTGACTACATTTTTGAGCAAGTAAATGTACTTTTTACTCCGCTACATTTGTGATGAGTAATGCAATTACAGATTACTTTTTTCATGGCAGCTAACTTTTTCTGCAGCAGTTTGTTTCTGATATAAAGAAGCGATGTCGCCATCTAAGGGCATTGAAGGTACTATCTTGTGAATTTTGCCTTCACTCCCCCAAAACTTGTCAACAAGGATACTTTACGTGAATGTGAGTGCATTAGCAGGTAGTTGCTGATTGCAGGTGTCTGATTTATTAGATGAGGAAATGACTGCAGCTGGTGATGAGGCTCAAACCAGCACATACAGTAGACTTTGACTATTTAATTTTACTTAACTTTGTTTTATTTATCCGCTATATTGACAAGACCGTTTTGAAGGATATTGGTTTACTTATGGCCTTTTTGTGCACTTAAGCTTAACTGAGACTTGAGAGTTTGTAGACGTTTAAAAGGTTGTTGTGTCGACCTTGATTTATTGCAACATTGAGGTGTTCAGTTTTATTTTGATTTTAGAAAAACTTGATTTCTCATCTTACAAATCAATTGTTTATTTTCACTTGCATGTCTCTCAGATGTTGAGGACTAGTGCATCTCTGAGCCTACATTCAGCATGAGTAAAATACTTAAGTACTGTTAAGATCAGATACTTTACGACTTTTACTCAAGTCATATTGGAATTGGTTACTTGTAACTTGTAGTGGAGTCATTTTCGATGTAAGGTCTCTGTACTTTTACTCAAGTATGGTTTTCAGGTACTCTTTACACCTCTGCCAGAAAGCTACTAAAGACGTATTTAAAACAGTTCATGTGACTACAGTGGTTCAACCTTAATGTTATGAAGCGACAAGAATACTTTTTGTGCGCCAAAAAAACCAAAATAACTACTTTATTCAACAATATCTAATGATGGGCGATTTCAAAACACTGCTTCATGAAGCTTTGAAGCTTCACGAATCTTTTGTTTTGAATCACTGGTTTGAAACGTGTATCAAACTGCCAAAGTCACGTCATTTCAGTTAGTGAGGCTTCATTACGTCATAAGTGTTTCGAAATTTCAATGGTTCACGTGACTTTGGCAGTTTGATACACGCGCCGAACCACTGATTCAGAACAAAAGATTCGAATATAAAGAATCTCGTGTCTAACATGTGACATGTCAATATGTTTAACATATATCATGAACAAAAAAAACAGATTGGGTTCCAGTGTGAACATTTTTGCTTGCATTGTGAACATTGCCAAAGTGTGAAAGAGATGTGAACAGGTGCATGCTTGTGGTGATCGAGTAAAACACAAGTGAATTAACTATCTGGCCTGACAGGTATTGAGCTTCCTCGTAGGGGTGTGTGTGTTTAAACACCACACACACTAAGAACAATAGAGGCTTTGATAGCCATTAGGTCTGTGTGTTTGTGTGTGTAACTGCTATAGCTTCCCCACAGGCACCGTTGGAATCAACGGCGTGAACTCAGGGAAGGTTCATGTTTGGATTGCGCAATACGACCACAACGACTTAAGTCTGCAAATGCACGAGCCTTAAAGTTAATTACTTAAACTTAATATGTCAGAAGCACCTGAACATATATGATGCAATTGGATGCAACAGAGCTGAATTAGATCTGACTTGATAAACATTATGTTCCGTACATTAGAGTTGCAGTGTCTGTACGCCAGTCAGTGAGTTTGTGACATAGATGCTTCTTTGACATCCTCAATAGAGCCACTGTCTGGCCTTAGACAAGCATATCTTCTTAAATGTAGGATTCAACACCACATGAGTTTACAGGGGTCACAGTGACCTGAAGGGTTTCCCCATTATATGTCCTGAACCTAGTGACTTTTAAAGGTGCTCACATGACTTCTTCAGTACAAGTGTGTTTTATTCCCTTGTGAGGATTTGAAGGACTGCTAAACGGTGAAATGAACTCATTTGCCCCCTAAATGTGACCCTAGACAACCCTCGCCACAGCAGGAATGTGCAATGACCTCCTGTAAACCCAGTGGCCTTAAAATTGAAGGATTAGTTCACTTCAGAATTAAATTTTCAATTTACTCACCCCCATGTCATCCAAGATGTTCATGTCTTTCTTTCTTTAGTTGAAAAGAAATTAAGGTTTTTGAGGAAAACATTCCAGGATTTTTCTCCATATAGTGGACTTCAATGGCTACCAATGGGTTGAAGGTCCAAATTGCAGTTTCACTGCAGCTTCAAAGGGCTCTACACGATCCCAGAGGAGGAATAAGGGTCTTATCTAGCGTAATGATTGGTCATTTTCTAAAAAAAATTAAAATTTATATACTTTTTAACCACAAATGCTTGTCTTGCACTAGCTCTGCGATGCGCCTTGCATTATGTAATCACATTGGAAAGGTCACGTGTGATGTAGGCTGAAGTACCGCGGTAGGGTAAACAACTCCTTCTCATTTTCTCCTCCAACTTCAAAATCATCTGACGTTGTTTTACCCTTTTTTTTTTTTTTTTGTTTGACTTAGTCTTTGCCTGTTTGCTTTGTAGACACTGGATCAGTTCTTCCACCTACATCACACGTGACCTTTCCAACATGATTACGTAATGCGTGGCGCATCGCAGAGCAGTGCAAGATGAGCATTTGTGGTTAAAAAGTACATAAACTTGTATCTTTTTTTATAAAATGACTCTTCATGAGAGTATCAGTAGCAAAAAGGGACTGGTACAAGGTGGTAAACAAGGACATTGTTTTTACAACACCTTATAAGACGCAACCGACAAATGCATTGACAAGCGCTGTCATGGGAAATCCCCTTAACTGTTAAAAGGATACTAAGACAAAGACATTGCTTTGACATTGCTTTTTCAGTGGACATTCAAACTGATTTTTCATTATGAATATAAGATTGACCTGAAGAATAAATGCTATATCAGATGCAGTAACACACTTGCTTAGTCAATCTCTCTCTCATAATACTCTACTCTACATATTTTGATATCTGTGTGTATTATTGTTGAGTCTTTTACCAATTGTTTCCTCTTCAGGAACTCGTATGTAAGACTGAGGCACTTGTGCACCAACACATGGGTTCACAGCACCAACAACCCCATCGACAAAGAGGAGGAGAAGCCGGTTATGTTACGGGTGGGTGTTGTATAAATAATTAGCCAAAAACATATATTATCATTGAATGGTTTATCAGTTTGCAAGTTAATCTGATTTATTGTCTGATTTATTGTTTTAGCAACTGTTGAAATTATTTTTATTATTATTGTTATTATAAGTATTAATATTATTATATTTAAAAATATATATTATTTTAAATATAATTAAATGATTTTAATAGATGTTATTTTCAACTTAATGTTGCTATTCTTATTAATATTATTTTATATTTTAATAAATATATAAATATTATTTTAGATATAATAAAATGCTGTGGTGAAACATTTTAAGTCTATGTAGAATGTATAAAAAATATTTTAATAGATGTTGTCTTCAACTTAATGTTGGTTATAATAATAATAATAATAATAATAATAATTGTTATTATTATTATTTTAAGAAATATTATTTTAAATAAATATGATTAATATGCCATGGTGAACAGGAAGTTATTAAATGTATAAAACTACATTATAATAGATGTCATCCTCAACGTAACATTGCTAATATTATCCATTGATATTAGTGTTGCACTCAATTACAGTTTGTTTTCCCCTTCAGATTGGCACATCACCTATCAAAGAAGATAAAGAGGCCTTCGCCATTGTGCCAGTCCCTCCAGCTGAGGTGAGGGACCTAGACTTTGCCAACGATGCCAGTAAAGTGTTGGCATCCATCGCTGGCAAACTGGAGAAGGGCACGATCACCCAGAATGAAAGAAGGTACAACCCCTGAGACTTTCTGGAGTAGGAATGTGCTTACGAAGTGCTTTCATGACCCCTGACTAAATGCTTTGCTGTGACCTCGGTTAACACTTCATGTTGTTTTAATGTAGCAATTGATTATGGTGTACTAACTCTGTGGGAACAAGCATTACTTTGATGAATATACAAAATTTTCCACCATTTCAAGTGGAAAATTAAAGATTGTGTCCTGGAACAGTGACCTTGACGTTCTTTTCTCTGTGCATTCTGTAGGTTTGTCACTAAGCTTCTAGAGGACCTTGTGTTTTTTGTGGTGGACATTCCTAACAATGGACAGGATGTGTTGGAGATCATGGTCAATAAACCCAACCGTGAACGGCAGAAACTCATGAGAGAGCAGAATATCTTGAAACAAGTAAGATTTTATTCAGTACCTCACATTTCACTACTAGGAGTTCTTAAAAGACATGTCCTTCACCTCAAAATGAAGAATGACATTACAGTGAGAAAATAATGTCAAAATTTTCAATTTTTTAATGAAATATCCCTCAGAAACCAGATATAAGGGATTTAGAACATCTGCAATCATCTTGATTTAAACGTCAAGGCTCTAAAAAGACTTTTGTTATGTAATTCCAAACTTAAACCTTTTAACTTTTTGGTCAGGTTGGTTGATTCCTGAGACTGTTTAGATTAGGGCTGCCTTCGACTAAAGATTTTTCTGGTCGACTAGTAGTCGTTCATTTTAAGTGATCATTCGACTAATCGCACGTTTATTAATAAACCATATAAATCATAATAATGAGCCTTTAATGCCTACATAGCCTAATCAGTGCTCAAGCGCACACATAAAGCTTGCCACAGCGTACCGGCAAAAGTAATGTCTATGAATGCGTCAGGGAAAACAAAAAGCAAGGAGACTGCTTTAACATTTTAATAATTAATTGATAAACTAGCGTTTTCTGTATTTTCAATGCAATGATAAAGTTGACGTTGCTGACTTGTCATCTCCGCACCTATATGCACATTTCATACGAATTACATAGTCTGAGAATATTTGTTCTCCTTTGAATTGGTTCATTTAAAAGTAGACATTTCACTTTCTATAGATATATTTTTCATTTCTGTGAGTCAAGTTTACATGGAGTTTCGGTTCTTTTTTTTTTTTTTTTTTTTGGTGCGCTTAAGTTCACAGAGAGAGACGGCAGAAAGCGCACCCCGTTTGTTTTCATTATTTTACAAAAGCACAACATTTTGTTGTTATTGTGAGTGCACACAAATAAAAGTAGACTCTTCACAGATTCAAAAGATGTATTACTCTTATCTGTATGACCAAAAATGACGATTCAGCTTTCACACTACAAACACTTGAATAGCCCACATTTTTCTAGGTTAACGTTAAAGCAGCGGCCATGTGAAGTTGCTACTACATGTTTCAGATGACAAGCCATATTTGTGGTTGATGAATGACAGGTGAGCGTTTAGATGTCCTGCCCGATGTATTGTAATTAGCCTACCACATAGACCAGCTGTTAACCATCTGTCCATCACAGACTGCGTAACTTCGTCGCTTCCTGTGAATTTTTTTTCCTGCGACTGAGCGACTAATAAAATTTTAGTCGACTAAGCCTTTTCTCATTAACTAATGGTTAGTCTACTATTGGGGGCAGCCCTAGTTTAGATGCTATAGATACATCAGAAGTAGTATTCATTCTAGTCTACATTCTCCCTCCATCAATAGATCTTCAAGCTGCTTCAGGCCCCATTCACAGACAGCGGTGATGGTCCCATGTTGCGTCTGGAGGAGTTGAGTGACCAGAGACACGCCCCCTTCAGGCACATCTGCAGGCTGTGCTACCGTGTGCTGCGACATTCACAGCAGGACTACAGGAAGAACCAGGTGGGTCTGCAGGAATACCAGCCAACATGGAAGTTCATCCTTCGACCTCATAGACCTCATAAAGTTGTGCGTTTTATCATTGTGTGTGTGTGTATGTGTATATATATATATATATATATATATATATATATATATATATATATATATGTATACATATAAAATATACACACACACACACATACATACAATGATAAAATGCACAATTTTATGAGCCATGCTGTTATGATTAAAGTGTAACTTTGCCAATTTTCAACCCATTTGTATTGTTACACTGTCAGTAGTAATTTTATTTATTTATTTATTTGCCTTTGTACTGTATAGGCAGCCAAGTTTTACTGAAAGCCCATTTTGTCAGTGGTGAAGTACCCCTTTAAATTTGGCTTGTCTTCATTTTGATTCTCTCAGATATATTCATGAACTTCAAGATGCTATCTGTTCCTGCAGGCATGATTGTGACTTCCTGTGGTTTACACCTCTCTAATGAATGCTGTTTAAGCTCTTTAAACATTTCTAAAACTATATGTAATGCTTCCTTACCTCAAACTTTTAACCTGCACTTAGTTTCAAAATCCTGTAATATACAATTGTCAATGTTAATGCAATAACCAGTGTGATTAATTAAATATATTTAATGCATTTAGTTTTATTTAACATTATTTATTCATCTTTGCAATGGAAGTGCTCATGTTCACCCACAAATGAACTCAAAAAAGAGAGAAATTAATTGTGATTTAAAGTCTTACTCGACTGACAGCAGTGTAATTTTAGAATCATTGATATACTATTATAGTTTTATGTTAATATTTTGAATTAGATTTTTTTTTCTGTTTTCATTTTAGTTAAAGTTTTAGCAATATTGTTTAGTGTTTTTATCTTTTTTTATGTATATTCTGTATGTCTATATAGTTTTTATTAAGTTTTAGCTTAGTTTGAGTACTTCGACTTTAAATGAAATTTAGAAAAGTTGCATTAGTAACCAGCAGAAAAAATATTTTTTAATATTTTGTTTTATTTCAGTTAGTTTATTTTATTTCAAGTAATGAGTTTTATGATTTTAGTTTTAGTTAACAAGAAATATTTTGTCACTTAGCTGACACTTTTATCCAAAGCAAACCGTACATGTGCCCAATGACAGTCCTTGTGGGGATTTAACCAGTAGACTATATCGTAATCGACCCTACAACATTTTTATGGATTCATCCATCATCCTCATGTGAATGTGTAATTAAAGTAAAACTAACTCCAAAAGAGAATGGGTGACACATCTGGGGTATGAAAGAACAGAATGAATCACGTTGTCCCTTTGTGCCCATTTTGTCCAGGAATACATCGCCAAGCAGTTCCGCTTCATGCAGAAACAGATTGGCTACGACGTGTTGGCTGAGGATACGATAACGGCCCTCCTCCACAACAACCGCAAACTCTTGGAGAAGCACATCACGGCAGCAGAAATTGACACATTTGTCAGCCTTGTGAGGAAAAACCGTGAACCAAGGTGGGAGAGAGTGTACTGCAAAGACAAAAAAGCTTTATTTCAATGGTCCACTTTAGACATTCTACTAACTATAAGCAACTTTGCAACTACATGTCAACTTATTCTACTAACCTGAACCCTAACACCCAACCCTAAGCTAACAGTCTACTAATACTCTAATGAAAGTTTGTCGACACGTAGTTGCAGTTGTAGTTGTGCTTGTTATGTTTAGGTTTCTGGACTACCTGTCCGATCTGTGTGTGTCCATGAACAAGTCCATCCCAGTAACTCAGGAGCTGATCTGCAATGCCGTGCTGAACCCCACCAATGCTGACATCCTTATTGAGACCAAGTGAGACATTTTTGAAAACTATGAACAAAACAAAGTAAAAGAGAATGTAACTGAGATGCTGAGATTAGTTTTTCTTTATTTAATTATCATTTTTGTCTAATATAATGTTAATATACACTACCATTCAAAAGTCTGTGGTCAGTAAGGTTTTTAATGTTTTGTTTTTTTTTTGTTTTTTTTTTTAAAAAAAACAAATGAAGTCTTTTTTAAATGAAGTCTCTTATGCTCACCAAGACTGCATTTATTTGATCAGAAATACAGTAAAAGCAGCAATATTGTGAAATAATTTTATAATTTAAAATAACTGCTTCCTATTTAAATATATTTTAAAATGTAAGTTATTCCTGTGATGCAAAGCTGAATTTTCAGCATCATTACTCCAGTCTTCAGTGTCACATGATCCTTCAGAAATCATTCTAATATGCTGATTTCGTATTCTTATTATCAATGTTGAATTGATATTATCAACAGTTGTGCTGCTTATTTATATGGAAACCATGATACATTTTTATGAGGATTCAAAAGAACAGCATTTATTTGAAATAGAAATCTTTTGTTACATCATAAATGTCTTTGCCTTCACTTTTGATCAATTTAATGCATCATTGCTGAACAAAAGTATTAATTTTTATAATAAAAATAATAATAATAAAACTTACCCTAAACTTTTTAATGTTATTTATTTATTTACTGTGGTAGGTCACACTTGAGAAGCAAGCAATGCTTTTGAAAATGCTACACAGGGTAATTCAGTTTGCAAGTGAACTACTTTAAGTCAATTAAAGGCAGTGATGAACATTATCTGTGTCTTTCTATTTGGCTAAGGACATGTAATAGGTTTCACATGATAATGAATATGTGTATCAAAGAAAAACACCATGAAACTAAACACAGACACATTGTAGATGTATGAAACGTTCCAAATTATTTTTACCTCTTTGACATGCTAGCTCATAACTAAGAGTTGTTTGTGGCTAGTTCCATTTAAAAGTCTTTATTTCTCTCTCTCGCCTCAGGCTGGTGCTGTCTCGGTTTGAGGTCGAGTCTGGAGAGGGTCCCGTGGAGTCAGAGGAGGATGAGGAGGAGGTGTGGTTGTTTTGGAAGGACAGCGGTAAGGAGATCAGGAGTAAGAGTGTCAGAGAGCTGGCACAGGATGCCAAAGAAGGACAGAAAGAGGACCAGGAGGTCATTAGCTACTACAGGTCAGCCAAGAGAAAAAAAGCTAAGGGTCAATGTTTATCAGGGCAAAACCCAAAAACTGACATAATTGATTCAATGTTTTCAAGTGCAAAAGGGTATAAAACCAAATCAGTTCTCTCAGTAACCTGCTCTCCTGGTTCATTTCCTCCTTAGATACCAACTTAACCTGTTTGCACGGATGTGTTTGGACCGCCAGTACTTGGCCATTGAGAAAATATCGGGTCAGCTGGATGTGGACCTGATCCTGCGCTGCATGTCAGATGAAGACCTGCCCTATGACCTCCGTGCCTCGTTCTGCCGACTGATGCTTCACATGCACGTGGACCGTGACCCTCAGGAACAGGTCATGCCTGTGAAATATGCCAGGCTGTGGTCTGAGATCCCGTCCAAAATTGCTATCGATGAGTATGTTGGACAACGACTTCCATTATTAGGTTTCTGTTGTTTTTTTGTCTCTACCAAGAAAAAATGAACCTTAAACCTTATAACGTGTTGTATTTTTGTTCTAGTTATGATAACGATGGAACCAGCAGAGACGAGATAAAGGAACGCTTTGCTCTTACGATGGATTTTGTGGAGAACTATCTCAGAGATGTGGTCTGTCAAAACATTCCTTTCTCTGATAAAGAGAAAAACAAACTCACTTTTGAGGTAAGCCACCGTTTAACGTGTGCAGTGCAAGTGTGAGAAACGTGGGTTGTTTTGGATGTGGTTAACTTTTCTGTCTTTTTGTTTTTTTTAAGGTTGTGAATTTAGCAAGAAACCTCATTTACTTTGGCTTTTACAACTTCAGCGACTTGTTGCGTTTGACCAAGATCCTATTGGCCATTTTGGACTGCGTTCATGTCAGCACTATCTATCCTATCAACAAAATGGAAAAAGGAGATGAGTCCAAAAGTAAATCTCCTCAATCGTGATCTTTTTCTCATGTTATAACAGTTCAACATCCTTGTTGGTTCTGCTATTGATATTCAAACAATCACTAAAACATCAAATGTAAAAGGAGACATGTTTAATCAGTAGTTTAAACACTTTGTTGGTTATGTTTCTCCCAGGTAGCAATGTAATGAAATCCATCCATGGCGTTGGGGAGCTGATGACCCAGGTGGTCCTAAGAGGGGGTGGATTCTTACCCACAACTCCCACAACACCCCCAGATGGTGATGTGGTTAAAACCCAGACAGAACCAGAGAAGGAAGACATTCTGGTGATGGACACCAAACTAAAGATCATAGAGATCCTGCAGGTAATTAAAAACATAATTAAAGGGGCTGTATGTAGAATTCAGAAACCCTTGTTATTAGTGACACTGGTGGCCATTAAGTGAACTGCAACCAGAAACTTATTGCGAGCAAACTTAAAAGGATAGTTCACCCAAAAATGAAAAGTTTACTCACCCTAAAGCCATCCTAGGTGTATATGACTTTCTTCTTTCAGCAAAACACAATCAAGAGTTATATTAAAAATATAATGGCTCGTCCAAGCTTTAATATTGGAGGATGAGATTTTGAAGCCCAAAAAAAGTGCATCCACCGTTCATTAAAACGTAATCCACGTGGGTCCGGGGGGTTAATAAAGGCCTTCTGAAGTGAATCAGTGCGTTTGTGTAAGACAAATATCCTTATTTAAAACTTTATAAAGTAAAATTACGAACTTCCAACGTGACAGCCATACACTGTAAAAAGTAATACGCTATATCTACTCCATAAAATTTTGGCAACAGATCACAAGCAATATCATTAATTAAATTCAACAAATAGAATTGAGTTAGAATTAATCATATTAATTCCTTAAATGTCAACCATTTAAAACGAGTCAAATTTAGGTAAAATTTAAACAAAAATATCTGAATAACAGACAGACATCAAAGATGAATTAAGAACTCTTTAATTTTTATTGTCAACATTGAAGACACCTGATGATAACAAGTAGAATCACTAAAGGAAAGAGAAACACATGAATTAACAGAGGTTTAGATGTTGATTTCATTGAAAATGATTGGTCACCATTATGGTAATCAGTGTTTCGTTTAGTTGGGCAGTTTGACTCTTTGCTTTTTATGTCAGTTTTGTGGTTTTTGTAATGGTGTTTGCTAATTTTACACAATTTAAATGGTTGACTTTTAAGGAATTGATTTGATTAATTCTAACTCAATTCTTATATGTTTAATTTAATTAATGATATTACTTATAATCTGTTGCCACAATAGATTATAGAGCAGATAGAGCGTATTACTTTTTACAGTGTATACATTCGACTTACATCTAAAAAGCGTTAACTTCCATGATGTAGTACACAGTGCCATGACGTTCTACGCTACACCATGATGTACTACACTATGTCCAACGTTATAACGCGTAGTACGTCATGTCATCGTGTACTACGTCGCGGAAGTTTTATTTTACTATTTATTCTATTTTATTTTGCAGCCTTTTAGCTTAAATTTTATTTTATTTAGCCCTTTGAAAATAAGCAATATATCATTATATCCAATCTGAGGAACCAATTAGCTTCACCATTTTCACCATTCAACAAATCTGGTTAAAATACTGAACCTTGTGTTTTTGTTTTTGTTGTTTAGTTTATTCTGAATGTACGACTGGACTACAGGATCTCCTGCTTGTTGTGCATCTTCAAACGAGAGTTTGACGAGAGCAACATGCAAACGGATGCAATGCCAGCTGCAAATGCAGACGGGCCCAACAGTATCCCAGGTATACAGCATTCCCCAATCACTATTACCTATGAGTTACTCTAAAGATTATGAGAGTGTTTCTGTTTGTTTCACAGCTCTGGACTTTGAGAACATTGAAGAGCAAGCAGAAGGAATCTTTGGTGGAAGGTAAGGATTCATTTCTTGAATGAGAAGGTGCAAAAGTCTTTGTAAGAGTACACAAGTACTGTATGTAACCATTTTTTCTGAACTCAGTGAGGAGAACACACCTCTGGATCTTGATGACCATGGTGGCAGAACATTTTTGAGGGTTCTGCTGCACCTTACCATGCATGACTATCCACCGCTTGTGTCTGGAGCGCTACATCTGCTCTTCAGGCACTTCAGTCAGAGACAAGAAGTGCTCATGGCTTTCAAACAGGTATTTAAAACAATGACTCCAGCTGACTAGTTTTGTAAGTTTTGTTTAGACCATTTCTATTGGTTGATGTTTTAATGCATAATTTAATTTCTATTTTTCATGTTGCTTTTTTCCCTGTAGGTTCAGCTTCTAGTGACCAGTCAGGACGTAGACAACTACAAGCAGATCAAATCGGACCTTGACCAGCTGCGATCTAATGTGGAAAAATCTGAGCTCTGGGTGTACAAGCGACAGGGTGATGAAGGCATGGATGCAGGGGACGGACTGCCGGCAGAGTCTGACCACAAAAAGAAGGTGGTAACATTTATTATTTAAGGCAGGGGTCTTTTGTAGTCAAAGAACCCCTTGGTGGATATAAAAACAGAGCAGAGACCCCCTGAAATTGAGGGTTGCCTGGCCTCTAATATCCTGTATATTGCCGCATAAATGTACACTACCATTTAAAAGTGGGCTCGGGAGGATTTGTAATGTTTTTGTCTCTTTTGCTCACCAAGGCTGCATTTATTTGATCAAAAATAAAGTAAAAACTGTAATATTGTGAAATAGTATTACAATTCAAAATAACTGTTTTTAAAATGTAATTTATTCCTGTGATGCAAAGCTGAATTTTCAGCATCATTACTCCAGTCTTCAGTGTCACATGATGATTCAGAAATCATTCTAATAGGCTGATTTGCTGCTTAAGAATTTTTTATGAAAACAGTTGTGCTGCTTAATATTTTTGTGGAAACCAGGATTTTTTCAGGATTTTTTGATGACTAAAAAGTTCAAATGAACTGCATTTATTTGAAACCGAAATGTTTTGTAACATTATGAATGTCTTTGTCACTTTTGATCAAATGAAAGTAGAATCGTTGCGGCTAGTTAGGACAAAAACTCTGATTAACATGGAAAGTTACCTTTTATCGCGTGTCGTCGCGTCGCATTGCATCTGGTTAGGACACGTTGTAGGACTAGGCTTAATTTATGTCTTGTCTGTGAAAAAAAAAAAAAAAATTTAAACTGCCAGTCATGTGAACCATTGAAATTTCGAAACATCTAGAAACATTTATGACGTAACGAAGCCTCGTTTACTGAAATCACGTGACTTTGGCAGTTTGATACATGCTCCGAGCCACTGATTCGAATCAAAAGATTCGTAAAGCTTCGAAGTTTCATGAAGCAGTGTTTTGAAATCGCCCATCACTAGATATTGTTGAATAAAGTTGTTATAAAAAATATTCTCGTCACTTCATAACATTAAAGTTGAATCACTGTAGTCACATGAACTGTTTTAAATACGTCTTTAGTAGCTTTCTGGGGATTTGAAAGTGTCAATTATCTTGCTGTCAATGGAGGCCTCACTGAGCCATCGGATTTTATCAAAAATACCGGCGGAAAATCTTACATATTTTAAACCTGCTATTACCATTTAAATTTTTTTTTTACTTCAAGGCTGTCTTCCTTAGATAGTGACCCTTGTTATTTGAATAGAATAAAACATTCACACTTGCTTCATTTAACCTTTGTATGTTTGCTGCTCCTTATGTAGAGGGACTCGGGTTCAGACAAAAAAAAGACTGACGGAAATGGCAGTGACAATTACAGAGATGTGAAGGAGGTAAAGTGTCATTCCCATGCTCATGCACATTCAGCTGTATAAGGTAGCAGTCTGTCGATGTAGCCAAGCACCATAAACACTGGCAAAGCTAATTATGTAGCCTCTTTAACTAAAGTAGATCAAATTAACCAGTGCTGACGCAATTAGAACCACATGTAACAGCTATTGCAGTTGGAGCTGCTTTGATAAAAAGTGTTTTTTCACTTCATTTTCTCCTCTTCAGCTCATCATCTGTCTGTCTTTCTCTCTCTAGATCCTCCTGCGTCTTAGCAAGCTGTGTGTGCAGGAAGGACCGTCGGGAAAGAAGAGTAAGAAACAGCAGCAGAGGCTCTTGAGGAACATGGGAGCTCATTCAGTGGTGCTTGAGCTGCTGCAGATCCCTTATGAGAAGGTGCAGTATATGAGTCTGGTCTAGTGTACTCGAGTCTAATGAGTGTGGCACTCGCAGAATGATTTTCTGTTAATGCTTCTCAAATGTGCATTATTCAGCCAATGCAGATGGAAAATCATACTGAAATACCTGCTATTCAGCCATTCCACAACACTGCTACTGAATCTACAGCATGAAACATACTACATTCAGAGTAATCAGATTTCTGAATTAATGACTCTTATGACTTTTTAGTGAATCAAAAACAAGCAAAGCGACCAGTGTCTTTCGATTCATGAATGAATGACTCTTCAGAATCTTTCGAAAAAATGAAAAGCTGCATGCTTAACCAGTCTAATCAGATTCTTAAATTAATGACTCTTATGATCTGGTTCTTTTTAGTGAATCAAAAAGATGCAGTGGGATCAGTGTATTTCGATTCTTGAATGAATGACTCTTAAAGGGTTAGTTCACCCAAAAATGAAAATTCTGTCATTAATTACTCACCCTCATGTTGTTCTACGGGTGTAGAACAACATGAGGGTGAGCACAATATGTAGTGATGGGTGTTTTCAAAACACTGCTTCATGAAGCTTCGAAGCTTTACAAAGCTTTTGTTTCGAATCAGTGGTTCGGAGCGTGTATCAAACTGCCAGTCATGTGAACCATTGAAATTTCGAAACGTCTAGAAACATTTATGACGTAACGAAGCCTCGTTTACTGAAATCACGTGACTTTGGCAGTTTGATACGTGCTCCGAGCCACTGATTCAAATCAAAAGATTCGTAAAGCTTCGAAGTTTCATGAAGCAGTGTTTTGAAATCGCCCATCACTAGATATTGTTGAATAAAGTCGTTATAAAAAATATTCTCGTCACTTCATAACATTAAGGTTGAATCACTGTAGTCACATGAACTGTTTTAAATACGTCTTTAGTAGCTTTCTGGGGATTTGAAAGTGTCAATTATCTTGCTGTCAATGGAGGCCTCACTGAGCCATCGGATTTTATCAAAAATATCTTCATTTGTGTTCCGAAGATGAACGAAGGTCTTACAGGTGTGAAACGACATGAGGGTGAGTAATTAATGACAGAATTTTCATTTTTGGGTGAACTAACCCTTTAAATTTCAGATCTTTCGAGTGAATCAAAAACATGCAACTCGACCGAAGCAGTCTGCTTCTTGAAGGAATGACTCTTGTGAACTGGTTCTTTTTAGTGAATCAGAAACATGCAGTGTGACCAGTGTATAAGCCTCCTATAAGCCAGTTCTTTTTAGTGAATAAAAGCACTAATGAATCAGTTGGAGCAGTTATTATCTGAAATAAACTGAAATTAGTCAGACCTCACTAATGGAATGACAAGTTATTACTTTCCTTAAGAATCATATATATATATATATATATATATATATATATTATAAAGGTCATAAATATATATAAAAAAAGTGTCAATGAGCAGTGATGTACATTTTCGCAGGGTGAGGACGTCCGAATGCAAGAGATCATGAAACTGGCTCACGAGTTTCTTCAGAACTTCTGCGCAGGCAACCAGCAGAACCAGGCCCTGCTCCACAAACACATCAACCTGTTCCTCAATCCTGGGGTGAGCTCTCCATCTTAGAGTCAGACTCACATCAAGAAAGCTATTGTACTGCATCACTCTGGATGAGTGTTGGGTGGGGGCTGGTGACAATGACTAGTGTTCTCAGTTTCTATATTGCTACATCTCAAACAAATTTTAAAAGCAACATGACAATGATTCATAGTTCATCATGACATCATGACTAGACTAACTGTGGTCATATTTTTGCGGTATTTTAATGTTACCATGTGTTATTTGCACATTGTTTGGGTGTTGTTAGGGTCATGAAATGCCATTACATTTAATCAAACATTCTTCATATACACTATCTATTACCATTCCAGTCATATCAGACTCTTGGTGATTCTATGGCTATCTCTTATTTTATAATTATTATAGTTTGTAATAATTATTATAGCCAAATGCGGGTGGATTTTAGCAGTGGCGTGTAACGCAGTCACTTCTACTAGCCACTTTGGCAGGTTGAGTTATATATATATATTGTACATTTTTCATTTGTAGTCTTTTAAAAAGGCATCTGAAATAATAATAAGTGCAATGTAGTTTTGTCAAAAATATCAATTTTTCAATGCATATCGTTACTGAAGTATTTGAAACGCTATGCCAATCCAATACACATTTTCCGCTGAATAGATACATGATAGCAGCTCCGACTGTGAGTTGACACACAAACCTGCCTCCCTTCACTCACTCGTTTCATTTGCTCCATATGAATATTGTACAGGGCTTGAATTTTGGCGTGGGATTGCATGTATTGTGCATAATTTTACTCATTCCTGCATATTTTGTTCTCACACCCAAAGTGCGCGCACATAAAGCCGCCTCTCAGTACTAAATTGAGTTCTTTTTTGCTGCTTATTGTGCTTAATACACACAAAATAATGTCAAAATGCCGGTCTTGGAGAGTATTCACGTAAACATAGTCAGTTATGTTTTAAGTGAACGTAAACATTTGAGAAAGAAAACACATGTGTAACAGTATAATGGATCCGTGCGCCAGGTCTTAAAGTGACAGCAGCCGAGTAGACCTGTTGCCAAATTATGAGATAATATTAAAAATGTCTATATGGCAGTTTTTCCCCATGGTATCAATGTCAAAATTGTGGCCAGTGAAAATGCTGAGTGGTTAGTAACTTTGGAAAACCACTAAACACAGTGGCTGATGAGCAAAAAATTTAATGTCAAGCCCTGAATACATATTTATTATGTTGCATTTAAGTGTTGCAAGTATTTTATTCACGTATCCTTTAAGAAGATATACATCAAATTGGCAAGACAGGATCCCATTCAATCTTCTGTGTTTTCCTAATGGTTGTCCTTTCCAAATTGAAAACCATACTCTTAGGAAATGGGGTGTTTCAGCACCACACACACCACTTTTTGTTCAATCTGAATGAAAGTCCTTTGTTTCTAAGATGCTAGAACAACCGGGACATCACCACAGAGTGTTTGGTTTTAAATGGTAATTTCCTCACATATATCTGATTTGTCTCTTTTATCTTCTGTAGATCCTGGAGGCCATCACGATGCAGCACATATTCATGAACAACTTTCAGCTGTGCAGTGAGATGAACGAGCGGGTCGTGCAGCACTTCGTCCACTGCATAGAGACCCACGGCAGGCATGTGCAGTACCTGAAGTTCCTGCAGACCATCGTCAAGGCAGAGAACAAGTTTATCAAGAAATGCCAGGATATTGTAATGGCCGAGGTGGGTGGCTGATGTGCTGAAATTATTTCAGTTTTGTTAATTATTCCTGTGATTTAATGTTAAATCTCTCTTTTTTTTTTTTTCTGTAGTTGGTGAACTCTGGGGAGGATGTGTTGGTCTTTTATAATGACCGGGCCTCCTTCCAGACCCTGGTCCAGATGATGCGTTCGGAGCGCGACCGGATGGATGAAAATAGCCCCCTCATGTACCACATCCACCTAGTGGAGCTGCTGGCCGTCTGCACGGAGGGCAAAAACGTCTACACCGAGATCAAGTGCAACTCCTTGCTGCCGTTGGATGATATTGTCCGTGTGGTCACTCACAAAGACTGCATTCCTGAGGTTGGTGGTCTATTGCTTAATGCTGCATCATTTGAATGTTTTTCCTCAACATTTTATTGTGGTATCATGTTTACCTTCCCTTAAATGGCATTTTAAAAGAAAACAAACTGTAAATTGTCATTTTACATGTTGGTCAGATGGACTCTTCTTGTGTAAGCTGGTGATTATTGGCCAGAATAAGCTGCAATGAGTACCATGAGACAAGCTTACGCCTTTTTTTTAACATTTCGATTCAGTTTTTGATAAATATATTTTTTTTATTATTTTAATAAATAAAACAAACAAACAAATAATAAATAAATGCATACATAAATAATTGTAATTACATTTTATTAATTCTATTTTAATGCATAAAACTTTAAAGGGTCAAACGAGGGTCAATTCAACGCTGGATTTGCACAAAAGATTAACATGATGGTACATGCTAGTCGATGAGTTGAATCAACTCCAGAGCAACTACATAAATTTATCCACTAACCATTCAGAAACGCCCAGTTTCATTCTAAAAGTTGTAACTTCTTCCCGAGTCTCTCCATCAGTGTCCGACTCCGGTTTGGTCAATGTAAGGCTGAACACCGTTACTGACAATCCTCATTTTTGGCTGCGTGAGATTCTCCAGCTTTGTTGTTGTTGTTAAGCAACTGAAGTGCGAGCTGTTAAAGCCCCGCCCTCTTTTGGAAAGTGGGCCGGGAGCAGCAGCTCATTTGCATTTAAAGGGACACACACAAAACGGCGTGTTTTTGCTCACACCCAAATAGGGGCAAATTTGACAAGCTATAATAAATGATCTGTGGGGTATTTTGAGCTAAAACTTCAGATACATTCTGGGGACACCAGAGACTTATATTACATTTTGTGAAAAGGGGCATAATAGGTCCCCTTTAAATTAATTGAATAATTTTTTTTATTAATTTTATTTATTACATAAAACATATAAAGGGGTGGGAAATGTGCTTGATTCTCAAGATTTTTTTGTTAATGTCCCTAAAAAAGTTATTTCTCAGAAAATGCATTACCCAAAAAATACTTAGGAAGTGAAAGCATGATCATTTCCTACAGTTCTTTTTTTTAATTCTGAGTAATTCATAAAATATTATTTGGAGACATGCAAATTAAGTGATATTCAAAGTAACATAAATGCATATATAAACATATTAGATGTGATTTAAAAAAAATCACTTATTTTATATATATTTATACATTTTTTTATATTAACACTACATTTCAAAAGCTTGAAATCAGTAAGGTTTTTCAAAGTCTCTTATGCTCACCAATAGTGGGCTTTAAAAACCCTGCTTTAAAACCACTGGCCTAAATGATGTTATCTCTCTAGGTCAAGCAGCTCCAAAATGTGACTTACTTTGATATCATAAGTTGTGTGTATATTCTTTGTCCTTTTTAGGTTAAAATTGCTTATATCAACTTCCTGAACCATTGCTACGTGGACACAGAGGTCGAAATGAAGGAGATCTACACCAGCAACCATATGTGGAAGCTCTTTGAGAACTTTCTGGTTGACATATGCAGGGTAATGGAAGCCGTTTTGGGGATTTTTCTCAACCCCAATGAATCGTTTAGGTGTAAAGTACCAAAAAGTACCACTCTCTTGCTAGCTAGCGTTCCACTAACATTGTTTAAATGCCTGTGGGATTTTTTTTTTATAAAGTCAAGTAGGAGTGATTCATTATTTGTGGTATAATATGTTTTATTTATATGATTTCTGAACCTTTTTTGATGCAGGAAAGGGGTGAATCAGTGTATGTTCTGACTGTGCTTACTGAAGCAAATGACTCAAGCCCACAATAATTCTGTCTATTCTTTATGATTGTTTTGCATCCAGGTCTGCAACAATACAAGCGACCGCAAACATGCTGACACAACGCTAGAAAGCTACGTGACCGAAACCGTAATGAGTATTGTGACGACATTTTTCAGCTCTCCTTTCTCCGACCAGAGCACTAGTTTACAGGTAATGACCCCAATACAACAGTATATACTACTGTTTTATTTGCAAATTTTAAGTATGTTGCTTTCAGTTTCAGTTCAATTTTGGTTCACCACCATTTGCATCTTCAGTTCATACAGCGGTTTGATTTCTTTGAAGTTAATACACTGTTATCTTACATACATGGAAAATAAACCCTCCAGATAATATCTTCACCCTGTTCACTCCTTCCTGGCTTAGGTGGCACGTCATATATACGTAAGTACCTGTAAAAGCCCCTCCTCTCCTCTAGCCCTAACCCGCTGGTGCCCTTTGTGAGAGCCATAGGATTTGTAGAAATTCAGGCGGTTTCATCACACTCGTGGGTTTCTAAAAAATCGGCCTGACCACTGGCGACTGACGCACTGGTCAGAGCTTTCCAAGAACTCTATTCTTCTCATGCTCTTTCACATCAATACGAGCAGACTTCCCACATCTCCATTTCGCAACGTGAGAAACTAGGGCTGATCTAGCTTGCAGACACATAGTGCGTTTATGTTTGTAGGGCGCTGGTGGCTGTGGAGGCCGATAGTTTAGTTTTTCCTGGAAAACCTGATTTCTTTCCATTGAGATTGTATTAATAATACAGTACCGCACAATTGACCATCTTGCCATGTAGCACGTCTGACTTTTCAGTAGTTATGAAACTATCATCTATGTGCACTGATAAAAGAACTATATTTGTCAGAATTGAACTTTACCGTATCAGGGATATTATTAACTAAATCTAAAATCATAAAAAATTCAGTTACTTGAAATAAAATAAAATATGAAAAACCTTTTTTCATCTAGTTGCCAAGGCAGAACTAAACTAAATAAAACTAAAACTATAAATTAAATAAAAAATTGTAAAACCTGCATAGACATATTTAAAAAAAAAAAGAAAAGAAAAGAAAGAAAGAATAATAATAATAAAAATGGCAAAAAAACGGACTAAAACTGTAACCAAAATCAAAATGAAAATGGAAAATATAAAAATAAAAAATAATTCAAATTATTAATAACTATAATAGTATCTCAAAAATGGACAATCTAAAAATTAAAACTAATTCAAATTATATTAATAAGAACTATAATAGTATGTCAAAATGGAAATTAAAAAAATAAATACTAATTTAAAATATTAATAAAAACTATAATAGTATCTCATAAATAACAAAGTACCGTACCATTATTTTCAAAACAGTCTTTCTTGGCTTTTTACACTACCATCAAAACTTTGGGATCGGTAAGATTTTTAATGTTTTTGAAAGAAGCCTCTTATGCTCACCAAGGCAGTAAAACAAGTCATGTTGTGAAATATTATTATTGTTTAAAATTCGTGTTTTCTATTTTCATATATTTTTACATATTTTATTTATTCCTGAATTTTCAGCCTCATTACTCCAGTTTTCAGTGTCACATGATCCTTCAGAAATCTTTCTAATATGCTGATTTGCTTATAATCAATGTTGAAAACTGTTGTGCTGTTTAATATTTTTATAGAAGCTGTGATACATTTTTTTCCTTCAGGATTATCTGATGAATTGTTCAAAAGAAGTTCAGTGAAGTTCAAAAGAGCAGCATTTATTTGAAATATGAATCTTTTGTAACATTGTAAATGTCTGGGTTAGTTTGACCAATCCAGATCCAGACAGATAGATAGATAGATATATTTATTTATTTTTTAATATTACTTTAGTCTGCCATCGTAAAGTAGGAAGTACCTCCTAATACCATGTCGTGTGTAGACCCTACACCCCATTCAGTTTTTCCTGGAAGTGTTGCTTCATGACAGCTTCCTTCTCTGATCTCTCACATCTCTTTTTGTTGTGGCAGGCCTCCATTTTAGGCAAAATAACTGAGGTACCACATTGTAATGACTTCAGTGGCTGCACATGGAATGTGGTGACATAGTTTGGGTTAGACTCTTCTCTAGTAAGCCTGTCTGAGTGGGAAACTAGATGACACAATTCACAATTAAGCCCCTCGTGCGTACTAGACTAGTACTAGCCACACAAATGTAACATGGTAAACATGTCGTCCTTCCTCTTAGCTTTACGCATTTTCCTTGTGAGTGTTGTTGGGTTCTCGCCCATTGTGTTTGTGGTAAGACGTGTTGGTAAATAGTTTCTGTCACTGGAGGTGTTTATGCATCATTTTCTGTTAACCTTTTAACCTTTATCTACAATAAAAATGATAGAAATATGCCCAAATGTAGGTGGATTTTTTTTTTGTTTTTTTTGTAGATTGTCTTAAAAAAATATGCCGGACACAATGCAAGTTAAGATCTATCGATAGCATCTGTAACATGCTGAGGAAGACCGGAGAAGCCAATCCCCCAGTGTGTCATGTGTGCAGTAATGGTACCAACTTAGCCACTTGCTAACTTTTTTCAACTCCTTTCTTGACCATATACACTACTATTCAAAAGTTTGAAGTTTGAAAAAAAAAAAAAAAAAAAAAAAATCATTCTAATATGCTGATTTGTTGCTCAAGAAACATTTATCATTATTATCAATGTTAAAAACAGTTGTGCTACTTAATATTTTTGTGGGAACTGTGATACATTTTTATTAGAATACTTTGATGAATAGTAAGTTCATAAGAACAGCACCTCTTTGAAATGGGAAGCTTTTGTAGCTTTGTAAATGTCTTTACTGTCACTTTTAATCAGTTTAATGCATCTTTTCAGAATGAAAGTATTAATTTCTTTGAACGGTAGTGATATCAGAATGCATCAGTCACAGGAATTATGTTGGTAACATTTAACCAGAAGTTCATTAATTTAAAACTATAGTATAAAGCTCAAATACACACATTTTTAATAGAATAATTAATGTATAGTAAGTGCTTTAACCAACATATGAGCTGCACATTTCCGCTTTAAACTCCTCTAGAATGCCTTGACCCATTGACATTTGAGTCATAATTATTGTCTGATGCTGTCGATAGAGCTTTTGTATTGAACCTGGAACATTCCTTTAAAGGGTTAGTTCACCCAAAAATTAAAATTATGTCATTAATTACTCACCCTCATGTCATTTCAAACTCGTAAGACTTTTTGATGAAATCTGAGAGCTTTCTGCCCCTCCATAGACAGCTACGCAACTGACACTATGATGCTTCAAAAAGTGCATAAAGAGATCGTAAAACTAATCCATATGAATTGAGTGGTTGTGGAAGCTCACGAGAATGAACCTCACTGGTTCTCGCGCATCAAACAAACATGCTTGAGCTTCCATTTAACACAACTAATGTGTGTGTTGATGAATGTTTATATGTGAATAAAAGCCTAAATTAAATCTATTTTTCCTCAGCATTTTACAATATCTCTTTTTCTTTTTCCTTTCCCCTTGTGTTGTTTTTTCTTTCTTCTCCAGACCCGGCAGCCTGTGTTTGTGCAGCTCCTGCAGGGGGTTTTCAGAGTTTACCACTGTAACTGGCTCGTTCCTGCTCAAAAAGCCTCAGTGGAGAGCTGCATTAAGGTTTTGTCTGATGTGGGTAAGTATTTGACCGTGACCATTCAAATTTTCCATAATTTCACACATGGAGTGAACCTCATACAGCTCTAAAGTATAACATCATTCCCATCTATCTCTACATTCATTCTCTGTTGTGTTTCAAATAAAAACCTGACTGAAGCATAAAGCTGCGGTCACACTAGATTTTGAGATTTCTACAGACACTGCAGCGGTTGTGATATGACGTCACTCTCTGCGGCGTCTTTTTTTTATAAATGTAAATTCAGCATATAACAAATAATCATAAATCCAAAAAGTAAAATTATACAACTTTACTGGAGATTTTTTTAATTATACGTTCTTTTAATTCAGCCAAGAGGTCAAGCTGTGCCTTATCAATTTGTCACACTTCTTCACGTACGAATTCGCAGGTCAGATTTCACCAAACTTCACTGAACGCACCGAAATGTGAAACTTCTTCGCATAAGCTTGCATTTCCAGTCTCCAGCATTTGTATGCTTATGAATGGTAGTCAATTGAACGAAAAAGTGTAGTGTGACCGCCTCTTAAGGAAATTATTTCACCATTCATGAAGTGTGCATGTAATGGTTGTATTTTCAACTGTCTCATTTAGCCAAGAGCAGAGCGATCGCAATCCCGGTGGATTTGGACAGCCAGGTCAACAACCTGTTTGTGAAGTCCAACAATGTGGTACAGAAGACCATCCTCAATTGGAGGATGTCCGCTCGCAATGCATCCAGGAGGGACTCGACGCTCACGACTTCCAAAGATTACAGGAACATCATTGAGAGGCTGCAGGTGAGGGTGCAGACTCAGCTGATGAGGAAGTTGGCGTAGTATTTTTTTAAATATTGCGTCAAAATGGATTTTTTTGAGATAAACTTAAAAATAGCATCATTGTTTCAAAACATTGTTTGGTCTTACACTTGGTTGGTTGGTCAATCATGCATATAACTACATGACCTATGATATTCCAGACGCATTGCAAAATGGAATTTGAAGAGGTGGGGAAACGGGAAACTCATTCCAGGAATTCACGTGCATTGTTATGGGGAAGTTGAGTCAGGATGAGGTGTGGGGCCTGGGAAATTTAGTCTGGTGGAATATTCTGATAACGGTTGGTTTTTTGGCACTGATCCCCCACTGATCTAAGATCCCCAGCACACACACATATAATATATGGATCATTTTATGAAACAGGTGCCTTGTCCAGTTTGATAAGATGGTTTCTGTAAGATTGTAAACATTCTATTAGACAAATCCTGTCTTTATAGGGATAGTTCACCCAAAAATGAAAATTCTGTCATTATTTACTCACCCTCAAGTTGTTCCAAACCTATATTCATTTTTTTTTTCCCTTTGTTGAACATAAATGATGATCTTTTGAAGAATGTTGGTAAACAAAACAGTTGCTGGTCCCTATTGACTGCCATAGTATAGAAACAAAATACTATGGAAGTCAATGGGGACCAAAAACTGTATGGTTACTGACATTCTTCAAAATACAACTTGAGTTTGAGTAAAGGATGACAGAATTTTCACTTTTAGATGAACTATCCCTTTAAGTGACGATAAATTGAATTGCGACATTTGTGAAGCAAAAATAATACATAAATATATATATATATATATATATATATATATATATATATATATATATATATATATATATATATATATATATATATATATATACATACACTTTTTAATTAGCATTTCATTTATGATTTAAAAATTGCAACATACATGATAAATGATAAAAATTAGTGGACTTATTTTTAGTGGAGTTTTTATTTATGGAATGGTTTATTTTTATTGTACAGTATTATTTAAAAAAAATATATAATATATATTTGGCATAGTTTAAAATATGATTGTAATAGGCTTGATGCATACCAGTAGCCTGGAGACACTACTTCATATCTTTTTTAATAACAGGTTAATAACAGATTTTATTTCCAATTATTTTTGGAAATAAATTACATTAAAAAAGTCATTTAAAATAATTATTTAAAGGGTTAGTTCACCCAAAAATAAAAATAATGTGATTTATTACTCACCCTCATGCCGTTCCACACCAGTAAGACCTTCGTTAATATTCAGAACACAAATTAAGATATTTTTGTTGAAATCCGATGGCTCAGTGAGGCCTGCATAGCCAGCAATGACACTTCCTCTCTCAAGATCCATAAATGTACTAAAAACATATTTAAATCAGTTCATGTGAGTACAGTGGTTCAATATTAATATTATAAAGCGACGAGAATATTTTTGGTGCGCCAAAAAAAACAAAATAACGACTTATATAGTGATGGCCGATTTCAAAACACTGCTTCATGAAGCTTCGGAGTGTTATGAATCAGTGTCGATTCAGTGGTTCGGAGCGCCAAAGTCACGTGATTTCAGCAGTTTGGCGGTTTGACGTGCAATCCGAATCACTGATTCGGATCGGAAAATGAGTATTGAAAGCGTTTCAGATATTTCAGTATGGATATGTATCAAAAAATCAACAACACTACATTACACTTAGTTTATTATTTCAGATGCCTTTTTAAAAGACTACAATTGAAAAATCTATATAGGCTATTGTATATAAAATTCAACCTGCCAAAGTGGCTCGTAGGAGTGATTGCGTTACACGCCACTGCTGAAATCCACACGCATTTGGCGGGTGTTAATGTCAAGCCCTTCACACGGCACTCATTTTGTCGAATGACCCATTTGGCCACATTAAAACCGATACAGCAACTCGCTGATAAGTTTCCAGTGGTATCAAGAAGTCTCTGCTGTTGTGTTTAACAGAAGAAGAGCAGTTTTTTTCTTTGAAAGGTGCGACATACGTGTGAGTGTTGAAATGCTAAAGACACTTCGTCATCAAAAGGTTGTGTTGTGGTTAGAAACATGCATTTCCTCTTGTTTTAAAATACTGCTTTCATACTCTACTCAGAAGACTGATGAGGGGGGATAGAGGTCAGTGGAAGGGTGTCATCCAGCCGGGGGGTGGGAGGGAAAGGGTGAGTGAGCAAGTTGCGGTAAACCATGGCTTCATCACGTCTGTCTCCACCCCTGTGCAGCTGTGGAATGAGTTGGCGAGTATTCAGACACGTTTGCACAGCTCACGTCTATGCTATGTGCCTCAGGGCTGCTGGATTCAGCCTTGGTGCTCAGAATATGAGTGGCCTGAGTCCAGAAATGTTTTTTTTTACCACACCTGTTAGTGCCATACAAGAAGATATAGGCTACAAGACATAATTTCATACAAAGAAACAGAGATATGCTCATTTCATATATGATGTTGCAAGCGACACAATCACCTGTTTGTTAAACGAAAGGAAAAAAACATTTAGATTACCACTTCGATTAAGCCAGGATTAAGCCTTAATTCAATTAGGGCCTTTAAGTAGCTTTTTATAAATGTTCCTTTGAAAAAAAAACATTACTGGTGTGCATCTTGAAACAAAACAATGGCACAGACATATTTTAAGATATATCAGTGCAAGTTGCTTTCAAACAGCTCAGACATCTGGGACTAGGCTTAAGCCTTGTCTGTGAAACCAGGGGTTAATATTAGGGATGCACTGATACTGATACTAAGCTCATGTACTTGTACTCATACTCGTAAAAATACCCCCGATACCAAAGACCGATACCTCACGTGACGTAACTGACAGAATTTTCCGTGCACAGAGACACCGACGGCAGCAGCAGAAACAATGTCAACCTCAGAGGTGTGGAAATACTTAAAAATTAATGATGACAACCCACACATTGCGAACTGCATGCTTTCAATCACAATTCGTTATCGATTAGTGAAGGCGGGATAGGCAGAATCGTGCTGAATGACAGACCAGAAGCACTCTCTCTCGGACGCGCTCTCTCTTTCTTTCGCGCGATCCCAGTTCGCTCAGACGGCGCGCGATCAGTTCTCCTTGCGCCTGAATGGTCAAATGCACACATAGTTGTCAAAATGTCCATCGTGTGGAGTATCTCACGTAAATACAGTCGGTTATGACTTAAGTGGACGTAAACATTTGGGTGAAAACAGGATATGTGTCAGTCTCCATGGATTCGGTCTTAAAGGGACCGTAGCCTATATTTGTAATTAATATTAATAAAACAACAAAAGATGTTAAATAAATGTATACATGGTAAATAAACCTACTGTATCTGAAAAACAAGTTTATTTAATTTGTATCTCTATAGTATTTGTTGTATTGTTTGTAATTTGTTTGTAAATTTCTTTTTATATAACAACAATTATATATTTTGGTAATTATGCCCTTTGAAGGTTATTGGACACTGTGAAATTATTTGTTCTTTAAGTTTGTGACAAGCACATAAAAATTATTACTTTTTTCGTTAGAGTAATAATAAAGAAGCTGTCCTACATTCAGTAGTCTCACTGTGTTGTGCTTGGAAAACTGCAACATCACCAAAAAAAAAAAAAAAAAGAGAGAGAGAGAGAGAGAGAAAGAAGAAAACCTGCAAAGAATTTGTTGTTTTTCTAGTTGTTGTGTTTTTCATTAAGAAGAATAATGAACCCACCATTCAAGCAATTGCCATCCCCAAATTGCCGCTAATTTGAAAGTAAAATGCACACGGCTGTATGGATTAGCGATTTAAAAGCGAGGTGCAAAATAGGGAAAAACTCCAACGTATTCCAACAATATCGTCAGCTGGTGTAATATAGTTATCACTATAGTTATTAGTTGCACATGATCAAAATAATTGAATTTGTGACTTTGTGTGTTTGTCAGGACATAGTGTCTGCTCTGGAGGATCGTCTGCGGCCCCTGGTTCAAGCGGAGCTCTCAGTGTTGGTGGACGTACTGCACCGCCCGGAGCTGCTTTTTCCTGAGAACACAGATGCCCGACGGAAGTGCGAGAGCGGAGGCTTCATCTCGAAGTGCGTTTCCTTTTCCCATTAACATTAAACCGTAAAACACACTTCCCGAATGAGAGTCCAAAACTGTCATAAAGGTCTTCCTTTTTATGTAATGAGCCAGTGATATCCGTGAATCAGGTTTATTGGGTGACATAAAACATACACATGAAGGATGATTTGAAGCACCTTTTTCCCAATATTTTATTTTATGATGTTGGAATCACAAATGCAATTCAGTTAAATGGACCTAGTGAGTTTAACCATCAAGCATAAAAATACATAGGACACACAAATATTGAATAGAAGTCAAACTATTAATACCTTGTTACTATTAAAAACTATTAATACCTTAAGTTTTGAATGAAATATGTGTATTTTTATTGCCGACATTTACCAGTAGAGACACTGAAGACTTAAGTAATGGCTGCTGAATATTCAGCTTTGCCATCACAGGAATACATTTTATTTAAATAGAAAAAAATTATTTTAAATTGCAATAATATTTTACAATATTACTGTTTTTACTGTATTTTTGATCAAATAAATGCAGCCTTGGTGAGCATAAGAGACTTCTTTCAAACATTAAAAATCTTACCGATTTCTGAACTGTAGTGTGTCATTGCCTTTACTAAATTTGGTGAAAACAAGTTATATTAGAGCTAGTGCATTCATAGTCCTATAATTAAACCTCAAGCCTTTGCGTATGAAAAATAAATAATTGTTTCTTCCGCACGTGGGCGGCATTATGCAGTCACACAATAGTGCTTACTGTCCTTCCTCTGTCCTCAGTGTGTGTCCTCGTGCTGTGAGAGACTCCTCTGTCTGCGAGAGCTGCAAATGGGATTACCTGTGTGTTTGTGCAGCCGTCTGTGTTTGTTTGCGTGTGATGGCTCCTGTTGGAGTAATCCTGAGCTGCAGGATTAGCTGATTCAGGAATGGTTACATTACAATGTGAAATGGCAGTCTATCAACAGCTCAGATCAATTTGGTTTCATTTACTTTGTTGTTTTACTCAGTTCAAGTCAAGAGTTGTTTAGTTTGATTAAGGTTGCTGTTGACATTGGGAAGTTTAGTCAATCAGCAAGCGCTTTTATCTGAAGCAATTTACAGAATATGAATTACAAGGAGAATCTTTCTGGATTAATTTGGGGTCATTATTATTTTAATTTTAAAGCTGATATTAAAGTAAAACACATTTTTGTAGATGCTAAGTGAATCTAAGCATCACAGCATTAATTTAAAGTACAAAAGAAAATATTTGAGATCTGCTAAATATCACATTTATCACTATTACCTCACTTCATTTTTTAATATTTTCCAGCACTAAATTACCATTTTATTTTATTTTATTTTATTTTATTTTATTTTATTTTATTTTATTTTATTTTATTTTATTTTATTTTATTTTATTTTATTTTATTTTATTTTATTTTATTTTATTTTATTAAAGGGTGATATATCATGCATCCCTACAATGAAAGCATATAGATAGATCCTGAATCATGCCTTGAGGATGTTATCATTATTAAAACAAACTTTGTTTCTCTCTTGCAGATTAATAAAACACACTAAACAACTTTTAGAGGAGAACGAGGAGCGTTTGTGTATAAAAGTTTTGCAGACGCTTCGAGAAATGATGACGAAAGACCGCGGCTATGGGGATAAGGTAACACACGCACTGCATTGCATTAAAACATCCTTCCACTTACACAAACCTTCTTCTACAGAACTACATCTATACATCTTGATAAAAATTACAAGAATCCCTTGACGTCTGCTTCTGTATTTTTGTCCATATTGCCCATTAAAATCCCCAAACAGGCCCTTAAAGGTCTTTCCACAGTACTGCCAAAAATCAAGTTACACATCTGACATGCTGTTTTTATTAGCCTTTATACTGTATATACATAATCGCACACAAACACACACATGCATCTGTTTATGTCCTTCTAACACTTAATAAAACATGCTGAATTTACTAATGTGGGTTTCATCCAAATATAAAAACCTCTCTCCATTTCTAGTATTTTGCTAGCACTAAATTAATTAACACCCAATTGACCTCACTACCATATTTGAACACCCAAGATTTTGTTATAATGGTAAATTTGGCTATATAAAACATCTGCTGTAAAGACCCCATGAAATCAAAATGAGAGTTTTATGGTTGTTATTTCTTGTCTGGACTAGGGATGCTCATAATTAACTGGTTAACCATTAAACAACAGTAAGAATTTAAAGTTAAATGGTTTAGAATGTAATGTAATTTATTTTATATTCTATATTTTACTTTATTTTTTTATATAATTTTTTATTTAATTTTGTATGTCAAAGAAATGAGCACTGCACTCATCAAGTGAATTCATGCGGTTTTAACTGTAAATGGCAAGATTTGGTCACATTTACATCATATGTTCTTGTAATTAGCAACTAATGCTTTCAAGGCTAATGCTAATAAATAACAATCACAATCTTGTGTTATGTCACTAACGAACATTGTTCTCTGAGCGTTCTCTGATTCCTTCCTTCTCGATACTAACTTTGCTGTATGCTCTTCTCTTCCAGCTAATTGCCTTTGATGATGAGCTGGATGTGGCTGAGGTTGTTTTTTTGTTTTTTTTTTAATTTTTGGTTTTATTATTTGCTATGTTTAGTTGAGCTTCCCGCTCATGCGCCGATGTAGTCGTCCTACTTAGTGCTTGTTCTCTTTTTCTTTGAGCTTTTTTGCTGGTGTTTGTCAACGTGACTTCACCACAATACGGCCGTTTTGTAGTCTGTCCATGTGTTGAGGTTGCGTGCAGTTAACCTCACCTGATAGTTTCAGTGTGTGTTTGTGTGCTTCTGTTTTTACCACTGGCCTTGTTTTAGATAGTGTGCTGGTGAAACTGTGTAAGTGTATCAGACCACCACTTTTGTTCACACTTCCTCTGTGTAGCGTTAATTCAAGTTTACGTATCTGTTACATTCACTGCTGAGACACAACAACAGGCGTTGGTTAACAGGGATGTCGCGATATATCATTTTTACCACTTTGTTTTTCACATTATGCTCACAAGTCATTATAGTGTCCCAGTTCTGCGCTAGAGTTTTTGCTATAATAACACAGTTACTAGCTTTAATCCAGCCAAAAACACATTACGCTAATGAACTAGTGAAACTGAAATGTAGCCAAACCAGGTAAGTTGGGAAATTATGGCTCGTGGAGGAAAGCGCAATCTTAGTTTCTGATTTCTTGATCTGACGAACCATATAAACGCAACTTCAACAGTTTATAATCACCACTATAAATCATTTTTTTGTGAAATGAACTTTTAATGTGAGGTTTGGGATTAAATGTATGTAATGAATCTAAGTAGAAACAAGTGTAAATGATTTTATAATTATATTATTTGTATTTCCAGAAGTAAATACAAGTGCTTGCATAGTAAGTTTTAGTTAGGTTAAGTTTAGGTTTTATGCTTTAGTTCTGAGTAAACAAAATGCTTTGCTGACACGTAATGGTTTTTTCAAACAGCTGTTCACAAAATAAACACATAAATATTATATATTATACTATATTATAGAAAGCGCTGACAGATCTCTGATGGATATGGATGCGTAAATACTTTTTAAAGGAATAGTTCACCCAAAAATAAAAATTCTGTCATCATCAAGGAAGATATTTTGAAGAATGTGGGAAACTGAACAGTTTTGGGGCACCATTGACTTCCATAGTATTTTTTTTCCTACTATGGAAGTCAATGGTGCCCCAAAGCAGCCTGGTTACAAACTTTCTTCAAAATATATTCTTTTGTGTTCAGCAGAAGAAAGAAATTCATACAGGTTTAGAACAACTTGAGGGTGAGTAAATGATGACAGAATTTTCATTTTTTTTGATGAACTGTCCTTTTAAGGGTGTGGAAAGAGCAGGCTCTGTTAGAATTGAAGCAGGAATACCGAAAATTAGATTTCTGAATTGGATCTACCCATCTGAAATTCTTATTAATGAACAGATATTTACATAGATATGTACATTAGCATGTTGCAGTAAACGCTTCTCAACCTTTAGTCCCAATCCAAATTTACTATGTAATTAAATGCAAGAAAGACGACCAATAATAATCCAGTATGCAAATATTTTGAAGACATACCTGAATTTGATTTTGAGTTGTGAATATTCTAACAGTGTCAAAATCAATGGGAGATTTCCAAACGTTAATCTCAAATGTCTTACAGTAAGTATTCAGTTTATGCAATGCAAGCACTTTGAGTAACACTGCTCTTTGTGGTTGCTTTCCATTGACTTCTTTTTATCTGCGCTGTGGGAATGTTAAGATACAAATTTAAAGTGAGCGTCTGCATGTTTGAGTTAAAGTCGGAAAAGCTGGTGAGAGTTCATACTATATTTATATTCACTGCTCTCATATCAGTTCCAGGGATGAAATGCGACCCAGTCTCCCTATAACAGGAAGGCATGTGTGAACGTTCTTGAACATTCATGTGGTTATGTGGAATGGGTGAACAAGAAAAATGACAGCACTCGAGGCATTATTATTTGTATAGAAGGAGAAGTGTAAAGGGTCAGTAAAGGGTGTGTTTATGGGTGTTTTTAGGGTGTTTTGGTGTCAGCAGAAATGTGCATCTTACAAGATTAACTCACACCCTCCTTCTTAGAAAAAACAGAATGTCAAATAGTAAGCGTGATATTTTTAAAAATGCAATATGTGCTTTTTTTCCCTGTACATTCTTACTAGTGAAAGATAAGGCTGAAGTGCTGATGAGGGCATTTTTAGAGGAGACTTCTAGTTCTTCAAACAAGTTATTAACAGCATTCGTCGGGTCATGTTGTTTTCCGAAGGAAATATTATTTACTCATCCCTCGTTTTTAAAATCACAGTTACAGTATTGTAAATATATGTTCATCTTTATATATGCACATCCTACCAATCAAAATGTTGGGCTTAGTAAGATTTTTTTTTTATTTATGCTTTTATTCAGCAAGGACACATTAATCAAAAGTGACAATAAAGACATTTATTTGAAATAGAAATCTTTTGTAACATTATAAATGTTGTTCTTTTTAAAATTTCTATTCAAAGAATCCTGAAAACAGTCATGGTTTACATCAAAATATTAAGCAGCACAACTGTTTTCAACATTGATAATAATAAGAAATGTTTCTTTAGCAGCAAATCATCATATTAGAATGTTTTCTGAAGGATCATGTGACACTGAAGACTGGAATAATGATCCTAAAAATTCAGCTTTGCATCACAGGAATAAATTACATTTTAAAATATATTCAAATAGGAAAAAGTTGTTTTAAATTACTATAATATTTCACAGTATTACTTTTTTTGTTTACTGTATCTTTGATCAAATAAATGCAGCCTTGGTAAACATAAGAGACTTCTGTCAAAAATGTTAAAAAATCTTACTGACTCCAATCTTTTGAATGGTAGTGCATATTCATCCTGGCATATAGTTTGGTCAACATTTTTGTTCAAAATGTACAACATTTATTAAAAAAAAAAAAAAAAAAAAAAAAAAAAAAAAAATATATATATATATATATATATATATATTTATTTATTTATTTATTATATATATATATATATATATATATATATATATATATATGCAAACACACACACACCGACAATTGATTGTACCCTTGTGTGTGGAAACACCTGTTGTGTGTGTCTGAGCCCTTATTCACACACACACGTGTTCTCAGCACATGTACTGATGGACCATCCTTGGCCTGTACTCACATAACATACAACTCCTCTCTCTGTTCATCTTTATATTGCATAAGAGAATGTGTCTCACATCACAGTGTAAGTCTCTGGGATACGGCCGTGTGTGATGTAAGAGGGATGGGGTGGATAATATGGCTTTAGGTTGATGATGCGGCTGTGTTGCTGAGCAGGGAAAGCTTATGTAACGTGGATGGAGAGAACTGTGTGTGTGTGTGTGTGTGTGTGTGTGTGTGTGTGTCCTTCACCTGGACTGTGCTAGACAATCACAACTGTGTCTCTCAGCCAGAAGTCTTCTTTCTTTCTTTCATAAGTCTTCTTTCTTTCTTTCTTTCTTTCTTTCTTATGCTCTTTTGCTCTTCCTTTCGCTCTTTTTCTTTTTCAGTTCTTTTGCCTTTTCTTTATTGTTCTTTCTTTCTTTTCTTTCTTTTTTTGCCTTTTTCTTTTTTCATTCCTTCGCCTTTTTCTTTTTCAGTATCTTCTTTCTTTCTTTCTTTCTTTCTTTCACTCCTTCGCTCTTTCTTTCGCTCTTTTTTTTTTTGCCTTTTTCTTTTTTCGTTCTTTCGCCTTTTCCAGTTTCCTTACTTTCTTTCTTTCTTTCTTTCTTTCTTTTTTTTTTAGATCTTTTGCCTTTTTCTTTATTGCTTTTTTTTTTTTTGTTCTTTCGCCTTTTTCTTTTTTCATTCCTTTGCCTTTTTCGGTTTCTTTCTTTTTTCATTTTTTTGCCTTTTTCTTTTTTCATTCCTCTGCCTTTGTTTTGCTCTTTCGCCTTTTTCTTTTTTCCTTTCTTTCTTTCTTTTTCTTTCTTTCTTTCTTTCTTTCTTTCTTTCTTTCTTTTTTGTTCTTTTGCCTTTTTCAGTTTCTTTTTTGCTTTTTCCATTCTTTCTTTCTTTCTTTCTTTCTTTCTTTCTTTCTTTCTTTCTTTCTTCACTCTTCTCTGTCTCTCTCTCTCATTCAGTAGATTCAGTCAGTTCCTGTAGTCTGTCTGTGTGTGTGTGTGTGTGTGTGTGTGTGTGTGTGTGTGTCAGTCGGGGTCTGTTGTCCTCATGTGTCCTGTGTAATCTGTGGCTCCTCCTCTGCACTTCTCCAGTCATCCATCAGGGGGAGCTGTGGACACATCCGTCCCCGCGTGCGCCTCTGTCCCAGTTTCCTCTCCTTTGTACAGCACGATTCCTGGACTCCCGCCAGCTCTCTACCAGAGGTTACATAAGACCTGCCCTTCTTTTTTTCCTAGTTTTTTTCCTGGAATCCAGGCTCTTTACTGATGTGTGACCTTCTGCAGTAATTGCCAATAAAAGTGCGATGGGCTGTTTACCAAGAGACACTGGCAGTGCCGTAGACCATCCGGTGGGCATGAGGGGTGGGCTTACAACATCCTAAACCCCTCATCACCCTTCTGTTCTTCTGATACAGCCACAGTTCAGTTTTTCGTCTTGTTAGACTGAAATGCATAAATTAGGTCACCAAGCCAGATGCCTTCAGTCTTTAGACCAAAGCTTAGAGATGGTCACATGTTCAAGATGTTGAGCTCATGTCATGACAGTCAGGTTTTAAAATGGGTCTGCAAACCCAACCTTGCTTTTGCCCACAATGACGGTGTTTTAAATGAGCCCTCGAAGCTTCTCGCCATTGACATGCACCGCAAAGAATAAAGCTGTGACATCAGTGAATGTGTGAACTGTCTCAAACCCACACTTGTGACACAAACTTGCAACTTGCACTGGAAGAAAAAGTAGCCAAGAGCTCTTTCAAAAGTCTGTGTTAAATCCAATTTAATTTTATTACCGGATGAATGAATGGATGTGCTGTATTGATTTCTTGAGGGGAAATTCACAAGAAAGTGTTTTTTATAGCATGTGATGAAAGCGTGCTTTTATGGTGGCTAGAGAGGGACATTTCACATTCACACCTTGTGTTTTGCAGCAGCATTATTTTCCAGCTGAAAAATGATGTCGCAGAAAGGGAGATTCCTTACTGGTTGCAGTATTACTCACACAAACATGCGCGTGCGTCACAGATGTTGCTAATTTAGAACCCCCCTCTTTCTTTTTATGTTAGAACGGTTCCAGACAATGTGCTCAAAATTTCCTATTTGCATCCATTTAGAGCAAACACATTTTTATGAAAGCAAACGACATTTTGTATGTTATCGGAATGATTATTTATTGTCGATTGTCTGGTCCTCACCGTTGTCTCTGACGTGTCAAACAAGGAACTGTTTGCATGCCATGCATGTTGCCTGCTTTGCTTGTTCCTTTTTGCTCTTGCACGACTTTTGATTTTTGTCTTTTTCTGTCACACTAAGGCAAAATAAGCACTAATGGTTGTGGAAATACTTACACTCTCAAATCCAGTTGGATTAAATGTTGTAACAGGACCAAACAAGTTGCTCATACCGTTTTGAAAATCAGCCACACACACAAAAACACTTTTTCCACGCCCAACTTGGTAACACTTAACAGAGTAATGTTTTCATTTCTGCCAAGTCACGGCTTGAGAGCACATTACATAACTGCTTGAGATTCAGTATGGATACCTTGAACTTTTTAAGCCTTTTTTATCAGTTATTATGTGTTTGTGTGCACATTTAGCTCATGCAAATTCAGTCTTCCCGCTGAGATGACCCCCTTTTGATAAGAAGCCGGCACGTAGGCTGGCCAGCCGAGGTCAAACAACCCTGCGCTGGCATAGATGAATGTGCAGCCTTCGCAAACTGCAGACGCTTCGTGTAGAAAAGTGTATTCTTTCGGGCTGGTTATATATGATGTGTCTGATGCACTGCGCATTAATGACTTTCTAGTTTGTCAAAGGCGTAAATACGTTCTATCAATGCCAGAGGCTAATATGCATTAACTAACTCATGACTTTTTATCTCCATTAGCTTGCACCCCCACCAGAACCAGAGGTCCTAGCAGAGGTGTGTCCAACACATATTCGCCCCCCGCCACCCGGGGTGTGGGAATATGGGTTGTTGCAGACAGTAGTTGAACTTCTCATACCATGTCCTTGCCTCATTACATTGCAATAGCCTCTATCTCTCTATTCGCCCCCCGCCACCCTTGGGCCGGGGTGTGGGAATATGGGTTGTTGCAGATAGTAGTTGATTGTCTCATACCACGTCCTTGCCTCATTGCATTGCAACACCCCTCTCTCTCTCCTTTGAGTCATTTCTGCCCATGCAAATGGGAAAACAAAGCCCCAGGCTGGCACACATGACTTCTTTCCTCTGAGATCTTTTCCCCCCAGTCTGGAGATAAGCTGACCTCTTTTTGGTCTTGCTGATTAGAGCATAACAGTTGGGTTCTGGAGGTCCTGGAGGTTCTGGAATCCCATTCATTTTCTCCATTGAGAAATTACCTGATAACACATGAACTTTTCAAGACAAGCGTACCTTGAGCTCTGAGGTTAAGCAATGATATGTGTTTCTTTAACTTAATTTTTAATAAAAAAAAAAAAAGTGTTTACTGACCAAATACTTGGTTGTAAATATTCTGAAAAAAGATCCTCTATGGATCCGCCAATCAGAGAAGTTGCTGCTGATAACGAGATTCCACAGTCACTACTTGCAAATGATGAAATCGAATCTCTAAACTTTCAAACTTAGATATTTGATTTAATTTATAATTAATAATAATGGTATTATTAAATTCAATATATCAAGAATAATAATTAAAAGAATAATAAATAATAATAATAATTATATATCTTATGAATGACTGCAAGTCAATACTTTCACATTTTACTGTTGTGTTTGTCATTTGCAATGCTTCATGGGATGTGTGGCTAATTGCTTTATAAAAGACGTTAAGTTGTACTTCGTCTTTTTCTCTGATTTTCTCTGAAATGTTTTACTCAAAATCAAAGTTTACTAACTAAATTGACCTCCCGCTCCCATGAAGCATTGCAAATGAGTTAAAATTGCACTGCCCAGCCAAAAAAAAAAAAAGGATAGTGTATATCAGGGCTATTCAGCTGGCAGCCCGTGGGCCAAATCCGGCCAGCCAATCATCTTCATCCGGCCCGAGGGCACCCCAACCTCCCTCCTCCTCTTTTCCTGGCGGTGCGGTTAAATTTGGTTAGATACGTGGCCGCAGTGGCGCCTGTAGCTACACTGTTCGTACCATGCACGCTCCTCCGTCTGACCTGAGAAACGTTTTCTGTGTGAATATTTCAGCAGTTATTATGTGTGTCCCGTATTTCTGTCGACTGAACCAGCGAGACCAATCATTCGTGAATTAATCATTCTTTTGTCTCGATTCTTTCTTTTCTGTCAATTGGTCAAACGTGCTTGCTGAAACGATTTGGATTCGTTCGGACCGCTCTGTCACTGAATCATCTGAAGTTGTTTCTCGGTCAGTAACAACAAATACAGAACAACTAGCGCTGTTTTCATGTGTTTCACTAGTTTACTTTGAACTACGCAGCACGGCCCAGTGGATAACGGAACGAAAGCTTAAAGGAGCTTTGTTTATTCCCGGTCATCATTATTAAACAGCGTTGCAACATCTAGTGAGAAGCGTTTCAATTCGACACATACCTCTCGGTTACAAACCACAAATCACTCAATGATTAAACTAGTTTTAAAGTGGATGAAACAACATTCCCAACAAGACTGATGAGGAAAACAGGGGAAACATTGCCATGAATGAAGTTAGAAGACTTTTAAATCCCAAAATCACCACCCTTACAAACATTTACCATGAACGAACTGTAGTAATTTACCATGGTTTGTGGAAATGTGGGATATTTATATTGAATACTATGTTATAGCCATTTATATATTTATTAGGTGGGTAGGGGAATATGTAGTTCATTTCTTTGTGAAGGTGTGTGTAGTTTTTACCTGTGATTAGGCGTTTTTTTTTATAGACCTATATAACATTTCATAATATAATATCATTTGACAGCGTTAGTGAGTAGCCATGTATGGTTTTATCTGTGGTTACCAAGTTTCACTGTCAGAATATTTTCATTTAAGCCTATAATAATTATAAATAAAATAATTCTCACCAATAAGACCCCCCAAGCCCACCTCAACTTTTTGATTTGATAATCCGGCCCTTGAATTAAAGGTGCAATATGTAAGAATTTTGCAGTAAAATATCCAAAAACCACTAGGCCAGTGTTATATATTTTGTTCACTTGAGTACTTACAATATCCCAAATGTTTGCAATTATTTGTAAATCTTGAGAAAATTGCAATTTTAACCAAGGCTCCGGGACGTGTGAGGAGTCACCTGTCAATTGCGTCATACCCACGTTACCCTCGGTTTCCGGTTTTATTTTGTAGAAACCATGGAAACACCAAAGACGCTTTAATATTTACGTTTTAATAGGCAAGGCAACAACTGTTTTGATATATTTATAGACAGAAAACAAATTATTGTTATATAGCTCAACACGTTTAGTCTTATTGTTTAAATCTAATTTTCTTCTTTTTTTTTTTTTTTTTTTTTTTTTTTTTGCGAGTACCATGCTTTACCATGCCACAGAGACAAAACACTATTTTGTGAAGTAGTTAACATAGCATAATCAGATGCAGCTTTATTTTTAGTAACAGTAATACAGCATTTTCTCCATCATACAATACGTTTTATTAAATTAATTGCATGCCATTTATCAACACAAGCCATCCAGCATTTAATATGATATACTAAAATCGATCTAGCTTACTGCAGTGTGCAACAGTGTCTCACAGCAGCCACCGAGCGAACGCACAGAGTAACGTTATAACATTTTCAACACACTCAAATGTATCTAATATAATAAACAGAGCTGTGTTACCTCATACACATGACCGGAAAACTATAACATAATAAAAGTTCTGCTGCTCGCGGCGTGTGTTGCGTAATCGCTCCAGCGGCCTCGTTCAGCTCCCACAACACTCGGTCCTGCTCTGCTTCATACTACAGTAACGTTAATAATCGCATCGCAAAAATTCTTTTCCACCGGCCGTTGAGGTGAAGACCACATGTCCCAAGATTCCGCGCTCAAACTTGGCGTCATCAAGCTACGTCTTTGTTTTGAATAGGCCTCTAGCGGACAGAAAATATTACATATTGCACCTTTAAACTACTTGAATAGCCCTGTGAATATTAACAATTGTATTATTAATAAAAAAGTATTATTTTAGTAATTATTAACAGCAATTCATACTGCACCAACAGATAGGAACAACGCTGACATCCACCAGATTACAGTACATCACTTTCTTAGACCACGACCTGACAAACACAGATTCAACATGTTCAATTGCCGAAAATGAGAGCCGACCAACTCTGACAGATGCAGACAGACAAAACCAGACGAACTGTCTGTTGCTGTCTGTCAGCATCTCTCAGTGCAGTATGAACTGGCCTTAACATAATAATGTATCTTATCATGAATGAATCAAATATTTTTTGCATTTTACTGTAATTTTTGATTGTCGTTTACAATGCTTCATGTGACGTGTAGTTTATTGCTTTATAAAAGACAGAGACATCACACAGTCTTTTATTCATTCTGTGAACTAGTTGGATTGGTTTATGGCTTCAAACTCTTTCTTAATGTTTTACGTTTTTCTTTTAAATGCCTGTGGAGAAACTGAATGGGGAAAAAAAACCTTCTGAAGCCAAGGGTACTAAAAAGTGGGTGGTCACTTACATATTTTTTTTGGTGTGGCGGCCAACATTTTACATGCACCTGCATATGTCCGAGCATATGACAGACAGGGAGAAAGAGGGACAAAAAGCAAACCAAGTGCTTTACCAAGGGGCATGAGCCGCAGTGTGTGTCAATAGTACACAGGCTCCATTATGTAATCTGGAAGTTTTTTTTTTCTTTCTCTCTCCCGTTCCTCTCACTCATGGCTTGCGTTTCTGGCTTTGGCGCCCTGTATGGTGCTTATGTAATTAACATGGTTTCATTCCCGCTATTGCTGTCGTAGAAGCACAACTATAGTCCGACATAAAACAGATGGCCTGTAGAATTGGTTAGCAACAAACATCCTGTTGAGTTTTATTCATTAAAGAACAGGGAATTGAAAAACAAACATTAAGATGTGTATTATTTATTAGTCTTCCTGTTTTACCCCATTCCTACTTCCTTTCAGGGAATATTTCAAGATTTTATGGATAAACTAAAGCTGATTGTGTTACTTTGCTCTGCTTGATGTTCCCCAGCGCCTGTCTGCTCCCACACACACACACACACACACACACACACACACACACACACACACATCCCATGCCTCTTATTTAACTGCATGATGTAATCTGCCCCACTTTTCTTGCATGTCAAAATAGTGACTAATGTTCTCAGTCTTGACCCCCTTCTTTTTTTTTATGCTTCTCATTTTTCTTCCCTCCTTTTTGCTTTCTGCTAACTCACGTCACTCAGGAGTTTGATCCAAACCAGCCACAGAAGCAACTGGAGGATCAGAGAAGGGTAGGTAAAGAAATGGGGCACGTGACGCCCACCCTGGCCGCTGCTTGAGCCGCCCGTTCACAAACTTACCCTTCACACCCTACTGTCTGCTCCAAACGGGTGGAGGTTTCACTGAAAAACCGGGATGACTATTTGCTCTATAGGTTTGAAGGTGGTGATGGATGTGTTATAAGCGATAAACATCTTGATGTTGTATTTGTTTGTGTGTGTGTTTCCACCCACTCTGATTCGGGGTGTTTTGAGCGAGCAGTCGGGTTACGGTTATCTGTGTAATCACTGAATTAGGATTACTCTTAATTGGTGTGGTGTCTTGTATCCGAGGTCTCGGGTATTATGAGGTCAGGTGCGACTAAGAAAAGGGATCTAGTGTTATCAGATTCTGTCTTCCTTTCTGATCTCTTTCTGACTGCACTAGTCAAACGTATGGGATTGGTCTTGAGGAGGAGTTGAGTAGCATCCCACAAACAAGACCAGTTGGGTAACACTTTACTTGAAGCCTGTTTATGTAACATATATTGAGATTTTCATTATAACATGTATTATATAATACACCTTTAGACACAGTTATAAAACTTACTGCTTAACCTGTTCATGGTTACACCTCATGTCATATGATCACAGCCAATGTCAAGTGTTTTATAATGACTTGTGCTCTTTAAAGGTGTAGCATGAATATTAATAAGTACCATAATAAAGCAGTACAATCCATTGCAAAGTGTATTATAAGTAATTACGCATTTGTTATACAATACCATTCAAAAGTTTGCAGTCAGTAAGAATTTTAAAATGTTTTGAAAGAAGTCTCTTATGAATATATTTGATTAAAAACAGTAAAATGGTAATATTGTGAAATATTATTACAATTTAAAATAGCAGTTTTCTATTTGAATGTATTTTAAAATGTAATTTATTCCTGTGAATAAATTTGATACTCAGGAAACATTTCTTATTATATTAATATTATAATGTTGAAAACAGTTATGCTACTTAATATTTTTGTGGAAAAATATCCATATATTTTTTAGGATTCTTTACTGAATAAAAAGTTTATGAGTTTATAAAGTTTATAAAACAACAGCATATTTGAAATGTCTACTGATACTTTTAAAATACTGATACTTTTGATAATCCTGAATAAAAATATTTCTTTAAAAAAAAAAAAAAAAAAAAAAAAAATATATATATATATATATATATATATATATAAATTTACTAGTGATCCCAAACTTTTGAACAGTATACAGGCTTCAAGTTAAGTAATGGAAAACTGATATTAATATTACTGGACATCTGCAGCATTTTGACCCCCAGATCTTTTATCAGGCATTTTTATGTCTGATAAAGACCTAGATGTCAAAAAATGTGATATGCACACTTTTTTCTTTGATTTCTTTAAGTAACCTATTTATGTTACCACAAATTCTTTGTTTTACATTGAACACCTGTGGAAGTGTGTGTATTTTTCCATAAAAAAAGTTTTTAAGTGTGTTTGTTTTCATGATTTATTTATTCATTTTTAAATTCACCATTTGATGAAGTCGTCTGTCATGGTGGTTCATTGATGTTCAGTGATGATGATTGTCATAATGCCCCTCCCATTACTCCGCCCTCTTCCCTGTTGTCAGAGTGAAGCTTTGAGGCAAGTCCTGGTAAACCGTTACTATGGCAACTTCAAGCCGGGAGGCAGGCGAGACAGTTTGACCAATTTCAGCAACGGGCCGCTCACCCCTGTGGGACAGACTAAAACACCTGCAGGTTTGTGTTTGTATGTGTGTTTGTTATAATACAAACTAACCTTTTCAAACATACAGACAAACTTCATTTTGTAATTCCCCGCTGCTAGAGATGATTCCCTCCCCCGTCCACTTTCTTCTGCTACGTGTCCTATATATTTAGAGCCATCGCTGTTGCCAGGCGACAAGAACATGGCACCCACACTTCCTGTGTGAATAGCCACCAGACACACCTACTTAGTCTAGCGAGTGAATTGGAGCATAAATGTGTTTAGGAGAAATTGACACCAGGTGATAGGATGTCCATATATGTGGATTTGGTCATTTTGACCTTAACTTACCGAAAAGGTCAATTTTTCCTGCACATATACATAATTTTGTTTATTTACTGCCACTGAGTTCTTAGATTTTAAGCAAAATTGGTGCAACATCTCATCAAAAAGGCCTGCTCAGGTTCTTAACACAGATTGAGTAACGATTTGGTGCCATTATTATTTTGGTACCATTACAATTTTATAACTGGAAAAAGGCAGGAATTTTATAGAAGTAGACCTGTATTTGGGCATAATTATAATTTATCATTTAGTTCTGTAATTAATACAATACTTTTTCAGTGACCATGTTTACATGCACAAGAAAAGTTTAACTGAATATCAGAATATTGTTATATAATTTGTTATGTAAAGGCGCTGACCTTATTAAGCCAATATTCCTGTTTCTAGAAACACTACCGCTCAAAAGTTTGATGTTGGTAAGATTTTTTTAATGTTTTTTAAAGAAGTCTCTTATGCTCATCAAGGCTGCATTTATTTGACTAAAAATACAGTAAAAACAGTAATATTGTAAAAAAAAAAAAAAAAAAAGTCGTGATATGTGAATTTTCAGCATCATTACTCCAGTCTTCAGTGTCACATGATTCTTCAGAAATCATTCTGATATGCTGATTTGCTGCTAAAGAAATTGCTGCTAAAGAGATCTTATTATAATCAACGTTGAAAATAGTTGTGCCACTTAAAGGGATAGTTCACCCAAAAATTCTGTCATCATTTACTCACCCTCAAGTTTCAAACCTGTATGAATTTCTATCTTCTGCTAAACACAAAAGAAGATATTTTGAAGAATATGGGCAACCAAACAGTTGATGGGCCCCACTGACTTCCATAGTAGGAAAAAAATACTAAAAAATACTATGGAAGTCAATAGGGCCTATCAACTGTTTGGTTACCAACAATTTTAAAAATATCTTCTTTTGAGTTCAGCAGAAGAAAGAAATTCATACAGGTTTGGAACAACTTGAGGGTGAGTAAATGATGACAGATTTTTCATTTTTGCGTGAACTATCCCTTTAATATTTTTGTGGAAAGATAGATTAGAACTCTTTTGTAACATTAAATGTCTTTATTATCACTTTTGATGCATCAGATGTTTCCTTGCAAAATAAAAGTAATAATTTCTTTAAAAAAAATCATAATGGCCTCAAACTTTTGAACAGTTATTTATTTATTATTATTATTATTATTCATTTTGATGGTTTTATTATTTACTCCAGTGGTTGGTGGGGGTTCAGCAGGCGGTCGAGGGGAGATAAGCCTGGCGGAGGTTCAGTGTCATCTGGATAGGGAGGGCGCGTCTGACCTGGTCATTGACCTCATCATGAACGCCACAAGTGACCGAATCTTCCAGGAAAGCATCCTGCTGGCCATCGCTCTGCTGGAGGGAGGAAACCCTGTCATACAGGTGAGATGAGCTTTCCCTTTCACTTTCATTTGTGTTGTTCCTTTCTTTATATTTAATCTTGTACATTATTTTAAATGTTACAGTAATAACTGTTTAAATTATTCAAATTCATATTCTATATTCTGCTTTAATCTACAATTAATTACTATTATAATATCTACATTAATATTTGTTTCTATAATTCATTAACTATTTTTATTGTATTGTGGTGTTGTTTATAAGGGGTGGTTTTATGACTAATGACAGTATGAGTTGCCTCTGTACTTGTTTTAAAACTCATGTCATGTGCAAACACACAGTGAATTCAGATGGTAAACAACGATTGTGACAGAGACAGTGTGAGTGAGCTTAGAGTCAGCTGATCCAGTGTAGGTGTGGTAAAATAAAGCAATAAGCCCAAAGAAGCCATGGTTTACAGTGAATTTAGGCACGATGCAGAGCGGAGTGCCTAAAACCCCCTTAGCTGTTCTAGGCTTATTGCTTTTATAAAACAGTTATTTCACATTCCTGGCACACAGATACAAAAATGTAATGCTATTGATCAAAAATATCATTCTTGTGCTAGTTCTTCAGAAGCGGAATCAACACAAGCAACATACAGACGCAGTGGCGCAGTAATACTGATGTAATGCGGTCACAGGTGTATTTGTGTACAACGGCTTAGAACGTGGCTCAACCAATCAGAATCAAGGACCGGAACTATGCGTTTTATAATCAACAGTATAGAACATATGCGCCAGAGAAACAAGCGCAGCCATCTTTAGAACTTTGTGTTTGAACTTCCGTTTTTAGCGGTAGCTCTGTCTATGGCATCGCTGTCGAAGAGTAAGTAGCTGGTGAAGTGGATTTACTTATTGTAAAGTTAAAGGATTAGTTCACTTTCATATAAAATTTTCCTGATAATTTACTCACCCCCATGTCATCCAAGATGTCCATGTCTTTCTTTCTTCAGTTGAAAAGAAATTAAGGTTTTTGATGAAAACATTCCAGGATTATTCTCCTTATAGTGGACTTCAATGGTCTCTCCAAATGGTTGAAGGTCAAAATGATAGTTTCAGTGCAGCTTCAAAGGGCTTTAAACGATACCAGACGAGGAATAAGGGTCTTATCTAGCGAAACGATCGGTCATTTTCGAAAAAAATGTAAATGTATATGCTTTATATAAACAAACGATCGCCTTCCGCCAAAACCGTACTTTCGTATTCTTCAAAAAGCTTACGCTGTATGTCCTACGCCTTCCCTATTCTACTTACGGAACGAACGCAGCGCCAGTTACATTTTTTCCGTAAGTAGAATAGGGAAGGCGTAGGACATACAGCGTAAGCTTTTTGAAGAATATGAAAGTACGGTTTTGGCGGAAGGCGATCATTTGTTTAAATGAAACTAATTTTCATTTTGACCTTCAACCGTTTGGAGGCCATTGACGTCCATTATAAGGAGAATAATCCTGGAATGTTTTCATCAAAAACCTTAATTTCTTTTCGACTGAAGAAAGAAAGACATGGACATCTTGGATGACATGGGGGTGAGTAAAAATTTTATATGAAAGTAAACTAATCCTTTAATGAAAGTTATCATGAGCATTGTAATGTTCGAAGCGGATGTCATAATAGATGTCAGCAGACCGAGAAGATTTTAAAACGAGCCGTTTATTCATAAATTCGTAAGATCTTACCTTCATGCTGTGGAATTACAAACCGGAAGACAAAATGCAACGAGCGCAACGCTAAAAAGGGGCGGAGCTACACAAGGTATATACATGATAGGGCTAATTACTACGTGAACTGAAGCAAATCCAAAATCTTGATCTGAATTGCTGTTTTGATGCAAGTTGGGGTGTTTTTGCATACCTCATCTTTGGGTAGGAAAGCCGTGTCCTTTCCTTTGAAATGCAGGGCATCCTCCTATGGTGCAAAACAGGAAGAGGGAAGGAGAGCATGCATTGAATTGAGATAAGAAAACACCAATAAGACTGCTGCAGGCAGGGCAGATATCTCGGGTCACTGAGGAGTCAGTGGGTAAATTGAAGAAAACGTAGAGAGCTTGGATTCTAAGAGAGAGGGAGAAAATGAGAGAGGAATTGAAGGAACACATAGAGACAAAGGCTATGCAGGATACACTGTATACTGTCTACTATTTTTTTTATTTATAAATATATATATATATATAGGAGGTTAAACTTAGTAATGTAGGCATTATTCCACGAATAACGTTCAAACTGTAGTATACTACATTGTCACATGACCTCATTACTTTTGTCACATGGCTGCATGGTGCTACATGTTTAATTCAGTGGTGTCTAGTTATCATCTTTGAAACAAAGATGGGTATTTTGCAGTTTTAATCCAATTTTGTGGATTAATTTGACAGCTCGTATTATTTTTCAATTCAATTTAAGTATTTTTTGTGCATCTTCACAGAAAATGCATGTTTCATCATTTGTTTGCAATGCATGTTTATTTACAATTTAGTCATCTCTGAGAATGGAAGTTCACATCGAACACATTGTAATCTGGGAAATGGAGTTATTTTAGTATCACTTAGATACTATTATAGTTTTTTAAATGTTCTGAATTAGTTTTTATTTCTATATTTTTCATTTTAGTTAATGTTTTAATTTTCTTGCGTGTGTCTCATTTTATTAGTTATTGTTTTTTTTCAAATATGTGTATATAGTTTTTATTAATGCATGTGTGTCAATTTGTTTTTGTTTTTTTGTTTTTTTTAAATATGTCTATATAGTTTTTATTAATTTAGTTTTGGTTCTTATTTGGTCAACATTGAGTTGGGAAAATGGGAAATGAAAATGGGAAATGTTGCTTTGGCAATTAGATGAAATAAAATAAAATGTTAACTTTTTTTTGTTTTAATTTCTGTTAATGTGTATTTTATTTCAAGTAACATTTTTTTTTTTTTTTTTTTTTTTAATGGTTTAGTTTTAGTTAACTGTAATAACCCTGCTGGGAAATGGTTGTATACTGCACATTTTGACAAACATAGTAGGTAATCTGTAGATTTTATGCACAGTAGTAATAGTAGTGTAATAGTAGTATGTTATTCTGTGACACTGAGGCAAAGCGAGCGCTCGGATCGTCAACTGTAGGCTGTCCAGTGCAGAGCAGGGCCACACGTCACTGTCTGCAGTCGCCCAGCCAGGGTTTTGCGGGTGCAAAGAGGTTGCTATGGCAACCTGGCAAATCGCTATCCTCGTCGCTAGGCTGCTCGCCGACGGGGAGGGTGATTCGCGGCGACGGAGGCAGTCAGTGTCAAAGGAGGGATGGCTGTTCTGATTGTAGAGCAATTATATTTCCCGGGCTGGCAGGGCTGGTTTCTGTGCTCACGCATGTGTTTTGTGTGGGTGCTTTCGTAAATAGGCCCGTTGCATAATCAGCCCTGTTATTAGCAAAGGCATTCTACTTGATGATACTCCGGCTTCCCAACAGGCACACGTAGAGGCGCTCACATGACTGGATTACATAAGCCAAGCCCGTGGTGAATAATGCAGAAAACAGACTTGACAGCTCCTCTTCTGTGCTAACTGGGTCACTGTGTGTTCTTGTGATTGAGAGAGACTAAAAGAGTGGAAAGTGATTGAGAGGGAGAGATACAGGGACACACACACAGATAAAAGTGTCCTTAAACAATCATAACCATCATGTTTTGTTTTTTTATTAGAAACTCCTAATTCACCTCTGTTTCCAAAAATAACTAGGTGACACATGCACAACAAATTATGCCCTGAACATTTTACCATTCTCATTACTCAATAATTAATTGTATTTTAGTTTTTCAAGAGACTGCAAATACATTACCAACCAAACAAAACACATATTCATTTTGTGAGCGTTGTCACGAGTCGCTCTCTCGCTGGTATACCTGATGATTTTGTAGTTGATTACTTAAAATGCAATTTATCATCATGCAAAAAAACAGAAAGCACAAGCTTTTGTGTCAGATTATGTTGTAATGCTGAAAATAGAATTGTGTGTATTGTGACCCGTGGGGACCTGATGTGAGATCCACCAATCAGAGAGCTTCCCGAATCTCAATTGATTTTTTGATTGGTTAATATGAATGGATTATATCTCGTGTTTTTCCATGGGTGGTCGACCATGACTTACAATAATTTATATATTATATATTTTATAATTTATATATTATTATGTATTATACATTATTTTGTTGAAAGATAAGCACATTTCCCCAATAATAATAATAATACCATAATAATATCCTTATGAGAGAATATCCATCCATCCATCATTCCATCTATCATTCCATCCATTCATCCGTCTGTCCGTCCATCCATCTGTCCGTCCGTCTGTCCATCCATCCATCCATCCATCCATCCATCCATCCATCCATCCATCCATCCATCCGTTCCATCCGACTCTCCATCTGACTATCCATCCATCCATCCATCCATCCATCCATCCATTATACATTATTTTGTTGAAAGATAAGCACATTTCCCCAATAATAATAATAATACCATAATAATATCCTTATGAGAGAATATCCATCCATCCATCCATCCATCCATCCATCTATCCATCATTCCATCTATCATTCCATCCATTCATTAATCCGTCTGTCCGTCCGTCCATCTGTCCGTCATCCATCTGTCCGTCCGTCTGTCCATCCATCCGTTCCATCCGACTCTCCATCTGTTCCATCCATTCATCCATCCATCCGACTCTCCGTCCGTTCCATTTGACTTTCCGTCCGTTCCATTTGACTCTCCATCCGTTCCATCCATCCATCCATAATGTAATTAACCTCCCCAACTAACCCAGAATAGACTGCCCTAGAAGAAATTAATTAAAAGGTATAATCAATAAAAATAATTAAAATAAATAATAAATTAATTAAGATCATTAAAAATAATAGTAACAATAAAAATCTTAAAAAGGTACAATACAAAAATATTATATATTAGAAAAAAAAATAATAACAATTAAATGAAATTAGATAAAAAATATAGTTAAAACCACTTTTTTAAATACCATATTTTTTTTCATATTACCTTGATCAAAATTATTTTTTTACGTTATGGTAATAAGAGTTGAGGGTGGAAATGCGCTTGCTTTTCTTGTAAATATTTTTACAGTGCATTAAAAAAATGCCCTTTTTCTTAACAGGTTACGTGAGATTTACCCGTCGATTCTTTAATTCCGGATAATGTTACAAACCTGTTGCATTTGTCAGCATCAACCTCACTGTATTGGGTTAGATTGGTTAAGTATTCTTGCAGCGCTAAAGGGGTTTTGTGGATAACCTGCATGACACATTTGCAGCCGGTTTGCAGAGTCATTTGGGTGTCTTTTGAAGGATGTGAAGAAACCACATGAAAGAAAGAGAGAACTAGGGGGTAGTCTGCTCTTTTTTTGACGTGTGTGTGTGTGTGTGTGTGTGCGGGGTAACATTCTCTAGTGTTAACAGGGGAATTACTGAGTTTACTCATTGTAAATCAGCTTCTTTTAAGAGGATTTATTCTGCTGTTCTCTGCTACACCTTTCTCGGTAAATACACTTGGTTTGCAGGTTGTCAAACTCCACATCCACTTCATTCTACCACATCTCTAGGCCAAAATTCCGCTCAAAATCAAAATAAATAAATAAATAAGTCTATTTTAGGACAGGAAATATATATTTTTTGCATTATATTATATTATATTATATTATGAAAAAATTTAAATTTGCAATATATTTATGTATCATTGAAAAAGGGGTATGCTTTAATTAAAAATAAGTTAATAAAAAATAAATCAATGCAAAATTAAAACTGAATTAAAATAATGCCACAATAAAAATGTAATGGTTCCTCAAATAGGGAAAATTGATTTTTTACTCTTATCTCTTGATTTTGAGGTCAAATGTACCCAGACATGTTTTCATGAGATTTTTTAGAATTGATATGAAAGTATGATTTCAGAATCATATGCTTTGTGCTTTGAAGATGCTTTTTCCATAAAGCTTTTTGATAAAAAATGTAGACGTGACAAATGATTGGAGGTTTGCTAGATTATATCTTAAGGCTCTTTAAAGGTTAGTTGAGTCAGTAAGTGCAGCCCTGTTGTGCATCATCGGCATGACATTGATAAAAGAAGCCATGTAATTGGATGACTGTACTGAGTGACCTGGTATAGAAGGAGAAGTGAAACGGGCCAAGCAAACGAACCCTAGGTTTGTGGATTTGGCATAACGCATTATGCGGATAGGATAAAACCAAGAAAGTGCAGCAGATCAAGATATAATATTAATCAAGGATGCTATTGTTGATGTAAGTTCTTTGGTTAATGTGTGAGATATTTTGGTACAGTGTTTTCAATTCTGAAGGTGCGGTTGTAAACGAGGCCAGCTAGTAAGAGCTGTGTGAGTAAACCTCACTCCCCTGGCCTCAAGAGGCGTATTAATGACTGACGCTAGCGATGCAAGTAAAACTGGAAGGGTAACATTGGTGCCGAGACCCAGATGGGAGTGAAGTTTAGGGGGATGAGTGTAATCGAGGCAAGCTAGTAAGAGCTGTGTGAGTAAACCTCACTCCCCTGACCTCAAGAGGAGCATTAGTGACTGACACTAATGGTGCAAGTGGAATCGGAGGGGTTACATTGGTGCCGTGACTCCATTTTGGAGTGAGGTTTAGGGAGGTGAGTGTAACCTCACTCCCCTGGCCTCAAGAGGTGCACTAGCGACTGATGCTAGACTGCAGTCTTTAGCATCTTTGTTAGCGCGGCCGCCTCTAATGCCGGAAACGCCGGTTCGAATCCCGCTTGGAGGGGTGCGAGTAGAATTTGACATCAGTCAAATTTCACTTGCAAAAAGGGTCCACTGTCAATAGCGTAGCGATGTATAAAGCACTATTTACACAGAAGTCATTTTCGAACCAAGCAGCTTTCTGTTGGTCAGCACAACAAATTCAAATGACCACCTTGAACATAAGCACAATCTGCCAATTTTTCGCCCTCACGCGATTCTCCTTATCACTCAAATTCCTATTGGAATAGAGTGCTGCCGTTGTGACGTCTAAACCTGGAAGACTAATTCACCAGCGGTGCCCTTGAGATTTTCCTATGGGTTTTTATAATGGGGTTGTTCATGGGGTTTGGCTTAATGCTGCTTCCATGAAAAAAGAGACATCAACTTTTTGTTTTTCCTCCCTCATTAGAGTCATACAAGTGGTCTTTTGTGGTAGGTGAATCTGAAACATATCAGAGGATGAATCGCATTACTTTGACTTGCATAATATGGAGCTCGCTGGCCTGGTTCACGCACAGAGAGGCATTTGTTTGGAAGCTGCACAACAACACAAGCCAAATTCCCTTCCACGATTTGTTTGTTTACAGAGGTATTCTGGGGTGGTCGGCAGGATAACACACACTGTTACCAGGGAAAGGGAAAAAGAGGGATAGAAGATGAGGAGAGAGAGGTAATGGACTGAATAATAAGGAAGCAGAGAGATTATGCAAAAGTTCAAGGCAGAGCGAGCAAAGCAGGCAGAGAGTACGAGGTGTGTGCCATCTGAGGGGAAGTGTGTTGGTGAACACAAAGAGAAGTGGGACAGGGCACAACCACATGCTGTCTAGCCCTCCCCTACTTCCAGATCTGTGTGGAAGTGCATATCTATATATGTGTGCGCACTTGCCCATGGCTTTACCACATGCCTAATATGGACCGGCTACAACAATACAGTAAGAGCAAGGGACTTTCCCAAACAACAATACTATGCAAGGCTTCTTTTGCATGGGTATTGCTGGTCATTGGTACTGAATTTAGTAGCTGTGCCCAACTTGACCCGTGCAAAGTGGTTCATCTCGCTCCATTTAAGCCTTCTTGTTTGTTTCTGAAAAAAATGCTGCTATTGTGGAAAGATTTGACAAGAGGACGTGACTCGAGTGCAAAACGTTTTTCCACTCATTTGTTATGGTGATGTCTTGTGAAGCACTGTAATAAAATGAGTAGAGACGCCATCAAAACTTCATTTCAGTTTGTTTTTGTTCAGTATAAATTATATATATACTAAAATACACTAAGATTTTTTTTTTTGAAAGAAAGAAATTAATACTTTTTTTTTCAGAAAGGATACATTAAATTGATCAAAAGTGACAGAAGTGAATTTTACATTATTACAGAAAAATTCATTAAAGAATCCTTGAAAAATATATATTACAGTAATGCTTAATATTATACTTCAAAATATATTAAAATAAAAACCTTTTTTTTTAAATATTGATACTATTTCACAATATTACTGTTTTTACTGTATTTTTTAACAAATAATTGGAGTCCAACTAGACTAGAATCTATATTGATAAATAATTTTTAAGTAATAATAAATAAATATATATATTTTTTGCACTGCAACCAAACAAAAAACCTATTTTTGTTGTATAAAACCAGTCTTAAGATGTATTTGCTTAAGTTTATAGTTTTATAGTGACCATTAGGTTTTTTATTTATGTATTTTTTAAATTTTATTCTTTGTATATAATCATTCATCCTTTTATAACTGTACAGACCTTGGTAGAACTGTGGTGTTTTTATAAACAAATTTCGATTTGTTTTTCAAAAAATGGAATAATGAAATGATTGCCATCTGATCTATTAAAAAAATGGACCTGGCCTCCATAAAAGAGGCTCATCGCTGTATGATATTTTTATGATATGCATCATTAGTAGCATCAATGCCATGGCGATCACCCTCAACACCTTAGCATTGTTGTGGCTAATTTTGCACAAGCAAACACCACTTTAAATGTATTAATCTAGTTTTGTTTTAAAATCTCAAAATTTGCACTTGGCACGACTAGGCCTCAAGTCTGTGTTTATCATTGCTTTTCCTAAACCACCCACCAGAGTAATCTGAAAGTCACAGGTTGCCTCTGAAAAGTAATGAGGTCACAGGATACATGAGTTCCAATTTCACATGCTTGAAGCGTCCCACAATGAACCGAATAGAGAAAATTAGGGAGGTTGACATAGCCATCCTGAAGGCTGAATCCATTGGCGCTCGCACAAATAAGGCCTGTATTCTTCCAGCTATATACTGTAAAACCTCCAGGCCAGACAGAAGTCGGAAGGGCAGACGGGACTTCATCTGTGGTGAGCAATGCTCAAGTAGGAGTAGGAGGGAATGAGAGACAGCGAGAAGAGTACAGTGCAAAAGCAGAGTGTGTGAGAACAGCCAGGTTCTGGATGACCCGTGACGGAAGCTGTCGCCCACTCACTCTGCAGCCAGTGGGCAGAAAGCCTGAGTCGCTTAACCAGTTATCCACACACACACAATCTCTAATCTATGACGTTGGCGAATACATACCTCTGTGACAGAAGGATGTAATATACTCCTATCATACATTCTAGAAGATCATATATATACTCACAGAGCCAAAGTTTATTTATAAATAGACGGTCATTAATAATAATTTTTTATGTAGCATGTCAAAGGTTGCTCAAGAGTGGAAAACAGACTAGGCTAGCCTGAATTTGCTATTGGGGTTTTTTTTACATCGTAGACTATTATGGGATACCTTTTTTAGTGAATTGTGTGGGCTAAATGTCATTTTCTTGGGTAGCTATTGAGAGTTGAAATTATTATATTATGTGAGAAGAAAGAGACCACAGAATGATATGAGAAATGTAGGAAATAGGTTGCCGAGGACAAAGATCGCATAGCTTACCTGTCTTTATGCTAAAATATTTGACCATACAATATGTCACAATTGACCAATCAGAATCAAGTATTCTAAAGACCTGCATATTAAACTAAAATTCCAGTGTTGTTATTGTTAACTTAAACTAACTAAAATAAATAAGTTGAAGTTGAAGTACAGTACTAAAATTATAAAAATAAAGATATATAGAAATATAAAAAAAGACAAAATCCCATATTGTAGTAAAATCACTAAAATCTAAACTAAAATGTAAAAAGTTTTTTCAAAATATAAATAAATACTATAATAATAATAAATATAAAAACACTATATATATATATATATATATATACTGTATTCTCTTTTCTTTTTCTTTTTTTTGGACCCCATTGACTTTTATTGTATGGGCAAAAACAATTGAAACGTTCTTCAAAATATCATCTTTTGTGAGTAAACGATGACAGTATTTTAATATTTTTTGGGTGGACTATCCCTTTAAGTATTCTCAAATGGCTTTACAGCATATTTTGCATGTTAGTCTCTTTTAAAAAGAGAAAGTGACACATTAATTTGAATTTGAGAGATGTGCCATGTTATTTCCAGCTGGCACGCACGCGTGCACGTAAGGCACGGCGATTTCCTGAAGAAAGTATAAATAGAAATGTGTATCACGGCACCTGGGAGGGGAAAGAAGGGTCTCCATTCCCGAGCCTTAGCAATTGGCCTTCAGATTGGGATCCAGAGGTCAGGGCTTTTGTTTTGACCCTATTATTGGATTCTTTTTTTTTTTTTTATTCTGGCTGTCATCATCTGGTCAGGTTCTCACATGGCTCCATTTCAAACTTCTCATTGATGTTTAAAAAAAGTAGAGTAGATGCAGAAGAATAGCAATATGACTCTTTTGAACTCAAAACCTCGGCTCTTCCTATAGTCAGGCCTGTTATATAATATTGGAAAAATGGCGTCATGTTGAGCGGGATACAAATTCAAACTCGAGGAGTCCTCCGGAGGTTTCAGGTCACACCCCGCACCTGTCGCCTGCCACACAAGTGCACGCACCTCGGTTAAACATTAGCTTATGACCTACATAACTCAGCCTGAAACAAGCACCCAATGTGTGTATGTAAGTGGGAGGTGCTTATACGTTTGTTAATTCCATGATATAAATATTTACACTTTTTCAGACTTTGTCATGGTCAGAATCGTCCTTGGAGATGTTCTGTGCACTTGAAGTTAGTCGCATGCATAGCTCTGCTTTTGCCCACGGCCCTCTCTGTTTACCGTAAACTCCAAACAGCCCACAAGACACAACCAGACGCACACAAGTGTAATGAAGCACAACAGGTGTGAGTGTGAGAGTGCAGCATTTGCGTCTGGCCTTGTATTTACATCCAGCTATTTTAACCCTGTAAAGCCTGACATATTAAATAATAATAGTCAGAAAAATCTCATTTTAATTTTTCAGTTTATTCAATCTAATTTTTCAGTTTATTAAACCTTTAGATTAAATATTTTTGAAAAAAGTAAAAGTAAAAATATATTTTTTTTATTATTGAGCATCATATTTAATACATCAGGCTTTTATGGCTCATTTAGTATGCTATAGTGAGAAAATGGAGCTCATACTTGAGGAGGAAAAAAAATCTTAATTTTATTCGAAGGCCCAAACTGATCAAAAATATGCAATTTAGTGCAGTAGCTGATGTTTATATGGTCAAAAAGTAAGATGATGTTCTGAAAGCTTGTAATGTAATAGTAATAATTATAATCCACACGAACACGGGTATTTTCAAAACCGCAGCTTTTTCTATGCGGTTTGGCCGTTCGTCAACATGCAAACACAGTATCTGCTCACTGAAACCGAACATTTTTGAAAACTGCCAGGGTGAAGATTTTTTAGAAACTCCGGTTACAATGTTGTTGTGTAGACGGTGAAACCGGAGATTTTGGCTTGTGATGTCGGAACTGGAACCGGTAATAACCTTTTTTCCAGGCTTCTGATTGGCCAACATGGCTTGACGATTAGGGTTATATTGCCACCTGTTGGTTTGGCATGCTCTTGACAAGCGCTTCATAATGCGTTTTTGCGTTTTCATGTGGACGCAATTTTTTTTTTTTAAACGGAGGAAAAACACGTGTAAACTAGGCCTAAATCAATAAGATCTTTATAACAGTATAACAGACTACTTACTAAAATGTGCATTAATATTAGTTGTCATATCTCCCAATAATATGTCTTAGTAAGATGATATTTAGGGCCAGATTTACTAACAGCTTGTGCCAGCGCAAACCCGCTTTTGGCGTTAAAAAACTACTGTCAGGATTTACTAAAGCCACGCAGCGAAAAATTATTGCTGAAACGGCATGGACACAGTTATTTTTGCGGCTATCAATCAGATGACATAAATTATAAACTATCAATCAGATGACAGAAGGCATGTAGTAGATTATGCACAACAGGTTTTTCAGCAAGTTTTGATCATGTTGCTTATTTAGAGCCCTTATAAATTTGAGTATCAGATATGATACAGTAGGCTTTATAGGGTTAACCCCCCCCTCTCCGTCTCTTATTATTATGGTCTGCCTTGTGCGGCATCCTTAGTGCTCTCTAATGGATTTGTGAGTGCACTTGAAATCCTTGAGTTTGTGCGCCTATGTGCGTGTTGTATTGCAGACTCTCAGCTGCTGTTGAGAAACTGCTGTTGAAGTGTGAAGGACGTGCCGTGTAGCCGCCCGTCGACATCTCCCCGCATCCCTAGCCACCACAGCGCAAGCCGTTCCCGTGGTTACGCAGCCGGGTGGGCACGACGACGGCACTGATTGAGCTCGCACTTATAAATAGATCTTACATAACATCCTCTTGTTGATGCCAAGAGCTCGGATAGACGAGAAGGGGACGGGGAGGCGGTTGCTGGTTGACCTTTTGCTTCGTGCGTTGAGGCTGCTATTAGAGAACTGCCCACGTTCACCTGCACATGCAAAGTCTACTTCCTGTTGGACTGTGGCTGGTCACCTTGCCTGGATTGGCTTGTTGATGTTGATGACTTGTAATCAAGTTATGATGGGTTCAAGGGCTAAGACAGGCCTTCAACTAGGATTAGACGGGAATGAAAGGCAATGACATTAGCAAGGGTTCCGACAGCCTTTAAAACTTATTATAGAGGGAATTATACACACATAATAGATTATAATTTCCAGCTATTATCGCAAATTGAAAATTGAATATACACTACTGTTCAAAAGTTTGGGGTCGGTAAGATTTTTATGTTTTTGAAAGAAAAGTCTCTTATGTTTACCAAGGCTGCATTTATTTGTTCAAGATTTTGATCAGAAATCACATCAGAAATCAAATCTAATATGCTGAATTGCTGCTCAAGAAACATTTCTTATTATCAATGTTGAAAAAAGTTGTGATGCTTAATATTTTTGTGTAAACTGTGATACTTTTTTCTCAGGATTCTTTGATGAGTAGAAAGCTCAAAAGAACAGCATTTATTTGAAATAAAAGTCTTTTGTAACATTATAAAGGTCTTTACTGTCACTTTTTATCAGCTTCATGTAGGAGGGTGTGCCCTTTGTCCTTAAAAGTCATCAACTCATCATACAGCCACTTATTCATTTCTCACGTGAGTTATGAAGACCCATGTGCACTTGTGTCATGCCGCACATAAAGGTCACGCAGAACACATGCATGTGTATTAGCGCACCAAGCTGATTGTATGCAGCTCATACAATCTTGGAAACTCTTATATATATTCCAGCTTTACCAATAAAACAAGATCTGCAACACTCCATGTTTCTAGGGATGGGAATGAGTACCAAAGTTCTTAAGTATTTAGAAATCACAGCAATATTTGATGAAAAAGCTTGTTTTTTTTTTAATTTATTTTTTTTTTATATTTAACATTTTAATATTTAATTCTGTAATTGTGTGTTTTTTTTAGAATTTAGGTTTTTATGGTGAGAGCAGGTTCATTTATTTCATGGAACTGCACAGATTTATTTATTTATTTATTTATAATTATATTATTTATATTATATTTAATTAAATTAGTATTATTGAATTGGTTTATATAAATTGATAAAAACTGATAAAAATATAAAAACCAATTAATTAATGATAAATAAGTTAAATAATTAATAATAATAAATACACTACCAGTCAAAAGTTAGGAAACATTACTATTTTTAATGTTTTTGAATGAAGTCTCTTGTGCTCATTAAGGCTGCATTTATTTCATAATAAATACAGAAAAAACAATAATATTGTGAAATATTATTACAATTTAAAATTATGGTTTTCTGTTTTAATATATTTTAAAATATAATTTATTTCTGTGATGCAAAGCTGAATTTTCAGCATCATTACTCCAGTCTTCAGTGTCACATGATCCTTCAGAAATCATTCTAATATGCTGATTTGATACTCAGTTATTATCAATGTTGAAAAAAGTTGTTGCTTAATATTTTTTTGGAACCTGTGATACTTTTTTCAGGATTCATTGATGAATAAAAGGTTAAAAAGAACAGCATTTATTCAAAATATAAATCTTTTCTAACAATATAAATCTTTACTATCACTTTTTATCAATTTAACACATCCGTGCTGAATAAAAGTATTAATTTCTTTCAAAAAAAAGAAAGAAAAAAATTAATGACCCCAAACTTTTGAACGGTAGTGTATATTGTTACAAAAGATTTCTATTTTAAATAAATGCTGATATTTTTTAACTTTTTATTCATCAAAGAATCCTGAAAAAGTATCAAAGGTTATAAAATAATATTAAGTAGCACAACTGTTTCCAACATTGATAATAAATCATCACTGAAGACTGGAGTAATGATGCTGACAATTCAGCTTTGCATCACAGAAATAAATTATATTTTAAAGTATATTAAAATAGAAAACCATAATTTTAAATTGTAATAATATTTCACAATACTGTTTTTTCTGTATTTATTATGAAATAAATGCAGCCTTAATGAGCATAAGAGACTTCGTTCAAAAACATTAAAAATAGTAATGTTTCCAAACTTTTGACTGGTAGTGTATATACCATAAAGATATCATCAAGCTCCATCGAAGGCCATCTCACTTTAAAGGATCCTTCATTTTACATCCTTCTTTTGGCCTGTTTTGAAGGATGCATCAAGTGTATCCTTTAGGTCCTCCAATCACCCACAATCCTTTGCAAACATTCCAATTCAGATAAAAAGAATTAACAGAAAATGAATCAGCACTGAGCTTGTCCAATTTCACTACGTAATGCAAGACATAAAAATAAAATAAAGGCATTACGGTACACTGGGCGTCAGCCCTTCTCATTTACTTTGAATGGGTGACATCATGCATGGCCAAACTGAATTTTGGGTTCAGTTGCGTCGTGTCAGTGCCGTTGCTCGCGGCAGAAGTTGAAAAATTTTCAACTTTTCAAGCGCCACCGCTGGCGTCAGCCAATCAGATCGCCTTATGCAAATACTCTAGCGCAGACGCTAGCCAATTGCGTTCATGCAACACCGGAAAGTAATGTGATTGGCTATTGTCACTTTGACGGTTGCGTCAGCACCAAGCTTCAGACACGCCCTCCGTCAAGTGTCTATGCCGACGCCCCGTGCGAATGCAGCGTTATGCTTTCTTTTGTTTTGTTATACATAAATCACATACTGTTAAACTGTGCATAATTTAAATCACTGGGAGACCACAGATGGCTGTCATTACCTGTACTGCATTATAGGTAAAGGTAGTTAATATAAAGTATTTTGTGACCGTGAGGCCGGAACATTCAAGACGTAGCCATGCGCGCTTACTAGACCTTCTCATTCTAACCTACAAGCCTCCGAAGGACTGGACTAGGAAGGACCTTCCTTTTGAGATGCACCCTTTAATTTACCTTCAGTTAAAGCTAAGAAAGCTAAGGCCAATAGGAAGCTAGTTAATAATGCAAGCGTCATAAAGAACTTCAACAAACATGACTTAATTACAGAGCGTGCGCACAATTTACTAATTCGTTCCCTCGATTTACTAAATCGTGCGCACGATTTACTAATTCGTTAGTTTGATTTACTAAAACGTGCGCTCGATTTACTATTTCGAACGAAATAGTAAATCGTGCGTTTTATACAATATGTTACGGGGGTAACTACTCCATGCTTTTATCCATTAGGGGGTCCATAGCCAGGAAAAGGTTAAAGACTCCTGCCTAACACCTGGAAAACACTTTCCATGCTTATTTTCCCATCCTTTCCACTGTTTTGCTGTTTTCCTAGATGTGCGTCATATGGCAGTCAGGTGTTGACATGTTTACTGCAGCGACGCATCAGATGTGGCTGTCTTGTTTATTAGAGCAGTCATGAGACTTGCACATTTGAATGCCGTAATGCTATAAACTCCGCTCCGAGGTCTTACATAACCTGTTGATTTGCTTCGCATTTAAATCTCTCGGAACGATCAGCTCCGTGTCAGGACTGCCTTCAATTAACTTGAGTGAGGAGTATTTAACAAAGAGGTCATTCACAGAAGCAGATTAGTTAGCTCTTTTTTTTTTAATGAAATGCAAGTTATCCGATGACGTCCTGAGGTTTACTGGATGCACTGGAGCAGATGAATCATTTTTCAAGTACATCTTTGTGCATACAGTATGTGTGTGCGTGCGCCGCTGTGGGTGTGTTGCGTTTCTCTTTCACTCACTGTTGTTTGAAAGAGGCCTGAATGACTGAGTTCACTGTTAACCTGGAAAGAAGGCTGGTTATGTAACGAGCTTTCAAAACTGCCCCAGAATTCTGCTGATAACTTGCACTCCTCACCCTCCCTCCTTGTGTTGCACATCACACACTCGCTCCGTGCCTGTTTGGCTCGAAAAAGTAGGGCAGGATTTTCCTTTGCGCTCTTGTCCCCTCCTATTTTTTCCCCTGCGTCCTGTGCGAGCGTGCATGAGCAGTCTATCGCTGCTATCCCCTCTGCCACTCAGCTGATTACTGCCTTATGCAAGGGGGAAAAAAAACAGTGAAAGTAGGACAGGATATACCAGAGAAAAACACTACATAACCAGCGGGCCACATTTATTCATAGAAGGAACTGAAAGTTTTCTTTTAATATTTAGACTGTGATGTATTCTTTAAACACAATTACATTTGGCATGACCTTTTTACATTCAGAAGAACATGAAACCTTCTGAACTGTTTTCTTAGGAAAGCACATTGTGAATGTGAGCCGTTGTGTGCTTGTTTGTGCAAACGTGTTGACTGTGCAAGCCTTGTAGCACTTGGGACAGTGTGGAGACAGATGGTGTGAATTCAGGTGAGCTGAGGGAGGCACTCCAGGTTATTTCCGTGTTAATTGCTATGAGTTCGTGTGTGTGTGTGTGTGTGTGTGTGTGTGTGTGTGTGTGTGTGTGTGTGTGTGTGCGCGTCGGGCCGCACAGAGAGGGTTATGTAACCTCAGTGGTGTGAGTCTGGCTGGCAGTAAACAGGGTGGAGGGGAGGGAGGGACGTGAGAACTCTGCTTAGGAGCATGGCTGCGCCGCGATGCTAACTTAACTCCTTATACACTGGTACAGGAGTGGCATGTGCACATGAATTCCTTTGACCATTTGAAAAAAAAAAGAAAAAAAAAGAGTATAAGATTATGTAAGCGTGTATATACAGTATATACAAATGAGGTAAATATACTGTGTGTGTGTGTGTGTATGTGTATATATATATATATATATATATATATATATATATTAGGGCTGTCGATTTAACGTGTAAATTTAATTAAATAGTTATGGAAAAATAACGCATTAAAATGATTTAACACATTTAACGCACTCGCCCCGCCCCAGTAAAAACTCGCTACATGATGTAGCCTATAGAGTGCAGTTAGAATGCCCCTAAAATTCAAGATATCAAGGCAAAAATGCCCCGTTTGAGATTTTGTCTCATATTTATATCATACAATTAAGCAATATCACACAAGTAACAAGCGCAATATCACATAAGTGCTGTTTTTCTCCAGAATAGCATGAGTGCAAATGTTATATTGATTTTATACAAAAGTTCAGTAAATAAGTTAATATTGTGTTATTTTAGACACAATATTTTGCTCAATTTTGCCAACAAAAATATTACCTGTAAAGCCAGAGCAGAACTGTTGTGTATCTCCGAGCAACACATTTCTGAATGAATCTGTGTTTTGAGCGAATCAATCACGTGAACCAATGATTCAGTGGTCCATTCATAAAGGGAGCCATTTACGTAATTCCTGAATGAATCAGCGTTATGAACAAATCAATCAGGTGAAGCAATGATTCAATGACCCATTCAAAAAAAGCCGTTTTCTTCATTCCTGAATGAATCAGCTTTTTGAACGAATCGAATGAATGAATGACCACCTACTGGCAGTTTTAGTTTCTTATTTAGAGTGTAATTTCATTTAAAAAATCATATTTTAGGGATAGTTTGCCCAAAAATGAAAATTCTGTTTATTTACGTTTACTCACCCTCATGTATTTTCAAACCTGTATGACTTTGTTTGTTTTGCGGAACTTAAAAGAAGATATTTTGAAGAATGTTGGTAACTAAACTGTTTTGGTCTGTAAATATATCTAAAAACAAATTCAGATGAAGCTTCTGGGAAAAAAAAAAAAATCATGGCCATTGTAGCCTAAAAGTTTGTGTAATAAATTCAATGTTGAATCAAATAAAAAATTTATTTCTAAAGCTACTTTTTGTAATGTCCATTTGATGCTTTTCTCATTTAACACAATAATGACTATAAATAAATTATCTTTTGGGGGTAATTTCTCAGCCAAATTAGATGTGCAATTAAATTGCGCCACAAAATTTTAATCACTTGACAGATATATATAAACCTCGTTTTAATCAAATTCTAAATTCATTTTACATTTATATTTGATTCAGTACTAAAATGTATCAGTAGCACAATGCAAGTGAAAACTGATTATTTTTCCTTGTATTTGTGTGATATGTGCTTAGATTGATGCAAAAAGTTTATAATTTCAGGCAAAAAAAATGTATATGACCCATCTCAGTTCTCTCCCACCTTCTCTTTACCTTTCATTTACAGTATGCTAACTCAATTCTATTGCTTTTTTTCCTCACTCTTCTACCGGTCCCTCCAGCGGTCGTTTTTCTGCCGTCTGACAGGTGACAATAAGTCAGAGAAGTTCTTTAAAGTGTTTTACGAGCGGATGAAGCTGGCCCAGCAAGAGATCAAGGCAACTGTGACGGTGAACACCAGCGATCTGGGCAGCAAACGCAAAGACGAGGACACCAACGACAAGGATGCCCAAACACGCAAGAAAGGTCAGGGAGAACTACAAGTACCACAGGACAAGTGTTTATAATGAATAACTGTGCAACCCAGACATGCAAAAGCACACTAAACAAATACAGTCCTCTTCATCTTTCAGTCAAGGGTGTTGCAGTAGTAACCGAGGATGTGCGGGAGCAACTTATTGAAGCTTCTACGGCCACTAAGAAGGCCTTCACTGCTTACCGAAGGGAGGCGGATGCAGACGAGCATCTGAATGTGGTGGAGGGGCAGACCAGCACGGGTGAAAAGAACCAGGATGACAACGAGATGAGCGTGATCATAACGATCATGCAGCCAATCCTGCGCCTCATGCAGCTGCTCTGTGAAAACCACAACCGTGAACTGCAGGTCAGCAGCTTAACTAGAGAATATTTTGAAATAATTGTGCATTGTTAATGCTAACTAGGGGGCCATTCACACAGAACACAGAGTAACATGCACTAAAGAAGGTGTAAAAATTGTATCTTTAGGGGTATAACAGTTTGTCACTGGGGCAGTCCCTTTAAAAGGACATCTTTGTACCTTGATTAGCCATAAAAGGTTCATAGTAGTATCTTAAGGTACATATCGTTACTCTAAGGTACTAATATGCACCTTTTAGGAGTAAAAAGGGTACAAAGATGTCCTTTTAAGGGGACTGCCACAGTGACAAGCTGTTGTAACTCTAAAGGTACAATTTTTACACATTTTTTTCCTGAGTGTGATGTATTTCTCAAAGAAACTGGATATTTGAGAAAAAGATGTAGAAAGGGACTTGATTTTATACATCAGCAATTGATTATATTGGGAAAAGTGGCAAGAATGGATACCAGAATGGAGCCAGGGATTGAAAGTTTACAGTAAAAGGTTGTGAAGACAACATTTTATTTTTTCAAATAACATGCACTGATTATTGTACACAGTAAGACAGGAATGTTTATTTAACTAAGTAAATGGAGTTTATTTTGATGTATTTAAATATATATATAATATATAAATATATCAATATATAAAATTCTAAATTAATTTAACTAACCCCATCCTGCAGATGGTTACATTGTAAGCTAATTTTATATTTTACCTCTTGATTCTGATATTCCCAATTTCCCAAAGTCCTTGAAGGAAAAAATACATATGAATATGAATTAAAACTTTTTTGCCCCTAAGAATTATGATTCTTGATTGAATCTAAATCCTGTCCCATATCATACGAGTTATGTATCGACTCTATCTGTGCTTCCTCTAGCTCTAATATGACTTATAAATACAAAAGCTCCTCATATCCTGTTTTTCCCTGCTTGTTCTCCAGAACTTCCTTCGCTGTCAGAACAATAAAAACAACTACAACCTGGTTTGTGAGACTCTGCAGTTCCTGGACTGTATATGTGGCAGCACTACGGGGGGCCTGGGGCTGCTGGGACTCTATATTAATGAGAAGAACGTCGCTCTCATAAACCAGACTGTGGAGAGCCTGACAGAATACTGCCAAGGCCCTTGCCATGAAAACCAGGTGGGCCTGACACATCCGCACACTCTTTTTGTTCTATACTTTAAAGGAATCGTTCACCCCAAAATGAAAATTGTTGTAATTTTCTCTTGTTTACCCCCATAAATGTGAGAACTGTATTCCAAGTCTTCTGAATCAAGTAATACATGTAGGAAAACTGAAATATAAGTCATTATACGCTAAAAATGTGACCTGTTTACTAGGCCTGTCGCGATAGTCAATATATCGACTTATCGCACGATATATGGACATGACCTCGATAATTTTTGGTGACGCGATAAAAAATAAATGTCACCGACATTTTGCCGATCGTGCTGCCTCTGTCATCTCGTCTGCTCTCCGAGGCGAAAGCGGGGCTAAGGCAGCTCCTTCATACACAGAGCTGACATCAACAGGCGGAAATATGCGCCATTCGAGTCGTTATAGTGTTTTCCTAACAACTACAGACAGTTTGGAAGAATAAGTACAAATGCACTCAGTTTCCGCAATCCACTGGTGCAAATATAAACATGATAGCGCGAAATGGTGCACGCTCACAGCTAGTTTCATGCAGGACGCGGCAGTCGTGAGTGTCTAGTTCGTTTTCATAGAGAACGCGTTTTTGCATTCCACTGCGCCGTTTTTCCATGGAAACGTGTTTGTTTGACTGTTGCACTTGCGTCTTTCGCAGCATCTCGTGCATGACGCGGCGCTCAAGTTAAAAGAAGTTTTTCAAACACGCCTCTAGAAAACAGATACCTCAACAGGCCAATCTGACTGCTAAATCTGTGTCTTTGTTCATATGGACATCTGACAAAAGCGTGCACCCTTACTTTACTGAGAAAATAAGGTCAGGGAAGAACCTGTAGATGGAAAATCTCCATATAAGTGCCTTTTGTGCATTTGCAAGTGTTTTTTTTTCTACTTGTTATTTTGCGGTTTTTGTTAGCAAAGGTTTATTTATTATTTATTCAACATTATTATTTTTTTGACGCTTCAATTCCAGTATCTAATTATTCTTAAGAGTTAAATTCATTGTCATTTGAAAGTGTGTAGGCCTACTTGCATTATTATGCTGTTATATTATGATTATATATTCAGTGGCATAAAATGGTCTTAAAATGACAATAATATCGCATATCGCAATTATTTCTGGGGCAATATATCACACAACAAAAAGTAGTTATCGTGACAGGCCTACTGTTTACCACTTTGATGTGATGAGTCATTGTATCAGTGAGTTAAACTCATCGAGTCAGTGAGTAAAACTCTTGAATCAGGTTGCGTTTTCCAAAAGCATTGTAAGCCTAAGTAGATCGTAGAGACCGTTGGTGCCAATGGTTTCTACAATGTACTGTACTTAGGCTCATGATGCTTTTGGGGAACACAACCCTAATCAGTCTGATTCATGAACAAATCATTCAGACCGAATTGACTAATTCATTGAAAAGATTGAGAAGAGTGATTCTCTCATGAACTCAAAACACTAAGGAGAGTAAATGATGCCAGAATTTTAAAATTTTTTGGTGAACTGTTGCTTTAAGATTATGACACGCATAGACACACATACAGTATATACCCACTATTGTCTACTCAGAATAATTGCAAAATCCATGTTGGGCTAGGCATTATGCAACTTTTCTGACTTCATAGGACCATAATGGGGCTGATTATCATCATTGTCCTACTTTTCTAAGGGGAAATGTAGTGTACTTGTATGCTGACAGTGTGCTTTTGTCCTGTAATGATTGGATGATTAGTCTCTCACTGAAGCACTCTGTTCCAGAGCCATAATCAGTTAATTGCAGGTTAATTTTCATATTAAATTTGTGGGAATGTACTTCCTGTAACATTTTGTTCTCTGATGTGCGTAAATGTTTTTTTTTTTTGTTTGTTTTTTTTCGAGCAGCTTTTGTTTAGCCCATTTCTGTAAATTATTTTCACCTTTTTTAAGAAGTTATGAGCCTAATATACACTACTGATCATAAGAAATTAATACTTTTATTCAGTGAAGACACATTAATTTAGTCTAAAGTGACAGTAAAGACTTTTACATTGTTACCAAAACTGTACAATTCTGTTCGTTTGAACTTTCTATTTATCAAAGAATCCTGAGAAAAAAAATGTCAGTTTCCACAAAAATATTTTGCAGCACAGCTGTTTTCAACATTAGTAATAATAAGAAATGTTTCTTGAGTAGCAAATCAGCATATTAGAATGATTTCTGAACAAATGATGATGAAAATTCAGCTTTGCATCACAGGAATAAATTACATTTTAAAATATATTCAGATAGAAAGCAGTTATTTTAAATTGAAATAATATTTCACAATATTACTGTTTTTGCTGTATTTTTGATCAAATAAATGCAGCCTTGGTGAGCAAAAGAAACTTCTTTTTAAAAAAAATTAAAAACTCTTGAACAATAGTATACATTTAACATATTTTCCCTTGTTCAGAACTGTATTGCCACACATGAATGTAACGGTATCGACATCATCATCGCTCTCATCCTCAATGACATCAACCCTCTCGGCAAGAAGAGGATGGACTTGGTGCTGGAGCTCAAGGTGCGAGAACACCTCCAGAGCTTTATAGGATATGTAGTTTAGAATTTAGTCAAAAATAATTGACGTGAATGGTCTTTTTTTTTTTTTTTTTTTTTTAACAGAATAATGCCTCGAAACTGCTGCTGGCCATCATGGAAAGCCGGCATGACAGTGAGAACGCGGAGAGGATTTTGTATAACATGAGGCCTAAAGAACTGGTAAATGCAAACAATGAATGCACATGCTAGCAATATGAATGTAAAGTTGACACTTTGCATTGAAAATGCATCTTTCTCATGTTCCTTCTGTTTTGTATACGATAGGCACACTTAAAACCACCTACTGTCATTATTTAAATGTTTGGTTGGTGTACAGGTGGAGGTGATCAAAAAGGCCTACATGCAGGGAGAAATTGAGGTAGAACACAACGATGATGATGAACATGGTGAGGAAGAGCATGCCGCTTCTCCTCGAAATGTGGGTCACAACATCTACATCCTGGCCCATCAGGTGACGCACACAAATATGCATTTACACACACTTTCACCGTGTTCACTGTGTCAGATGTCTGGATTATATCACCCTCTGCCCCTCCCCTGTGCACTTGAGCTGTATAGATTTTCTGCCTATTCACGTAATTATCTGGGTCATCGTCAGAGGATCAGTTATGTAACCATGTTAGAAACGGGGCAGCTTTTCCACTGGCCCTCTAAATGACACTGTTTGGAATCAGGGGTTTGTGAATGAAAAGACTAGAGAACAGAAAGTACGTTTGACAGGGCCACTTTACTCAAATAATAGAGAAATATGCTTTTGCAGGTTGCGGCTCAATACATAATTGCAGCAACAAGTAATCCATTTAGTTTTACCACTGGAGCAGATTCTATGTTTTTAAACAGACTTTATTTGTTCACTGTTGGGCTTTGACCCGCAGTTGTTTTCATAATTGGGGCATTGTGAGAATATTGAATGCGGCTATTTTATGGACATCTAGCTGTTAGAGAAAGAGATCAAATTTAGATACAAAGATATTTATTCACACATAAATTAGTAATTAATCACATAAGCAGATTCAAAAATGGAATATACATATATATCTTTATATATAACATTGTTTATAAAGTATTCCCAAAAGAAGATTTTTACAAAACAGTTGTATGTTGTTTATTTCCATATATTTAAACCAAATTCAGATTCCATATAACAGAATTTGCATATTTGCATATTTTTTTATAAATTATATTAAACTTGAAAATGACAGCCAAAAAATTACATAACATTACATACATTTAACAATCTATGGCCCAAAACATACTCTACACAAGTATGTAAATTTAAATGCTTCTAGTTGGCAAGCCTGATTTTTATGGTCTCGTCATCAAGTCAAGTCAAGTCATCTTCATTTATATAGCGCTTTTCACAATACATATTGTTTCAAAGCAGCTTCACAGTGATAATAGGAAAATTATTATCGAGCTAAAGTTGGTTTTTGATTGAATCACTTCCGTTGTAAAAATTGTTGCCGTTCATTTACGTGTTTAGTCTATAGGTTTGCGTGTTTGAGTGTGTATGTGCGCAGAAGCTTGATATTTGCCAAATTACTTGTCTGGTCCGCATAATACAGAAAAATTAGTTGTGTCCGCGGATCTATGCGAACTGGAATAATTTTGATAACGTTTTATCTATACATAGGGAAAGGAAAGGGAAGGAGGCCTTCGCAGGGGATAATTTAGTTGAAACGTCAGGGCTGCGTTATCGTCATGTCTAGGCGCAGGTCCTTCATTTCATCTGGATACGGCCTGGATCTGGCAGGCTGCGGCAAACCTCGGGATAAACAGAGAGAGACTAATATTAGCGTAGACGCCATTCTTCTTATGATGTAGCGAGTACATCAGGTGTTATGGGAAGTGTTTCCGGTTCCGGCTGACCTAATCTATGCAGCCTAACAATTTACATGATTTGAATTATAGAAGCAGATAATGTGTTATGTGAATGCAAGTTTAAACAGATGTGTTTTTAGTCTAGATTTAAACTGACAGAGTGTGTCTGCTTCCCGAACAGTGATAGGAAGACTGTTCCAAAGTTTAGGTGCTAAATAGGAAAAGGATCTGCCACCTGCAGTTGATTTTGATATTCTAGGTATTATCAGCTGGCCTGAATTCTGAGATCGCAATAGACGTGAAGTACTATAATGCATTAACAGCTCGCTCAGGTACTGGGGAGCTAAACCATTTAGTGCTTTGTAAGTAAGTAGCAAGATTTTAAAATCTATACGATGTTTAATAGGGAGCCAATGCAGTGTTGACAGAACCGGGCTAATATGGTCATACTTCCTGGTTCTAGTAAGAACTCTAGCTGCTGCGTTTCGGACCAGCTGGAGTTTGTTTAACAGGCGAGCGGAACAACCGCCCAGTAGAGTGTTACAGTAATCTAGCCTTGAGGTCATGAACGCATGAACTAACTGTTCCGCATTTGTCATTGAAAGCATATGTCGTAGTTTAGATATATTTTTAAGATGGAAGAATGCGGTTTTACAGATGCTAGAAACATGGCTTTCAAATGAAAGATCCGTCGTGTGACAGAATTCATGATGCAACACAATTCTCAGCATTGCCGCAAGAGGCGCTATAGAGCGCATTAGCGTAAACTGTCTTCTTCGACAGTCGGTTTTCTCATTCAGGTCAACTATTGTCATGGAAAGCAAACAGTTTGAAAACAATATTGGGAGTTTGTTAAAAGTTAAATTATAGTCGTGTTTCTAACTAGCTACCTGAATAACATCATATACTGATGTTTGTTATAGTCAAAGTAAAGGCTTTAGACTGGCAAAATCTTTCATGTTTGCCTTAGGTGTGGGTGGCATGATTGCAATGGTGTATTATAGGATTAAGGATGGAACCTTTATGTGATCTCTTTAACAATGCAGCAGCGGACATTTGACATCATATTCCGAAGCATTCATAGATTAGGTATGTCAATAATATGCAGTAACCTACGTATTTGATAGTACTGAGTTCAGGTTAGCTTTATTCATTTCGAGCCAGCATTTCTCAGACAGGCGTTGGCCTTTCGTTGATGGCAAAATGTGTTATGAGCAAAACAACAAGGCGAGACGGGTCATTACAACATATATACACTGTCTCAATGAAAACAAACATAGTCTCATCCCTTTTTCCACATACACCCACAGCTAGCCAGACACAACAAGGAACTCCAGGCCATGCTGAAGCCAGGAGGGACGTACGGGGAGGGAGATGAAGCTTTGGAGTACTATGCCAAACACACAGCGCAAATTGAGGTCAGTGGTGTTCATCTATGGAGGCCATTATGGATCCACCATTCATGGTTTCTCAGATTGGAGTACATCAGGATTACTATTGCTCATACAGTGAAAAACTCGGAAGTTTGTGCTACGGACATGAAGCACAAATAATAATAATAAAAAAAATATCCTGTAGACTTGCTTTAAAGTAGGGACCCAAGACATATGTAGAGACCAGAATATCACAGAAACTTTGAACACATTAGCAATTTCAAAGCTTAGCAAAAGAAAATATAAATATACAGTTAGTCCTATTACGCCAAAGTTTGTTCATATGCAATTTTATTGCAATATGATGCATTTATTTTAAATAAATAGCCTTAATTTGTGGTTACATGCACCATTGCAGGCGAAAAATTTTGCAGGCGAAATCCAGTCATTTCAATAGGAATCCATGTGATTGGGAGTGACGCGTGAGGGAGAAAAATTTCCCCACACAGATTTCACTCCCGTTCAAGTTGGTCACGCAAATTTGCTGCATTGACCAACAGAAAGCTGCTTTGGTATGAGTAACTTTGGTATGAGTGGTGCTTCATGCATAGCTACGCTATTGACAATGTACCTATTTTGTCAGTGAAATTTAGCTAATGTGATCGTACCTTTAGAGGCGACAAGAAAAACCCAAATCGACATTGTAACTCTATTTGTAAGTTAAAACAGTGTCCGCCAAATTGTGTCAATGCAAATGTAACCCCTATAGCCAATCCAGACAGCTTACGACATTACGTGATGCTCAGCTTTTCACTTACAGATTGTCCGTCTGGATCGCACAATGGAGCAGATCGTATTTCCCGTCCCCAACATATGTGAATTCCTAACCCAGGAGTCCAAGCTCCGCGTCTATTACACTACGGAGCGCGACGAGCAGGGCAGCAAGATCAATGACTTCTTCTTGCGCTCCGAAGACCTCTTCAATGAGATGAACTGGCAGAAGAAGCTGCGAGGTACTCAAGAGGCCACTGGTAACGCAAACTCCGTGCCTTGTGCGTGCCCACTCCCTTCCTCTATTACCTAGTAAGCTCCTTTACACACCCTCCCCACTCCCAGAGCCTCCAGGGACCCATCAGGGCTCTGTCCATGCAGTGCGGCCTGCTTTTGGTGCACTGGTGCCGGGATGCATACCTCACCCTGACCCCCTTAAGCCAGGGCAGTGGGGAGGGGGTGTAAACTTTAACTAATGTAAGATAAACAAGAAAGACCTGTAACTAAAAATAATGTTGAAGTTTGCTGAAGTTTTTAGTTCTACATGTTCGTGCATGAAAGTTTGAGAAACAAGGGAAGAAGATGGCTCAGGGAGAAGTCTGAATAAATCCCAAATAAACACACATTGGCAGCTTACATCACAAAAGCTGATTACGGAAATAAGCTGAGTGAGGGATCAAATAAACAGATGATGGGAAACAAGGAACTCTAAAGCCCATTTTCCACCAACAGGGTGGTGCTCAATCTGGAGCCATTTCCGGTTGGCTCTGCACCAGCCCCTAAAACCTGCTAGTCTTGAACCAGAAACTTCAGAGGCTTGGTTGGGAAAATGCCCACACTTAAGTGGGATGTTAAAAGAACTGGTATGAAACTGAAAAAATAGTACTGATTTACTTACCCATTATCAAATTTCAAAATTCTATTTCTGTGGAAAAGGGTTTGGAAAGGTGAGGCAGGGATGGTGGGTAATGGGTTATTTGGAAAAAAAAAAGATGAGTTCTCAGACAGGAAGAGCATGAGGTGAACCGCAATGACAAGATAAAAAGTGCAAGATAAGGATCTGAACCGTCAAAAAGCAGATTGACAGACAGAGGGGCCTGTGACAGCCTATTTTCTTGCGTGGCTCACATACATGGGACATTTGGCCACAGTTTTAGATTGTATCTTTGAGTCTTCAGGCCTTGAGTTGCTAATAAAAAGGAGGGTGTGAATTCTGTGTTAGTTAGTAATGCACCTCTATGACTGACGTGAAGGTTTTATCTGGCTGAATCAAAGTAGAAGCAACGTTCCGTTGCCTCAACCCCAAGTCATGAGTGTGGCGACCTCTGTGTGAAAGTCCCCTCCTCCAGTTCCTCTTTTCAGACAAAAACCCCCTGTCAAAATAGCCATAGCTCAGACACTAAATCCTCCAGCTAGACTCCTCAGAGAGTCATGGGTCAAAACAAAGGTGGTGGTTGAGGTCGGCGAGCTCATGTACATGGTTTGGCCACACTAAGAAACCTATTGAACTCTTTGGTCTTCTTTCTATGGTTTTTGACTTCAATTTGAGGTGCAGTTGGTGAAATTGCACGTCTTCAAAAGGGCCAAACAGCCCTTAACTTCATTCAATGTGTTTTGTTTGGAATGACATTCTTTAACTGAGGAAAAAACAATATTTTCAAAGGAATACTAGACTTGCCAAAGTTAGTACAATTGGACGTTGTCCTGATTGGATATAATTGGAAATGCACAGGGTCAGCTGGATCACATTTTAGCTTGAGATCGTTTAGAATTGGTCCTTCATATCGCCATGGAAACTAACACACAGCTGTTCTCACGTTGTTTAGTAGAATGACATAATGAAATCAATCTTTAAAAAAATAAATTCAGGAGAAATAAAAGATGAGCATTAGTATTACGTGAGATTTTCTTTGTTGAACCAGAGTCCATTACATTTTTTTTGTATAGAGTGGAAAAAGGTGGTTTTAAAGATGCAATGTGTAATCCGGCGTACTGGTGAAACCAAACAGAATTGCAGAAAAATTACTTTTCAAACTAGTTTCAAACATTTCCTCATCTTCCATTGTTCAGGCAAACAGGTGATCCCCCAATATCTTACAATTGGTTGAACCAGTGTTGTCGTGTCAATGCTCAAACAGATTGCAATTCAGTTTGCTTCCACTAGGGGCACAGAACTTACACATTTGGCTTGTTTGAATATCAGCAAATGGTTCCAAATGAAATCTTTCCGTTTATGTTTGTGGCAGAACCATGTACGTGGAGTTTTGACATGGTGTGCATCAGGGGTTTAGTATTAGACCGTTTTAGTTTTGTGATAGCATCCAAATAAACACTTTGGAATGATGCAAATTGTGTTGTGTTGGTGTACATGTTCCTTTAACATTTGAAATTGAATTTTTTTGAACTTGCTGCCTCCCCCAGCTCAGCCTATCCTGTACTGGTGTTCCCGTAACATGTCCTTTTGGAGCAGCATCTCCTTTAATCTCGCCGTCCTCATGAACCTGTTGGTAGCATTCTTCTATCCACTGGAAGGAGTACGTGGAGGTGAGGCACAAGTATATTTACTTTTTGACATGAAACACTATGCAAATGTAATTTGTATTTCTTTCCATTTAAAAACAATATATGTATATACACCGATCAGGCATAACATTATGACCACTGACAGGTGAAGTGAATAACACTGATTATCTCTTCATCACGGCACCTGTTAATGGGTGGGATATATTAGGCAGCAACTGAACATTTTGTCCTCAAAGTTGATGTGTTAGAAACTGGAAAAATGGGCAAGCTTAAGGATTTGAGCGAGTTTGACAAGGGCCAAATTGTGATGGCTAGACGACTGGGTCAGAGCATCTCCAAAACTGCAGCTCTTGTGGGGTGTTCCCGGTCTGCAGTGGACAGTATCTGTCAAAAGTGGTCCAAGGAAGGAACAGTGGTGAACCGGCGACAGGGTTATGGGTGGCCAAGGCTCATTGATGCACGTGGGGAGCGAAGGCTGGCCCGTGTGGTCCGATCCAACAGATGAGCTTCTGTAGCTCAAATTGCTCAAGAAGTTAATGCTGGTTCTGATAGAAAGGTGTCAGAATACACAGTGCATCACAGTTTGTTGTGTATGGGGCTGCATAGCCGCAGACCAGTCAGGGTGCCCATGCTGACTCCTGTCCACCGCCGAAAGCGCCAACAGTGGGCACGTGAGCATCAGAACTGGACCACGGAACAATGGAAGAAGGTGACCTGGTCTGATGAATCACGTTTTCTTTTACATCACGTGGATGGCCGGGTGCGTGTGTGTCGCTTACCTGGGGAACACGTGGCACCAGGATCCACTATGGAAAAAGGCAAGCCGGCGGAGGTAATGTGATGCTTTGGGCAATGTTCTGCTGGGAAACCTTGGGTCCTGCCATCCATGTGGGATATTACTTTGACACGTACCACCTACCTAAGCATTGTTGCAGACCATGTACACCCTTTCATGAAAACGGTATTCCCTGGTGGCTGTGGCCCTCTTTCAGCAGGATAATGCGTCCTGCCACAAAGCAAAAGGGTTTGAGGAGCACAACAATGAGTTTGAGGTGTTGACTTGGCCTCCAAATTCCCCAGATCTAATCAAGCATCTGTGGGATATGCTGAACAAAAAAGGACTTACAGGACTTAAAGGATCTGCTGCTAACATCTTGGTGCCAGATACCACAGCACACCTTCGGGGGTCTAGTGGAGTCCAAGCCTTGACGGGTCAGGGCTGTTTTGGTAGCAAAAGGGGTACCAACACAATATTAGGAAGGTGGTCATAATGTTATGCCTGATCGGTGTGTATGTGTGTGTATATAATATATATATATATATAATTTAAATCTCTGCTCTAAACAAGCTGGATACTAGTGTTTTATAGACATCAAATACCAAGTGTTCATAATGGCAAAGATGCTTCAGTGCTCTGTAATTGTTAGAATATCAACCACAACTTTGATCATACTTTACACAAATTGCTAGAGAACAGATTGCTGTTTTTATGAAGGTAATTGAGTACAGGCAGCAGCAGATGCTGGAACTTGACACTTCACTGGCCTAGTTTCAGCACACACAACCCCTGAAAGACATAATATGCCCTACATAATAGAGCTAAAAAAAAAAAAAAAAAAAGCCATCCTCACTTCCGTCATAACCTGTCATATATAATTCATTCATTCTGAGTGATATGATCTCCTCCACTTATCTCAGTAGCATGCAGTCCTCTTATATATTCATATATTTCATGTTTATGCCCTTTAATCCATGAATAGATATATATAAGAGGATTTAAAATATAAAGTAAACACATACCTACCTTCGTACATGTGTGTTCTTTAAGGGGTGACGTAATGATGGGCATAACTTTTGTGCATAACCTGGTTATTGATTTTACCCTCTTATCCGAGATCATTTGCATAACATGTCACCTGACTCCCTAAACATGTCACACTATTTCCCTAATCTCATAAGCTTCAGTTAAGGCTATGTGTTTATCTCCTCCCTGCTACTCTTGATCAAAAGTGTGTGTTTGTATACATGTCAGAGAAATATGACACCTGTTTATGTCAGAGCTGACAGCTGAGATTTGACCCTGAAAACAGAGACCCAGATAAAGACAAAGCATTGGCACTTACTTCATTCTTACATCACAGCTTAAGCACAAGCTTCTTGTGTTAAAGTTTGTGATCAATATCATCCTACATTCAAATGTAACCGATGGGGTAACCTAATATTTATTAGGCCTTTCTGTGTTTCTTTCACTCTCTCTCTCTTATGTTGTTGAGCATTGATTGTCCAGTCATTGTGACTGGCATAAGTGCCACATTGTGACTGGCATAAACTCTGCATTGTTCAGGCTGGGGTCAGGCTCCGAAGGGGCTTTTGTTTTGGGCCTTTCCCTTTCTCAAAACGTACATGAGCATTTGGGACTTTAATTGAAAACTCTTGTAGTCTCTAAAACAAAAGGCTTCTCTGGGAATCCATAACACACTCTACGGCTGTGGTCCACATTCAGTATAGGTCACGATTTAAAATACAAATAATAAAATCAAATGGAGAACATGTTAAAGGTGAATTTGAAATATAGTCCTTGCAATAAACATAGCTGTAAAACAATGAGGAAACTGACTCAGTGTTTGTAATAGATTATAGAAGTATTTGAATAGTTCATTTTCTTCTCCGCCTCACATGCTGTTTGAATGTTTTTTTTCCATAGATTTTACTATTGCATGTGCCACAGGCATGGATAACTGCCATAGGATGGATAAGGCCATTATGTTCTAAAAAGAGAAACTAGTTTTTTTTTGTTTTTTTTTTTCCTTCTCCACTTTCATATGCTCATTTTTTTTTTTTTTTTTTTTTTTACTAATATTCTTTCTCTTATTGTGTTGCGCTTTAAAAAAAAATATTATTTATATTTATTTATATGGTATATATTTATTGAAATATATTATTATTATTATTATTATTATTATTATTATTATTATAACTTAAATAAATGTGCATAGCTCGCTGTTGCACTGCTTGTGCACCACTCATTTTTCTGTAGTTTTACCACTAATATTGAATGTGCAATATGAAAACGAGTTTTATGTACGTTTATGAACATAATTTCAATTTATACAGTCTAACTAATCACAAATTTTGAATTCTTGTATTCACAGTGAATTCTTAATGGTCCATAATCCTGCTTCACAAAACTGTATATATGTTGTGTACAGGGCTTGACATTAACTTTTTTGCTCCCCAGCCACTGTGGCTAGTGGTTTTTGCAAAGTTATTAGCCACTCAGCATTTTCACTGGCCACAATTTTTCTGTTGGGAAATTACATTTTATATGATTAAAGTTGACTTTGGCATGCTAAAATTACTTGATTTTGAGTCATTTTACTTGATTAGCTAGATTTAAAACCCTTTCAAACTTTCAAATGCAGATTGACCACCTAAATCAAGACTAGGCCTACATGGTATATCAGCTGGTACGTAAGGGTGGGCAAGGAGTGGGTAATATGACCATAATATGATAAATTTTATAAGTTATTTTTGTTAGGCTATATAAAAAGAACAAAGAAGCAAATTAGCAAATTACAAATACAATAGTAAATTAAATAGCCTAAACTCTTTTTTCAGATACAGTAGGTTTATTTAACATTTATTTAACATCTTTTGTTGTTTGATTAACATTAATGACAGACAGGTATTTAATGCATGGACGTAATATACTGACACATATCCAGTTATTACCCACCTGTTTACGTCCACTTAAGCCATAACCGACTGTATTCACGTGAGATACTCCACACGATGGACATTTTGACATCTGTGTGCGTGTGTATTTGACTATTCAGGCGCAAGAAGAACTGATCGCGTGCGCGACAGAGAGAGTGCTTCTGTTTTGTGTCATTCAGCGTGATTCCGCCTATCCTGCCTTCACTAACTGTTAACTTCACTAAGTTAATCAATAGCGAATTGTGATTGGATTGTAATGTTGTGCTACGACGAGCTTGGCTACCTTTGATTAGGCTGTAGGCTGAAATTATATTTAACCCGCTAAAGTGGCTGTCTTACCCGCCACCGCTGAAATCTACCCGCATTTGGTGGGTTGGCGGGTGTTAATGTCAAGTCCTGATTGTGTGTTCTTATTGTTGTTTCACACAGTACTTTCACTTTCAGTGTGGGCACTTTAAAATCACTTGTCTTCAGACACGTTTTTAGAAGCACGTTTAAGAACAATCGTCACCTCTAAAGCTGATTATAAAAGCTCTTCTGCAGAGTTCAGTAGGTCCCTTTACAGTATTTGTAAAGGTCAAGCGAGAGGCCCTACAGAATTCCAGAATGTGTGTAACAGCAGCACAGGAGCGTGCTCCAGTGCCACTCGCCCGGTTCCTTCCCCTCCCACCCTGTCTGGTAGAATGTAGCCATTCAGACAGGGCTCAAGAAGTAGGTCAGTGTGTGCAACCTCAATGCACAGGAGTGCATGGCATAGCTAGTACAGCTGTGGGAAGATCTAGGGCTTTAGATGGAAGGGGCTGAATATAGCCACTTCCTTGTCAAGTTTGGATAGGGTTACATGTACATTACAAATCTATTTCTATGGTACCTGAGAAACAGGTGGACATTATAATCTTTCCTGCATATCATCTTTCTCTCCTGACCTCATTTTCTGTTGCATTTAGGTCCAAAAGTTTGAGACCTTTGTGTATGTCTGTATGTAGGTATGTTAGGGGTGCTAATGATCTGTATGGACCAGGCCCCATGGTTCGGCACACATGTGATTCTCGGATTAATTGCCAAGTTTAACCATCACAGAGTGAAAGTTTATCATTTGCAGGTGTTTTTTCTTGACAATTTACACATTCAGGCGATTTTAAACCATTCGAGTGCAAAAGGAGGCAAAAGAGAACTTGACCGCACAGTTATCAAACAACAAAAGTTTTATTTATTTATTTATTCATCTTAAAAAATATTTTCAGTGTAAACATTTTGTGAATTACATCCAACTTTTGCTTTAATGACACCGGCACTCAAGCTGACATGATCAAAACCTGATGATCAAGTTCTCCAGCATATATTTACTGTATCAATTCCAGACATCAACTCCAACTTCATTGGAAGAAAACCTGAGCGGGGAAGTCACATGATCAATGCCACAAATTTACTTATGTGGTTAGTAAGCTAGAAATAGTGAGGAATCTTAAATATTTCTTCTTCATTTGAACTTGTTTCTTTGTTTTACATTTTTAGAATCCTAAAACTTTATTTCCAGGTTTAAATTAGATTTTGAATCCTGGATTTTCAGTGTAGTCTGTGTTTGTTTGTGTAAGTTTGGAAATGAATGGAACAGAGACTTTGACGTCCATCCGTTGAATCACTCTGAACTCACTTCTGCAGATTTCCTGGACAGATTTCCAGCCTTTTTGGTCCAAACCCCAGCTTGGCTCGGCCGAGAGTCCGTCCTTGCTCGGTACCCGACGCTCATGCATCTTTCAGTCGTGGTATTTTTAGCACGCCGTGTTATGTAACAAGCACCTGTCATGTGGTCTACTCGCAGGCAGGAGAGCGAGCGAGCTGGAACGATTGCCTCTGTGAAGATCCTGCAAATCCGACTGACCTCATTTTTCTTCTCTGCACACACACACACACACACCCGCTTAGCAATCCTACTAAAATATTCCCACATAAGACCTTGCTGTACTGTATGTTTCAATGCCATTCGCCTAGAATAGGACTTAAACGAGGATTAAAAACGATGCCAGCGCAGCTCATGACAAAGCTTCATCAAACCTCAACATATTCAAATGTGTCAGTCTTTCTGGGTTATGTAACTTTTTTCTTTCTTTTTTTTTTTCTTTTCAAAGCATCTTTCCCCTGAGGGCTAGAATGTGCCCGAACATGTTCAACAGGTGAAACTGCAAGTACTTTTGGGAATCCCATTTACAGAATTGCAGTTTCAGATACACAACAGTCATGGGTAATGACAGTGAATATAATCTTACCGTATCATCTGCACTTCTGTTATTTCTCATAGATAAAATATATTTATTCATAAATAGAGTTAGTTCACTAAAAAGTGAAAGTTTGCACTCAAACCCATGACTTAATTTTGTAGAGTACAAAGGAAGAAGGATGCGGAAGAAATGAAATTGAGTGAGCTGTAAAGCTACTAAAATGGAAACAAAACACCATAAAAGTACCATAACAGTCCATATGACTTAATATTTTAGGTAAAAAAAAAAACAAAACAAAAAAACAGAAACCAAAGTTGTATGAAACCAAAAATCAAAGTAGTATGAAATCTTTAATTACATGGTATTTTTTGGAGCTCAGCAGCACAAGTCCTCATTCACTTCTTCTTTTGTATTCCATGGAAGAAATTGTGAGGGTGAGTAAATGATGACTGAATTCTCATTTCATATTTCCATAATCAGATTAAGAAGTTTGCACATGTTGAGACAACCTAAAAATGACGCAATTCCCAGAAACACACAATGGATTGCTGATCAAAATCGAAGTTGAGTCCCTGAGATAGTTGAACACATGCGGCCTGTAGCACTGGTGACGCTGTAACCGTGACAGATGGCATGATAACATGTCACTTCTGTGGTATTTTTATCCCAGAGCTTGATTGATGGCACTAAAACATGTTTACCTCTTTCTTCTCAGGCACCCTGGAGCCACACCTCTCTGCACTGCTGTGGGCAGCAATGTTGGTTTCACTGGCCATAGTTATTGTTCTGCCCCAGCCTCACGGGATTCGGGCACTCATCGCTTCGACCATATTACGCCTCATCTTTTCGGTCGGCCTGGAGCCCACCCTGTTCCTTCTCGGGGCCTTTAATGTGAGTGAACTCCTCAGGTCGGCGGTGTTGTTAGAGGTCAGCTCGGTGTGTTTTGCACTGAGGTGAGTTGTGCGTCACTGGGGGATTCCACGCGGCTTTCACAGTCTGATGTTAAAATGGACTTGGCTCACACAATAACTCCACTTTCCCCTAATAGTGTGCACACTTAATATGCATCCAAACCAACTATCAATTTGTCAATTACCTTAAAATTGAAGGAAAAGTTCACCGAAAAATTTAAACGTCATAATTTTCTCACTCTCATGTCATTCCAAACCAGTATGACTTACTTTCTGTTGTGAAACACTAAAGGAGATGTTTTGAAGAGTGTTCACGCTGCTCTTTTCCCACAAGCGCATATTCAAAACATCTCCTGTTGTGTTCCACGAAAGAAAGGAAGTCATGTGGGTTTGGAATGTTACGAGGTTGAATTCATAATGACTGTTGAATTTTTTAGATAAACTAATCTTTTTTTTTACACGCAAGACTTTAAGTCCAAAATTTGAGGAAAATTTTGGGAAGTCTGCATTTATTTGATAAAAAAAAAACCCCACAAAAAAACAAACTGAAATTGTGAAATATTATTACAATTTAAATAATTGTTTTCTATTTTCATATATTATTAAAATCTAAATTATTTCTGTGATGCAAAATCATTAACTGCACTGTAAAATATTATTTTCATGATTTGTTATCACAACATTTTTTCTTTTGTCAAATCAGCTTATAATTAATGTGGTTCAGATAACATAATATTTTGAGTTTCTGTTGCTTAAACCAATCGCCTTCATTGTATTAACTCAAATTTTTAATTTCACTGAACTTAAAATTTTAAGGAAACCGGTAACTTACTTTTTTTTTTTTTTAAGTTAAACCAACAATTCTTTTTTTATAGTGTGATGCTTTGTGAATTTAGTGGTTTTATGTTTCACTAAGTAAGGCTTCGAAATAAGTGCATGGAAACATGCCATAATATGCACATTGAAGATCGATGCAATTACTTCAGCCTGTAATTTGTGGTGGCGCTTCAATTGTTGGTATATCCGTAATGATATGCTACAAATAAATGTTCTCATTGCTAAATTTGACCTCAACTCATTACATATGAGCCAAAATTCTGTTAAGAACATAAAATCTCTCAACATTATGGTTGTGTTTTCAGGTGTGCAATAAAGTGATTTTCCTAATGAGTTTTGTGGGAAATCGAGGTACGTTCACGAGAGGATACAAGGCCATGATCATGGACGTGGAGTTCCTGTATCATCTGCTATACCTCATTATATGCAGCCTTGGAGTTTTTGTTCATGTGTTCTTCTACAGCTTGCTTGTGAGTACACACGCACTTTCGTTCACTCTACGAGCCATACCGTATCTGTCTTTCACACGTGGACGTCTCTTCTAACTCTGACCTCTGACCTCTCACACTTTCACCGACATGTATACTGTATACACTATCTCATCTTTCTCTCCAGCTCTTTGACCTGATCTACCGAGAGGAGACACTCTTAAACGTCATCAAGAGCGTAACCAGGAATGGCCGCTCAATCGTTTTGACCGCTGTCCTGGCTCTCATCCTGGTCTACCTCTTCTCAATCGTTGGATACATCATCTTCAAGGATGACTTCATCCTGACCGTGGACAGGATATCCAATAAAACTCTTGGTGAGAATAACAGATGGATTTCTCTCTGATGTTGCCCAAAGCTGTGTCTAAAAGTGAAACTTTGAAAACACAAGGCAGTCCAAAATGTGCATGGGAAATCCCTTGTTTCATGCTACATATCGAATTACAAACATCTAACTGATTATTTCACAAACATGTACGGGTGGTCACCCTAAAATCAAAAGAAAGAACTAAGAAATGATATTATGCTTACAGAAATTTAAGAGGACCAACATGATTTGTTATGACATTATTTTCATTTGTAATTATTCTTCTAAATATGATTATTGCAATGCAAGAAATTCTCATATTTTTTAGTAGATTTTTATTAAAAAAAAGAAATTAATATTTTATTCAGCAAGGATGCATTACATTGATCAAAAGTGACAGTAAAGATGTTTACAATGTTAAAAAAAATAATAATATTTTTTTAAATAAATGCTGTTCTATTTATTCTTCAAAAAATCCTGAAAAAAAAGTATGATTCTGTTTTCAACATTGATAATAATGAGAATTCTTGAGCAGCAAATCAGCATATTAGAATGATTTCTGAAGGATCATGTGACACTGAAGACTGGAGTAATGATGCTGAAAATTCAGCTTTGATCACAGGAATAAATTACATTTTAAAATATATTTAAATAGAAAAGTTATTTTAAATTGTAATAATATTTCACAATATTACTGTTTTACTGTATTTTTGATCAAATAAAAGCAACCTTGAGTCTTTTTTCAATAACATTAAAATCTTACCGACAAACTTTTGAACAGTAATGTATGTTACTGTAAATCACAATTTAAATATTGATTTAATTTGAAAGTAATTATTATACTACCTTTTAATCTATGCTGATTAAAATATAAATAAATATTTTATTACAGTATTTTTATTGTAATACAGTAAAAACTCTCAAAAAAATATATATAAATAAATTAATAAAAATTACCTTTTTTTTTCTTCTGATTTTGGGTTGATATGTGACCTGGACATGTTTTCATGAGGAGGACTTCATGGGTCAAATGAGGACACATGCTTCTTTGAGAGTAACAATTTATAGCACCTAATCTGCAGTTTTTTCCTACGTTCAGAGCAATCCGCTGGTAAGATGGGAGATTTCCTGGCAGGCGCAGTTTGTCGGAAAGAGGAGAACTGTTCCACAGAGACCATGATGGATGGTATGGACCCCATCACCCACAACTCTCTTTCACACACACGTAGAGTTAAATCTGAGTAGTACGGCTGGTCATGAGACAAGGAAAGGAGAGACTCAATGTCCTCAAGAATCCATGGAAGGTTACTGGGGTGATGTTTGGGGTCGGAGGTTAATGACAGTCAGGCACTAAACGTTCAGCAGGTTCATGCTGGTTTGGGGTTTAGAGGTCAGACCAGTATAATTAGCATTTGCAAGCAGGTCTTTGAGAAAAAATTTAAGACGTAAAGCCAGCCTAATTTGATCACTGGAGCTGATCAGCCAGTCTGAACCTACTGAACCTGCACCGCATGGCCTTTCTGCCCTTGTGAATGTGTCTTACCTTGTTTGGCACATCAGTTAACAAGTGAAAGACCTCGCTTGGGGTGAAACGTAGGCTAGAATCGCTATTGAACATAGTTAGGGTTACTTAGGGTTAGGGATTTGAACCAGCCATCTATGTACAATATTAAACTTTGGAACCATTCAAAAGTTGGTAAGTTTTTTTTATGTTTTTGAAAGGTCTCTTAAGCTCACTAAGACTGCATTTATTTGATCAAAAATACAGTAAAGACAGTAATATTGTGAAATATTATTACAATTTAAAGTAATTGTTTTCTATTTTAATATGTTTCAAAATAAAATATATTCCTGTGATGCAAAGCTGGATTTTCAGGGTCATTACTCCAGTCTTCAGTGTCACATGATCTTTCAGCAATCATTCTAATATGATGGTTTGGTGCTCAAAAAACATATCTTATCAGTGTTGAAAACAGTTTTTTGCTCAGTATTTTTGTGGAAACCTTGACTCTTTGATGAATAGGAAGTACAAAGAGCTGCATTTATCCGAGATAGAAATCTTTGGCAATCATAGCTAGTACTACTCAATTTCTTCAGAAAGTATACAGATCTAGTTGTCTGTACTTGTTTGCAAATGATCTTCTCTCTTTGTGAATGAGATGTTGTGTAATATTTTATGATCTGATAACGTTTGATCCTCTTTTAGGAACACATTTAACCACAAATGCTATTTTTGCTCTGACATTTGCATGTATGCGACCGTCTAGACGTAGAAGATTCCACATTAAAACGGAGCCCTTTGTTTGATTAGGTAGACTTTGTGTGTATTTGCTTAGCGCTTATTGACGTGCTGTTTCCCGCAGCTGTGGGAGTGCAGCCGGCTGCTGTCGTGATTGAGGATAAGGAGAGGACATGCGACTCACTGCTCATGTGTATCGTCACCGTGTTGAGCCACGGCCTGCGGAGTGGCGGTGGGGTCGGAGATGTTCTGCGGAAACCTTCTAAAGAGGTGCTACACCTGGGGAGTCTCAGTATTAGTTTGGGGAGGGGCTGTCGATTTATTCTGGGAATGTGTTCGGGAAACTACTTTTTTCCAGTTGCACTTGGTGTGATGATAGTGGTGCAGACATTACACACTTAACCTTTAACGTCATTACAAATGCTGTTATGATCACTGATTAGTGCATTTTGATTGCGTTTTTTTTTTTTTTTTTTTTTTTTTTTTTTTTCATTTTAAGCTCTGAAACTTGCAGGATGTTTTAAAGGTACAAAGACCTCTTATATGTCAAAAGATCAAGGCAAATTTGATTTCTCATGTCATGATCCCTTTAAAAATAACGGTTTTTTAATGGCATCAATGGTTCCATGAAGAACCTTTAACATCCATAGAACCTTTCCATTGCACAAAAGGTTCTTTCTAGTGTAAAAAGCTTCTTTAGATTTTTAAAATGTTCTTCACACTAAGAAAAACAATTATTCTTTTAACAACTGTTCACTGAGTTTCTTTGATTAACCATAAATGGTTATTTTATGGCATCAGTACAAAAACCCCCTTTTGAAGCTTTTTTATTTTAAGAGTGTTCTTCATCTCTTTTCTCTGTAGGAGCCTCTGTTTGCAGCTCGTGTGATCTATGACCTCCTCTTCTTCTTTATGGTCATCATTATCGTTCTCAACCTCATTTTTGGGGTCATCATTGACACTTTTGCTGACCTCAGAAGTGAAAAGCAGAAGAAAGAGGAGGTTCTGAAAACGACTTGCTTTATTTGTGGTGAGTGTCTACGTGCCTTGGACCCCAAATACTCATTATCGCTCTCTATGGATTGCTTTCCATTCCAGTCAAATCACAAAACAAACTGCACACAAATGTGATCTTTATACACATCCCCTGACACAGCTGCCATTTTTGATTATTAAAATAAAACATTTCATAATTAGAACATGAAACCCTTCATACTCAAATCGAAAACGTTACCACCAGACGGACGAGTTAATGCTTAACGCTTTATAGCAGATCCAGGCATTTATCCACTGACCTACAAAATCCCGGAACTGACAGGGGCATGGGATGTAGGAATAAAGATGTCAAGCTAAATATGTCACAAGGCCATTTTTGAGGATGTTTAATGTCAAAAAGTAAAAGCTTAAATGATTTTTTGACATTTCCAATTATTTTGTTGTTTATCTTTCAGTTTTGTTTTGGGAATATACTCCACTGTAATCAATGCATCACATAAATTATTATTAAAAACAGTTAAAGATCATAGTATATTATTTGTGCACAACCTAATTAATATTTATGAGCCTTTGCCATTTTGGGATGTAACTCCGCCCTTCCACCTTTCCCTACCTCTTTTCTCTCTTTTTTTTAAAAAATAATGTCTGTCTTCCCAACAATCCTGAATAATAGTTTGAAGATGGAAGTTTAACACCGTTATCTTCAGTGACTGTTTCATTTCATGTACCATTGTCCTATAAATTTCATAGGCCCATAAAGCTGTTTTGCTCCAGCATAAACATTAAGACGCCCCCTCTTCACCAGAAGTCTTAGTCATAACTCACTGTGGAGGTGGAGGAGTGTCTTCCTGTTGCCACTTGGTGTGTCTGACCGTGTGAGATCAGCTGTAAATGATCATAATTCTCACGCTGCACACACCTATTATATAAGAACACTGTTTTTGACTCATGCATTTTGATATGAATTAATATTGAAACTGCAGTTTGTTGGGATTCTGTTCATCTCTCGGATGATTTCACTATCCATGACTAATGTCTGAAAGCTCAACACACAACAGAATGTAAACTTTCCACACAGGAAAACAAATCTGAGATGAGAAGCACAAACGTGCGACTGGAGCGAAGATGACGTGTTGCGTCAAGTGACAATTTCCCAATGTGTTCTCTCACGAATCATGCATCGAAATTAGACTGTTTTTGTTTTGTTATGACCATCACGAGATTCCTAACCTCCGTTTGCTCATAACGCACTTGTATACAAACAGTGTCCCTGTGGTTCTACTTCCTCTTCCAGATACAGTACAGTTTTCTTTTAAACCGTAAGAGAAAGAAAGATCTATTTATTTGTTATGCATTGTGTCAAAGGCTTAAAGGATTGTTTTGCCTCTCACTGAATAAACTGCATAGAGCTAAAAACGTTCCTGACCTAAACAGATTCTTGTTTTTAGACAACTAACCGTTAGGCAGCTTGTCACTTCAAGATTAATCCTAATCTTGATCTTCTTAACTGACCTCAACATCTCAAAAAAAGTATATGTGACAAGGCCCATTCAAAACAACTAATGCAAAATCATTTCATTGTGTTTCTGCTCTACAGGTTTGGAGAGGGACAAGTTTGACAACAAAACAGTGACGTTTGAAGAGCACATTAAGGTTGAGCACAACATGTGGCATTATCTCTTCTTCATCGTGCTTGTGAAAGTGAAAGACTCCACGGAGTTCACAGGGCCTGAGAGCTATGTGGCCGAAATGATTCGGGTAAGGGATCTGAAGTGCAGCAGCTGACCTAAATTTAAATTTATCGTCCTAGATGGGTACGGTTTTGTGCTGATATCTCAAGAATTTGAATCAGATTTTTTTTACAGACTATGCTACTTTTTTGAAAGATAAAAAGAAAATATATTTTCATCCACAACAGCTAAATTTATTTTTATTTAAATGAAGTGTAACATCTTAGGTGGTTAGGATGGTATCTCAAAGAATTTTATTTGAACTTTTTACCTCTTATTCCACTTCTAAGAAAAGTTAAAACAAGAACCACATTTAATTACTTGTAAGCATAAACCAGACAATGGAACCATTCATCCATCTAAAAGGAATATTCTGGGTTCATTAAACTCAATAAACAGCATTTGTGGCATAATTTTGAAAAATGTAAGAACTTGTCCCTCCTTTTCTTTAAAAAAAGGCAAAAATAATACAGATAACAATAGAAGTGAGTCATTAAATTGTGAAATATGACCAAAGTCAGTCATTTTAACAGAAGTTATGTACTCTTCCATTCAAAAGTTTGGGGTCAGTAAGATTTCTTTTTTGTTTATTATGAAAGTAATGAATACTTTTATTCAGCAAAGATGCATTAAACTGACTGTAAAGGCATTTATAATGTTACAAAAGATTATTTGATTTCTATTTCAAATAAAAGCTGCCCTTTAGAACTTTCTATTCATCATAGATTCCTGGAAAAAAGTATCATTAAGCAGCTCAACTGTTTTCAACATTGATAATAATAATAATAATAATAATAATAATAATAATAATAAATGTTTCTGGGTCACCAAATCAGCATATTAGAATGATTTCTGATGTATCATGTGACACTGAAGACTGGCGTAATGATGCTGAAAATTCAGCTTTGATCACAGGAATAAATTACATTTTAAAAGATATTAAATTATTTCACAATATTACAGTTTTACTGTAGTTTTGATCAAACAAATGCAGCCTTTTGTGAGCATAAGAAACTTCTTTCAAAAACATAAAAAAAAATCTCATTGACCCCAAACATTTGAACAGTAGTGTAAATGCTTTTATAAAATTATGTGTTACATAATTATGTTTTACTCAGAAAAATGACTCAGTTTGCTATCATTGTAATCACCTAATCGTAAATTAAAAATCTTCACAGCAGTTGCCTTGCAAGAAACGGGGGTCACCATAAGGTAATTTAAGCCCTAGGGCCAAAGTCACATGATGAGAAGAAATCGGCATACCGCAGTTTTGGATCAGTGGATGTGTTTGTTTATTGCTGAGGATTGTTTGTGAACTCTGGCAGATGATAACGCTGTGATAACGTTGACACTGAGCATCTACTTGTACACAAAGTGAGGGAACCAATGAGTTACTATCAAACAACACACTGAAATGGTGTTTGTGTGTGGGTTTCTTTCCCCCTTTCCATAGCATGAGTTCAGAGAAGCCGTTTTATATCAGATTTCCAAAGAATGACGTATTTATGAGGAATAAATCATGCCATGATGGTTGCACTAAAGCATGTCTACCTCTTAAAAACGTAGATCTTTTTACTTTTAGTTGAGTCCACAACCTTGGAGCAGAAATGAACCTATTTGACCCCAGAGGTTTAGTTTGCTGTGGGGAATGTGGCCTACTTTAAACTTTACTTTTGGGAAAGTGGGAGTACTTTAAGGAATTTTGCACCAGGTTCCTCATAGTAAATCCCTCAAATGACCCCAAACCTTCTGCTTTGACTTATATAATCCCAACTTTGGGACCTTCGGTCTCTGAGGGACGCCGAAGCTTCTGTTTGCCTTCAGACTGGAGTCTTAAGATGTTCTGAAAATGGTTCGGAATGTGTTAATCCTTGAGAAAAGCTGTGAAAGCACACACACATACGGATCGATTCAGTTGCATGACCAGAGAAGCAGGAGTTTCCCTCATGATTGCTAAATGTGTGTACACATTTGTATGCATGTGTTTCTTTGAAAAATTATCTTTTTCCTAAAGCACTATTGGCTTTTCCTCAGAATAACACTTTTAACAACTATAGCGAATCACTTAATGAATACCAGTTTGTAGCTCAATGGGGTTAAGAGAAAAAAAAAAAAGTATTTCAAAATGAGGGCACTTGTGTTGTTCATTTAAACATCCTGTTTTATCTTTATTGTCTTTTTATAGGTCATCATATGCTTTGCTTAATGCAATGGCGTGGAACTTTATTGGCATTTTATGTGACTTTTGAGTAATTTTAGTGAAAGAGAAGTGCTCAGGAAAGCCCCTTCTGCACAAGTGGTTGTTCTCTTGACGCAGATGGCGCAGTGGTGGGTTTCTGACACAGTTTCTGATCCGGGTGTGTCTTTTGGCCCAGGTCTTGACCTCCGTGGCGCATTTTGAGGGTTTGCCCACGTTATCTTGCGAGGAATCACCTGACTTGAGATTAGGTGCCCTTTAAGGTCTCTTAAAAAAAAATGAGAACCCTTTGACCTGACAACAAAGGATAGAGCAATTTGTGATGCATCAGTAGACGATGCAAGGTCTCTGTGGTTTGTGAGGAAAAAAAAAAAAAAAATCAGTCACAAGCCGAGCATGCTTCAGGCTGAGGTTAGTAAAGCCATATTTGACTAGAAAACACACATGAAGTCACTTTTTGACACTTTATTTAATAAAGACAAGGACAGGAAGTGATAGGGAGAATGGAATCTGGGAAATTAATGCGAGCCAAGCTCTGTATGAGCAGCTGCAGGCATGAGTTCTAAAACCCGGAAACGAGTTAGCATTTTCGAACTTCCGGTTCCATCAACCCAAAGTCAGTGGGTTTTTTCAGTGGATTTTTGGTTAAATGCCTGAAATAAAGTCTGTGGTGAACACAAGCTTAACCTATTTTCACATTTTATTTTACTACCAAAAATACATTAGTAATATCCCACTTGTGATATTTTTAAGCTTTTACGTGTCTTGAAAATGGCATTGCTAACAAGTGGCTAAATCGGACTACAGAGGTTGTCATGATGCGCCTTTTTACAAGATGTAATATAAGTCTCAGGTGTCCCCAGAATGTGTCTGTGAAGTTTCAGCTCAAAATACCCCACAGATCATATATTATACCATGATGTAAATGCTCATTTTGAGTGGAAGGAAAAACGTGCTGTTTTCACACATGTATCTTTAAATGCAAATGAGCTGCTGCTCCCCACCCCGCTTTCCAGAAGAGGGCGGTGCCTTTACAGTTCGAGCCTCAGATACTCTGACAAACATCTGTTTGGTTTTGATTATCTCTATTGCGGTCACGCTTATATGACATTGCAGTTCTTTGTCATCATGAAAGTTTACTATTTGCATGCGTTTTAAAGCCATATCAGTTTAAACTTCTGATATATGGTTTTCTGAGCGTACACATCCGAAGCACGCGCACAGAAAGCTGCCTGTCAGACGGCGCGTCCCGTAAATGATCTGGCGAGGAGATAAACATTGTGGACTGTGTACAGCTCACTCAGGGGAGGAGCTAATAGGGCAGATTTGATCACCATTCGTGGGCGGGGCCTGTTCCAATGTGATGACATTGGAGTACATTCCTGAACAGCTTATTTTGAGACACTGTTTCAGATTTCACAAATGGAGTGGATCAGTTTTTTTACCACAATAGGATGGTTGTGTACACACTGCGTACACATAAATACTACGTTCAGAAACAATATAAAAGTGAATTTTGCATAATAGGTCCCATTTAAATGTCATTATACCAAACAGGAAAACTCATCTACTCCCTACTTCACTTTTAAAGCCTCATTGTATTTATACTTGTATTCTTGCTATTGTAATTCAAACTTGTAGATTTAAAAAAAAAAAAAAAAAATATTGAAAGATTTGTCGCACATTTGTGATGGTGAGGTTGAAGTTGTGCGACCATGATTTAGTTAGTTTATAGCCTAACTTTAGCTCTTTTCTTCTGCCGATGGTATTTAGGCTTAAAATTTCATTAAAGTTGTGTTCATTTGTGAAGATTACCTTTAAGAACAAAACATGTAAGAATCATAAACTGTGTTGGTCACAGAGCTTATTTTTGACTGTAATGCAGAAAAATCCTTTTGCCATTAAACTTTTTGGGTTGGCCCACAGAAATATGTAATCCCTGCAGCAGTCTATTGTCTTACATTTCAGCTGTTACACTAATTAAATGCACCTAAATTGTTTTCTTTAATTCTAAGGAAAGACCTTATCTGTTTGATCGTCTACTTTCATTCAGGTAATTGAGGTTAGATCAAGCAAGTCTGTAGGTAGAACCCCGAGATGAACCTGCCCTTTTCCCTTCAGCCTTTTTCCCCTGTGAATATTATTCACAGCTTCGTGATGACGTTAGTCGTAATTGTCGAGCTTTGAAGAGGTGCGTGAATGTTCGGGTCGGGTTTAGGACCTGAAGTTGTTGTTGCTGCTCAGACCACAGAGCATCCTGTCTAAGTGTGTGGGCTCTTGTGGTATTAGTAATGAAATTCACACTTCCCTCATTTCCATTGAAGCAGCAGATACAGTTGAAATTGATGTGGCTTGAGCACTCACACATTTACTGGCAATGCTGTCAAGTGTAAACAAAGCTTAGGAAATAGAGGTTTGAGAGGGGGCTGGTTCGGACGCACAAACGTGCACAAACACACCCAAATAAGCGTGAAACCAAAGCAGCACTTGTTAAAAAAAAAAAAAAAAAAAAAAGACGTATACGTTTCATTTGCCTTTTTTCCGCCGTGCCGGATAAAGCGGATGAGCACTGTTGTAATTTCTTCATTAAAGGGATGGTTTACCCCCCAAAAAAAAAAAAAAAAAAATCTGTCATCTACTGACCTTCACGTCACATGAAAGAAGGCATTTTGAGATTTTTCTCTGAATAATGGTAGTCAATGGTAACTAAAACTGTTTGGTTACCAATTTTCTTCTTTTATGTGGTGATATATGATGACAAAATGTTCATTTTTTGGATAAACTATCCCTTTAATGTTTTAAGGAATTTTTTTAATATTTATAGAAATAGTTGTAGTTCTCGTTTCTGTAGAAGTGAGACCAGAGGAAGTGAGTATTTCAGTGTAGGTCATGATGTAGACATGTCACTATATCCTCTTGATTTAGATCCTGCATCAGAGAGATTTTATATAATTTTTTAAATTTGGCGTCATTAGGAAGTCGCCCGGTATTATAAACGATGGATTTCCTTTAAACATCAACAAAAATAGAAAAAAGCAAAAGTAGGGTTTTTTTTGAGAGCATGATTATTTTCAGATATTCAAAAAAGCTTAAAAATGTGCTAAAGGATTTGCTTAAAGTTTTGCATATCTTCATAATCATTTAACTGTAAAGAAGAAAAAATTAAGAAGAGTATGTATTCTATTGTAATACTTTCACATTGAATCTCCAAAATAATGTAGAAACAGCAGGTTTTTTTTTTTTTTTTTTATATATATATATATATAATTTGTTAAATGGCATTTTTACTAAGCACTATGAATGAAGGCCAGTATCACTGATGGCACTGATGTCTCTATTAAATGGATTTTTTATTCAATTTTAGCCATTAATTATAGCCATTCAACATTACAGTACTGAAAAGCTATCAATTTTAGCATTTAATAGGCTTTAAAGATATAACATCTTTTAAGTGAACTTAAAACAGTATTCACATTAACCTATTGTAATAAATGTCACATTTAGCTGTGCGTTTAATATATCAGGGCTCAATGCTAAGGGTTTTTTTCTACTGGTCCAGTCAGGCCAGTTCAGATTTTTATCTGCCCTGCTAAAATGCACAAAAAAAGTTATTGTTTTTGTTGTTTTTGACCCATGTAACCTTGTAAACAGTGCTTTAGGATTTTCAGGTAGGTCTAACAGACCTCACATTCAGAAACTGAATAATCAAACACTTTACTGTATAAATTAAAAATAGAATACAGATTAATCCTTATTAAAGCTGCAAAAGTTTAGTCAAGAGCAGCGAGTGATTTTCTCTTTGCCTTTTGTTCTTTGATTGACAATAATGACACAGACAGCAGCAGGTTTATTAGGCTGCTGTCACTTTAAGACCTGACGAACATGACACGGAACTGACAGTATTTTCTCACAACTCTTTACGTTCATTTAACACTTTTTAACTCATTTAAGACTGTGCTTACGAGGATACTCAACAAAAATGGGAATTTTGACAATTTTGTGTGTTTTTGTCCGTTCAAGTGCGAAAGGGAACTCAATGCGGTACTGGCATGCTGTCTGAAGTGGCATTCTTTGCGCACGTTTGAATGTTTTTTCACAGAGAGCAGCTTCACAGACAGCATGCCAGTACAGATTTGAGTTCTTTTTTTTGTCTTATCGCGCTTGAATGGTTTAACAGCACTTGAAAGAATGATAGCGTGATAATATACTGTAGCACAGCCAAAGGATGACAGAAAAAACTGTTAATTGCATTAAATATTTTTAATGTGTTAAACTGAATATATATATATATATATATATATATATATAATATATAATATATTTGGGTTTGAAATCGCGGGTAGAATCGTCAGTACCTTTCTCCCCTTTAGTGACGACCGCCTTAAATAATAATAGTTTAATAACTATGAGTATAAAAGCTGAGTTTGGAAGGCATCAGTCTATGCAATATACCATTTATGGGCTGGGAGGAACTGTGGTAGCCTGAACAGTGTGAATGACGTTGGTCTCATCATTTGACAGATTTCAAGAGCAGACTCTGTGCGGTGCAGTGTTTGCTGCAATACAGGACTGATTAGAGATAACGGCGTGTGCCTCTGTGATGACGATGACGAAACCGGCTGACAGCTGGGCTCCATGCACAGACGACAATTTTTGTGGGCGGAGGTAAACACAAACCTCAACATCTGTGGCAGCAGGAAGTGAGTGCACACGCACTCCTCTCTTATTCTCAGAATGAGTGAGAGCATTACCTGTGATTTTCCCCTGTGCCTGAGTGGAACTGTCTGTCTGAAGTGTGTGCGCGCGGCCCGTCTGAGATTTCAGAGGCAAAGGGGACTTCTCTGCTCTCTGCACCTGCAGCCTGAACGACCTCTGTCTCTCTTTCTGTCACACACACATACATACAAGTGTGAAGCTGATAAAATTATATGTGCGTGAAGTTTCCCCCCCCAACGCTTTGTTAAACTTCATATAAATATGTAAGGTAGTGTTTATTTTTAGATGTTATGACTAATCACTGTTTTCTATGGAAGCCGGCTTCTGCCTCAGTAAAAATAAAATGTGTGACTTCATTTGTATTTTAAATTTTGTCTCACAGTTATCTTTATTCTAAAGCAGAAACAAGTTTTTCTCTATAAAACTACTTTCTCATGTGGATAGACAAATATAAGTGAGCTGTTTGTGACTTCCCAAAAATGTATAAAACTTGCTCTATGTTGCCTTTTTTAAATATTGCTTTGTTTATTCGAGTGGCCGAACATTTCATTTAGTGACTTAACCATTGATGTTACTTTGAGGCGGGACTATCTGTTTAATCGACCACTGGCAGACAGGGGGAGTGTGGGGGAAACCTGCTTGAAAACAGTCATTATTATTTTTGCAGTTGCCATTGCTGGATGCAGAAATTAAGGCAACAAAAATAGCTCAACGTTCCAAAAAACAACATTTTTTCCTTTTTTTTTTTTTTTTTTTTTTTTTCATTTTAAATTCAGTGTCTTTTCTTTTCTTTTTTGGCATCACAATATTTGCAGATATTCAAGAAAAAAAAAGCTTAAATAAGTTTGCTTAGACTGCTATGTCTTCATAATCACGTTTAATTGTAATTTTCATTGTAATTGTTTCAGATAATTTTTTTTCTTTTTACCAAATATTTTTTGAAAGTCTGAAAGTCTCATTAAATAATTTTATTTAAATTATAAAAAAAATTTATATAACAGCCGTTTATTGGTTGACTTTCCAAACTGTATTAAACTGCCTCTTTGTTGCTTTCAGAAACATCGCTTTGTTTATTTTAGTGGCCCAAAATGTCATTTTATGGGTTAACCAATGCTGTTACTTAAGGCGGGGCTATCTGTTTAATTGACCAATGGCAGACAAGGGGAGTATTCAGGAAACCTACATGAAAACAGTCATCACTAGAGTCACTTTAAATAGTCCCATGGTGTGCTAAAACATTCCAAGTATTCCATGCGGTCTTTCTAGGAATATGAGAACATAACTTCATGTACAGTTGTTATAAATAGAAAGAATGCTTTTTAAAATAGTTTTAGATGTTGTGTAGCATGTCACGGCAGTTATGTCATGTTAATTGCTGGAGGAACTCGCTGATTTTATAGAACATGTTCACTGCATTCACAAACCTCTCTAGCCTGGACTTGTCTGTCTGCAGGCCAAGTTAATTTTAAAAACACTGATGTGTTTGTGTATTGATGTGCAAGCAGTCCAGCTTTGGGGAGAAAAGGAAATGCATGACTAGAGAATGAAGTGTCTTTTGGCCATTCTCCCTCCAGTGTTCTGTAATGTGACTATCACTTTTTCCCCTGCTTCTGTTAGAATCCCTCTCGTCCTTATTAGGAGCTGCATCTGACCTCTCCCACCAGCCAGAAGTCAGACATTCCGCAATCGCATTTGGCTCGGGTCCGAGCTCGTACTCCCGCTGCTGTCTATGATCGCTTGTTGTACTATAAACCATTTTGAGATATTGCAACAAAAGGACATGGATTTTTCATTAAGAACTGTCTGTACTAGTCACAGCCCATTAAAAAATACACTTTGTACATTTTCTTGCCTGTGCAAAACTCACAGCCATGCTACAGTAAGTTGTTCTGGGTGGTTGCCAGAGTGTTGCTATGCAATTGCTTATTATAAATGGTTTTAAGTGTGTTATTATGCAATTGTTAGGGTGTCTAGGTGGTATCTAGGGAGTTGCTATGCATTTGCTAAGATGTTCTAAATAGTTGATAAAACGTACTTGCAATGTGCTCATTTGTGCTAGAAACTTGCTAGCAACGTGCTAAAACATGCTAGCAATGTGTTAATACATGCTAGAAACATGCTTGCAATGCATTAGTTGCGTCCCAAATAAAGCACTATACACGTGAATGTGTAGCGTGAATTTTATAAGGTTATTTTGTCATTTAACATCGGAGTCTGATAGCCCCTCCCCCTCCACTACATAATTAAAGCTGTGACAGTTGAGTGCATGAAGTGTCTAACTTTCCACACTTCGTTTTTTCCATTAATTTAGTGCATCATCCAGGTATATGAAGTGTACTTTTGTACTTTTATATAAAGTGTGAATGCACTACTTGAACTATTTATACTTAAAAACGTCATAAGTATGCGAATTGGGACGCACCAATTAAATCATGTTAGCAAAATGCTAAAACGTACTAGCAATGTGTTAATTCATGCTAGAAACATGCTAGCAATGAGTTAAATCATGCTAGCAACATGTTAAAACACAATGGCAACATGCTAAATCATGCTAGAAACATGCTCACAATGTTAAATCATGTTAAAACATGCTAGCATTGTGTTAAAATGCTAACAAAGTGTTAAATAATGTTAGAAACATGCTAACAACATGTAGCATTGTGCTAATTCATGCTAGAAACATGCTAGCATCATGTTAAAATGCTAACAAAGTGTTAAATAATGTTACAAACATGTTAGCAACAATCTAAAACATGTTAGCAACATGTTATCTATCTATCAATATTTCTAGCTTTTAAAACTACTAAACTAAAACTTAAAATTATTTCAAACTTAAAACCTTTAAACTTTCAAACGTCAAACTTTAAAACTACTTCAAGCTTCAAACTGCTTCCACCTTCAAGCTTTTTAAACTACTTCAAACTTTAATGCTGATTCACTTTAATCTAGTTAATGTGTTGTTATGCAGTTGTTTGGCGTAGAAGAGCAACACTAATACAGTTTATTATATATTATATATTTATATATTATAAAATAAAATTATTTGAAGACCATATTAGTTTGTTAAATTGTCATATATTTTAATTTTTTTTAACACTTTTAAGAATAGTATTTTAGTCTGTGGCACATTTCCACATACTGTATTCTTTTCATGCCATCTATGAGGTTGTTTTGGCTGTTTTCTCTATCTGAGGTGATTATTATGCTAGAAGAAAAATATCATTATCTCAAGTCCAAAAAAGGTCCACTCCTGCTTTCATCTTGCAGTTGGACACTGTTTTTAGTGTTTTGCTTGATTAAATTAGTGTGTAATGTCAAATATTTCATTAAAGAGGATAGTAGATTCCCCCTTGTTAAGTAATTGTAGGCCACTTAGGGAAAAACATGGTGCTCAATGTTTTGAAGCACTTATCTGAGGGTGAAGCTGTCCTCATGCTCATGTGACTTTGTTACTGCGTTTCCTTTGCTGTAATCATATTACGCATAGGGAAATTTGTCTGATGTAAGCACACACTTTCTTATAAACGGATAGACAAGGAGGGAATGTGAGGTGGAGGAGGACATGATTTCAAGGATCCTATTAGTCAGGGTCTGATTTCGAATTGTTTGCTCCATGTGGATGATGGGAAATCTAGGGGAGTGGGTTTAAAAAAAAATGTTTTGGAAAAGAATCTCTGAGTAATTAATTAAATCATACAACAGACACTGAATAATGCTTCAGTTGTTAGTTCAGTAGTTCATATACAGTGACCCCAACAAGTCAGACTTGCATTCAATAACAAAATATCAAACAAGCCAATTGTGCAGTGTTTTTCAGTGGATGAATGAAGTCATTGTCCCTCAAATTCACACAGGTGTCCTAGCAGAGTAACTGCAGTTGGAGTTCATCATATGAATATGAACATGCTGTATGATAATTATCAACTAGAAATTATCACAATTATTCAACAGTATATATATACACTATTGAATTGTCATTTAAAGCCTAACAAACTGTCCAAATACTTTACATTTGTACATTTTAAAAATACACTACTGTTCAAAAGTTTGGGGTTGGTAAGATTTCTTAAAGGGGACCTATTATGCAAAATTCACTTTTATAAGGTGTTTGAACAGATGTGTGTCCACAGTGTGTGTAGACAACCAGCCTATAATGGTAAAAATTCACTCACTCCTTTTTTTATAATCCCCATAAATCATAAACAGCTTCTCCAAACGAGCGGTTTCAGATTCATGAAGCCCCGCCCATGACTGGCAAGGGAATCTGCCCTATTAGCTTAGCTCCTCCCCTGAGTGAGCGGTACACAGTCTGCCATGTTTATCTCCTCACCAGATCATTTAACAGTAGTATTCAAGTAAGAAATGTATTCTTATTAAAGCTACTAAAGTTATTTAATCAAGAGCAGTGAGTGATATATATATATTTTTTTTTTCTTTTTTTGTTTGGTTCATATTAACAGCATCCAGCAGTATACTGTAAATTACTCTGCTGTCACTTTAATACACATATTTAATATACACATGTGATTTCTTTCCCTGCTGTTTATGTTCACAGACATAACCGACTGTGTATTTTAGTGAACTTTGTGTGTTTCTGACTTAAGCTTGTGTGTATTTGACAGTTTAAGCGCAATAAGACAGGAAAGAGAACTTAGTTTAATACTCACGGGAGGCGCCATCTGACAGCCAGCTTTCGCGTGCTTCGGATGTGTGCGCTCAGAAAACCATAAATCAGAAGTTTAGACTGTTATGGCTTTCAAATGATGATGATGATGATGAAGAACTGCAGTGTCATGTGAGTGTGACCGCAATAGAGATAATCAAAACCAAACAAATGTTTTGTTAGTTTTTGTCAGAGTATCTGAGGCACGAGCTGTGAAGGCTCCGCCTTCTTCTGGAAAGCGGGGTGAGGAGCAGCAGCTCATTTGCATTTAAAGATGCATGCACGAAAACAGCGTGTTTTTCCTTCCACTCAAAAATGGGCATTTACAACATGGTATAATAAATGATCTGTTCATCAAAAATACAGTAAAAACAGTAATATTGTTGAAATATTATTACAATTTAAAATAACTGTTTTTCTATTTTAAAATCTTTTCAAATGTAATTTATTCCTGAGATGATTTTTTAATTATGCTGAATTTTCAGCATCATTACTCCAGTCTTCAGTGTCACATGATCCTTCAGAAATCATTCTGAGATGCTGATTTGCTGTTCAAGAAACATTTATTAGTATTATCAATGTTGAAAACAGTTGTGGTGATTTATTTTATTGTGGAAACTGTGATGCTTTAAGAATTCTTTGATGAATACAATGTTCAAAAGAACAGCATTTATTTGAGATAGAAAAAATTTGTAACATTATAAATGTCTTTACTGTCATTTTTGATCAATTTAATGCATCCTTACTGAATAAAAATCCTACTGACTTTTGAACAGTAGTGTACATGAGTTGCAACTACTGAATGTACACTATATATATATAATTATGTGTTACGAAAAACATTAACGTCTAATATTCCAACAGGAACACAACTTGGACTGGTTTCCACGGATGCGGGCCATGTCGCTGGTTAGCAGCGATGCTGAGGGCGAGCAGAACGAGATCAGGAATCTCCAGGAGAAACTTGAATCCACCATGAAGCTCGTCTCGAACCTGTCAGGCCAACTCACTGAACTGAAAGAACAGGTGAGTGACAATGCTTTTGGACTGATGTCAGAACATTATGTCCAAAGTGGCATACTGACATGTTAAGGCAGTTCTTCATGCTCCGAAGAAGATGAGGTGTAGTATTGACCCGTTAAGCTGTTTAAATTGACTTCACAGACTAGAATTTTAAGTTGGGTGTGAGTGAAACTAGGTCTTCAAGGTCAGTCGGTATGAGTCCACAATCCTCTACAAGGTTCAATTAGTCCAAAGGGCAGTGAGTCATTTCTGTCTGTCTTTCTCTTTCTGCCTTCAGCTCGTGGTATTTAAAATGATCTTTCACCTGCGTCACGAGGCCAAGTGTTGTTTCATTTTTATTCAGCTGCATTGTCGTCCAGATGAAGTTCTGCGAACTCAAGCTTGTTTGTTTCCACAGATAAACAGTGTAACACACACAGTAGATGTAAATGATAAAGTGGGTCATTGAGTTAGAAGCTCATATTTTGATTTGGTGGAAATATGCGTAGTGGGAGTTGCTGTCATGTCGTTGATTTCTTGTAAATAGTGTCGAATTAACACTAACTTGAGGTGTGCAGCCGCATAAAATGGGAAGTGTCTAGAGGGAAGTTGTTCTGTTTTTTTATGTTTTTGCACTCCAGACAGGGGGAAAAGTTCATTGTTTGGCTAAAAGAAGGCGAAGCGAGTAAAAACCAACAAACTTTCACTGTTTAATCTGCGTCAGTGTTGCGTTTACACACGGCGATACCAGTTTTACTTTTCTTTTCCTTACTATAAAAGTTTAAACTTAGCATGCAACTGTCCAGAAAATATTTTATAATGAATTTGATTGTTTGAAATGTTTTCCCATTTTGTTGATTAATCGTAAAGGGATAGTTCACCCCAAAATAAAAATTCTGTCCTCATTTACTCACCCTCAAGTTGTTCCAAACCTGTACAAGTTTCTTTGTTCTGCTGAACACAAATGAAAAAAAATGAGGAACCAAACCGTATGAAACTTCCATAGTATGAAAACCAAATACTGTGGAAATCAATGGTGCCCCAACATTGTTTGGTTATAGACATTTTTGGGTGAACTATCCCTTTAAGGATGTGTTTTCAGTCCATCATCTTGTTGAAATATTATAACTAGTTTGTCTTACTCCACTTTTTCTGCTGTCATACACACTGTCCAAGAATTCTGATCAGAAAAGTTTTTGTATTAAATTAATGCGAAATCAAAAATTCAAGTATTCATAACTACAATAAATAATATTGATATACAAAAACACCATTTATTTGAGAATGGTTTTAAATCAAATCCATAGCAAAAAAACATCAGTTTTTCAAACTTTAATCAAAGGTATAATCATTTGAATGAATTTATGTACAGTATTTGATCTGCAGTCTTGTGCTTAAATGCTCTAAATAATTAAAAAATAAATAAAATAAAATATATTTTTGCATATATATGAATTTACATTTTACAGTTAACACACACACACATTGGATTTCCATGTTATATGGGGACTTTCCATAACATAATGCTGTTTATACTGTACAAACTGTATATTCTATCACCAACTTTTAAACCTACCCTTCACAGAAAACTTTCTGCACTTTTAAATTTTCATATAAACTTATGATTTATAAGCTCTTTTCCTCATGGGGACCAAAAAATGCCCCCACAAGTTCAAAAATGACTGGTATTACTATTTTTGTGGCGACATTTGGTCCTCATAATGTAGGGAATACTAGGACCACACACACACACACACACACACGCACACACACAGCAAAATAAATATGCAACAAAATGTTTATTTTTAATAAAAGATTATTTGTCATCCTCTTATTGACCTCAAAGCATAAGTGTAACCATGTGACCTTCTTCCTAGTGTCTGTGACCTGCCTGGGGTCCCTTTGATGGACTGATTCAATAATATTTCAGATTTATTTTACAAATGGATGTTTTACAAAAGGCAGGATCTCATGAGGGGTTTCCGCTCTAAATCATTTGATCTCATTATTATTATTGTTATTGATTATTGAGAGAATTAGTGTTTTACTTGGATTACAGATCCAGTCATGATAAACTGTAGTTGAGAGCTCCTTATATGGAGTCACATTAGCAGGAGTAGCAAGCAGAGCCAGTTAGCTTTAAATGGCTGTGTGTTTGTTTAGTTGTATGAGGTACTTCCTGTGGACACAAACTTTAATATTACATGCGTGAGCGTTTTTGGCTCACTTTTGCAGCTGTTGAGTCAGAGTAGGGGATTTCAGTTCAGACAGTCTGAATTTCAATAGAACTGTGTGTACGTGAGCGTGAGTGTGAGTTAGTGTGTTTTGTAGCTCAGTTACACAACCCTGCATGACATTGCTCCAGTTGCTCCATTTTATATTCCCAGAAGCTTTTCTTTAAGACAGCACACACCTAAAACACACAGACACTCTTGTGTTATGAGGTCATAACCAAGGCAACATGAATGGATACACAGAATGCATCACTGCATGACATGCCTGATCTGTGGGAGAGACAAAACAGGAGATGAGGATGATTCAAAATTGTGTGTGTGTGTGTGTGTGTGTGAGAGAGAGAGTTTTATTTTTTATAGTTTTATTAATTTCAGTTGTATTATTTACCTTAGTTTTATTGTAGTTCTATTTTTTATTTTTTATATACATACACATTTATATGTATTATAATCTGAAAATACTAAAAATATTTTAGAAAATATTTAAAAAAAAAAGTATAGTTTTATTTTTATGTCTATATGTATATGTATATATATTTATGAAATCTAAAATATTTTCATTATTTTCACATTATATATATATATATATATATAATATTAGTTCTGTCAAACGATTAATCACACCTAAAATAATATTTTGGATGCGATTAATCGCGATTAATCGTTTGACAGCACAAATAATAATTATATATATACACACGAGTGTGTGTATATGTGTGTGTGTGTATATATATATATATATATATATATATATATATATATATATATATATATATATATATATATATATATATATATATATATAATATACGTGTGTGTGTAGCATTATAATTTAATTTATTTTATTCATATATATATAATATAAAATGTGAAAATAGTAAAAAACATTTTAGAAAATATTTTTAAAAATATTTAGTTTTCTTGTATAGTTTTATTAGCTTAGTTTTATTTTTGTATATATATATATATATAAAATGTGAAAATACTGAAAATATTTTAGATTTTATTTTTAAAAAATATTTATAATTTTATTTTGTATAGTTTTATTAGCTTCATTTTTATATATATATATATATATATATAATATTCTAAATTAAAATTATATATTTTCATATGAACGGATATATAAAATGCATTATAATTGTGTGTGGGAGAGGCAAACAGGAGATCTGAAATATTTATTTTAAAAAAATAAGCACAAAACATCTTGTTGTGTTTGTTCTGACAGATGACAGAGCAGAGGAAACAGAAACAAAGGATCGGGCTATTGGGACACCCACAACACATGAACGTGAACCCCCAGCAGCCCGCCTGAACCTCCTTACACTGGCCAAGTGTCCTACAGCTGTCTCCTGCAGACATCGCATCAGCCTTTCCGTCTGTGTGTGTGTGTGTGTGTGTGTGTGTGTGTGTGTGTGTGTCAAGACATCACAGATACATCGTCAACACAACCTGCTGTGTATATCGAAGTAAGCGGCTGTAGGCCACCAGGGAGGGAAAAATGACTTTCACCCCCCTTCTTCACATCCATCTGAGTGCCAAATGTTTCTTCGTGTTAAAGAGGAAGTGAATTTGCATCATTCGCCTTCCACTCGGTGAAAATGAATGGCAGAGCTACACTAGATACTGCACGACTTACGAACATGTGCTGCAGCCTGTAGATGCTGCTTGGACACACATCCTTTTGTAATGACCCATAGCAGTAAAGCAGTCAGTATTTGATGTCTTATTTTTGTATTTTGTGCAATATTAATACTTTAATATGCAACTACATCTGTACATTATGTCTTAAAAGGAAGGTGCAGTAATTATTTGTTTCTTTTTGTTTCATTCATTTGCTTTATGAAACAAATTAGATGCCAGGGACTTGTAGAATTACTGTTTGCGAAGTAAAGTGGTTTATGTATAAGGGGGGAAAAAACAGCCTTTTCGTATTTAAGTTAATTTATTTATATCAAAATTTCCAAAACAAAAAAAAGCTTAAAGGAGATTATGCGTATGCTGCCAATTTAGAGTTCTTTAATTCTCATGAATAAAATCAGGTTCTGTTTGGTAATTAGAAGCTCTTTATTATGGTTTATCATGGCTTTTTGTTTATGCTGTCAGATTTATGACCTTAGGAGTCATATACTGAGTAATAATAGATGCAGTTAAGATTTTGTTCATTATTTTGTCTTAAAATTAATGCACTAAAATAATTGAACTCATATCATTCCTGTCAATATAGAGCCATGTTACTCGTGCCTGTTGTTTGTTCCTGTAAGCGCAGGATGAATATTCGCTGACAAAAGCAATCTTTGTCGAGTTTTTGTCTGTAACCCGGCACATTTTTCTAGACAATTTCATCTTTTAGCTGAGCAAAGCAGGTCACTTTCTCAATACTATCAAGGTTTTTTTTTTTTTTTGTTCCTTCATTTTTATTTTACTTTTCTTGTAATACATGTACATATGTCTGCAGGTCTTTGCTTTTATATAGAGAGATATGGTTTCATAGCATCCTAATAATTATAACACAACTGTTACTGAAAAATAAGCCTACTACTGATTTAATATATAAATGAATTTAGTGATATTTAATAAAATATGTACTTCTTGTTCAAAGGACCAGAATTTAAATGTTTGTTTTTGTATTTCTTTTTTTGTGTGTGTGTTTTAAATGGTATTTTGACCACCGATATGGAAAATGTGAAATCAAAAATGTTAAATATCAGTAATTCTGCTCTTTATTTTACATTATTTGTACCAGCTTCCATCTTGCAGAGTAGTAAGTACCCACACACAAATGTGTTAATTTCAGTGGTTATTTAAGTACAAAAACAATGTGACCGCAGAAAAAAGAAAAAAAAAAGGTTTTTCATTGCCCATATGTGAGTTTATATGTATATATTGATGACTGCATCATTTTGCAGATTTCTTATGACATGACATTTTATTCACCCCATTCAAAGGAAATGAAGTCGAGCTTGTTAAGAATTCAAGGTTTATTGGAGCCAGTGGCCCATGCTTCTCTAAGGAAATGCACTTTCTGTGACCTTTCATGTTGCAAAAAAACTAAAAAAGCTGTTTTCCACACACTGCTGAAACTCATATTTATATGCCGTGTGTTTAGTGAGTCCCAGACGGTGCAGCTTTGTATGTTGTGACCGAGGTCAGACTGGAGAGTCCCAAATCGATTTCAGGGTAAAACACTGAGGTATATCTTTGCAGTTGTCCGTAAAGAGAGCAAAAGTGCGACCGAAGTGTCAGACAGACCTTATGCGTTTAATTATTGACACTTGTCAGCGTCGTCAGAAGTAGCACTCTAAAATCCCCCTGTGCGAAGTGCAGCATCAGACTGAAACCTTCCACTAGTTAAGTGACATTTGTGAAATAAAGTAAAGCAGTGCAAAAGCAGAGACGGAGGAAAATATGACTTGAAACCATCAGTTTAGTAAGAAATAGGAAACTCATGATGCTTTAATATGTCCAGAGTGGGTCTGTGACTGTCACTTTCTTTCTGGGCTTATATTAACCTTATTATAAAGTTAATATGAGAGCTATTTCAACAGTGAGCCTCAGGACACGGTGCAAGCTTCTCATTTAACCGTCGAGGTGTACGAGCACGATGATCTATTAGTCATTTTTATATTTAAATGTGCTGAGACTGGTACTGTATGTTCATAACGTTTTGTTCAAATGTCCTGACGTGTCCTGTTTATAGAGAACATTTAAAGGAACATTTACATAGAAAAACAAAAATAGGTTATCCCTTAATTGTATTATGTTAAAATTCTGGGTATGTTTGGTGTCAAATTGACCCATTTGGAGCAAAAACACATTATGAAAAAAAAAATTAACTCTTTAAAACTCTTTAAAATTAAAACTTTAAAATTGATAACTCTCGCACATTACAAAAAAGTAAACATGAGAACATGATTTTTTAAACCTGTATTTAAAAAGTATTTTTTAAACAGTTTTACACAATGTAAATATTACTGTACAAACAGTATTTTAAATTGGTGGGGTGGGGTGGGGGGGTCTGGGTCTCTGCCTTTAACTATGAAAATGGCTGGTCAAATTGACCTGTTATTGTCACAATCATAATAGGAAGTTCATATGCACATTCCACAACTACTGTGAAATAGTGAAAGAATTTCAAGAAAAAAATTCCTAGATTACCAAGGATTTTTGATGTGTTGCTGAGTAATACTAATGGACAATTTGTACTATATCTAACTATGCTGTTTGTAAATAGCTATAATATTGTTTCTTTTTTAAGTACTTGTATTTATAAAATGTATATAATGGACACTAATACTGTTACTGAAATGCATTAACCTCCAGTGATGTCTTTACAGCATTCCATCCCTAAAATCAAATAACAGTCCTAATTGTAACATATTTGCAGTCAAATAATGGGACTTTCCTTAAAAGACGGACAAGAAAGACACCTAACACAGCATGAAACTGAATTGGCATTGGGACAGCAGGCTGTTTAAGACTAAACCAACCAAACAGTTCAGTTATCACATGATCAATTAAAATTCTTGTTCCACTTGTTATGTAATACAAGTGATTAATATAAGGTCCAACTGTGAAATTAACCACTTAAAATATGATTCAGTATCTGACATTATTACACTATCACATGATCAAATGTGTTGGCACGATATATTACACATCAAACCTCAAGGACACATCACAAATCTCTTCCATTTCATGTGCAACCAAAATAGGCAATGCATTTATGAATTCATTGAAGGAAGTATCTCATGCGCTGCCTGTGAAGAAGGATGCTGTGTCATCCTGTTGCTGCAGATAAAAAACCACCAAAGTCCCCCTACTTTCCTCCAGTTCTATTAGGATTTGAATTATTAACTGGATTTTATGAACAGACCTCAAAACCTCAATGAAGCTACCAGTTCTAAAACCTACACTGTAATATATATACATAAATGCATAATAAACATTTATATCTATTTCAGTTAGAGAAAACAACAGCAGCAGCATGTAATGAGTAACATGAACTCAGTAATGTATTTACTGTATTTTATGTGTACTTCCACATATCAGTTACACTACCAGCATATTAAAGACTTTTAGAGCAAATATTGCCAGATTTTTCCATATTTATGAGAGTCATTCTGTTATTTACAGTGAAAACAGCGCGTGAGAACACCTTTCTCATCAGAGCGCGCGCGCCTGGCTGGGATGAGCTCGAGCTGCTGCTCGGTACTAAAATAAACAGGTGACGTCAGTCCCAGGGATTCAATCGGTTCTCCGCCTCCGCCCTTACCCTGCGCCGCCATGAGGAGTTCAACGTGACCGCCGCCGAGTACAACCGGCCACAACAAACCGAGCCGCAGCACGAGAGAGCCATGAGCGGCTGCACGTGGAGCGCCAAATGGTCCCGGTGTGAAAAAAAAAAACCCGGCGCGTTAGTTCCCGCGCATCTGTTACTATTGTGTAACCATGACAACGGTGCAGTGCTAGCTCATGTGCCAGCATCATGCCAGGGGAATTTTGTTAATGAATACTTGCATTATATTGATAGAGCAACAGGTGCTCTGGACATTATTCATTTGACATCCGTTTCTTTCTAGAAGCTTCTGCTGCACGCACACATTCAGGCCCACATGCGTGTGTGAAACAGAATATGTGCTGCTTCTTTGTAAAGCAAAGAAATATATATATTTTATATATATATTTGCTGAATTCGAGAGATGAAAAACTAAAATATTTTAAGTGTTTCATTTTAATTAAATAATTATACATTTTTATAATTATTAAATATGTATAGGCTAAAGTATGTTTTCATAGTTATATTTCAAGTAGTGTGTGTTATTTATAGAATACAAAATATATACATTTTATATTAACAATGTTTTAAACATTACAGTATATATATATATATATATATATATATATATATATATATATATATATATATATATATTCTATAGACATTTAAATAGACATTTTGTGACAGACATTTTGAGGTTCTGTCGTAGCTATGTCATAATTACATTGGTAAATAAGTCGAATTGCGATTTAAAAAAAAAAAAAAAAAAACATTAAGGTTTGGTTTGGCTTGATAAAATACTCTGAACCACTTTATATAATCTTTGTATATATCATGCTTTGAAGTCAATCCAGGATAAGGCGCTCATAATAACACGTCCCTGACACGAGCTGTTATTGTGCACTCAGAGAGAGAAAGAGAGAGAGAGAGAGAGAGAGAGCGCGCGCAGCAGCATGGTGGGACACGGGACACGGGAGGGCGGACGGTCTGCTGTAAATGGGTTGAGCTCTGAAAGCGCCGTCACACACGTGAGGCTCATGTGACTGGAGCTCGAGACGTGTCTGCAGTCACAGGGTTTATTTAACACGTACTTCAAATCCACCCACATACACTCATTTAACCAGCACCGGAGCCGACAAACGCCTCCTGCATCTCCACCTCACAACATCAGTTTTGCGTCCTACTTTTGAGACACCATATCTGGAACGAAAACTACTTTATTCGAAGGAAATACTTGTGGACTTTGATGAAAGAGTAAAGGATCTGGTTTTTATTTTTCTATATTGATATATATTTTTAACCCTATTCTTACACCAGTAAGACATATTAGGGTGAAATGGAGAGGATTACCAGTGCTCAGCCTCCACCATGTATGGCCAAACACGCCTCGCTGGATATCTCTGACATGGAAAGGTAAGTCAGTCTCCGGACGCTGCTTATTAGTGTTTCTTAAAGCAATATCTCTTATTAACTGTATTTTATTTCATTTTATTTTATAGAATGGACTTTCCGATGTATGTGTATAAACCCCGTCGGGGAATGAAGCGCAGTGAGGACAGCAAGGTACGAAATGCGCAATTACGCACAAATATAATTTGCGCACACTTTTACTTGCCAACTTTGTATAAATGTATTTTAGTGTTCTTAACAATATTTAACCTGCACAATTTATTGATTTATTTAGTTTTAGTTTGTTTTTAATGCTTTTTACACATGGTAAATTAATAAAAAAAAAAAAAAATTTACTCCTGACCCTCAGGATACGTACAAATTGCCTCATCGATTGATCGAGAAGAAAAGGAGGGACCGAATAAACGAGTGCATCGCGCAGTTGAAGGATTTGCTGCCCGAACACCTTAAACTCACTGTAAGTAATATGGGAGTGGATGGGCTCACCTCACTATGTTGTAGTGTAAAGCGCCACCTGCTTGTTGATCATGAATAAATCATGTTTGTCCTGCTTTTGGATTAGTCACCCTGTCCTATAATGTGCTCGATGTACATTTTTTATTTATACAACTTGTAAACATCACAATTTAACATCATGAATCTTCCGTTAGTTAATTATTTATACGTCAACAAGGCGTGTTGGAGTATTCATTACTTGCACGCACATGTGCATGCACTGGTGAGCGGAGAGGGGTGTCTTCATTCCTGCTCGATGCAGGTTTGTCCTCTCTGAGCCGCTGCGGAGAGGGTTACATAAGAAAGATCAACATGCTTATCTGGGTTCTTCCTGTTTTAGACTCTGGGACACTTGGAGAAGGCTGTTGTGCTGGAGCTCACGCTCAAGCATGTGAAAGCTCTTAACAACCTGCTGGAGCAGCAGCAACAGAAGATCATTTCCTTGCAGAACGGAATGCAAATCGGTGAGTTTTTGATAATGCATAAGGGGCGAAACACCTAATGTGCAACTGTGTCGCAGGAAGCAGCCCTGCTGAACTTTTCACCTCCCCTCCCCTCCCCTCCCCTTGTGTTTTCAAGCAGATTACAAAATAAAGAAATTGAGACATGCTTGCGCAATGCAGCAAATGATCTAGCCTTCATGACTGTTGTGAAGTAAAACCATTGGCATGCTCTCTAACCCTTATGTTTCTATTGCAGGTGAACAGGGCAATGGGCACTCAGAAAACAGCGAGGAGATGTTCCGTTCCGGGTTCCACTTGTGCGCCAAGGAGGTTCTTCAGTTCCTGGCCAACCAGGAGACCGTGCGAGACCTGACGCCTGGTCACATAATCGACCACCTTCAAAAAGTGGCGTCTGAGCTCATTCAGAGTCCGCCGAGTCCTCGTCTGGACGAGCCCGCTCCCAAACCTCAAGAAAGCCGTGAGAAACCGGCAGGCCTGCAGCCGAAAGCAGCAGAGGGCCACGCTAAAAACTGCGTGCCCGTCATTCAAAGGACTTATCCCCACAGCAGCGAGCAGAGCGGGAGCGATACGGATACCGACAGCGGCTACGGAGGCGAGCTCGAGAAGCGTGACCCGAAAGCCCAGCGGCCGGTCTACTATGGCAAAGACACTGGGGATCTCAAGTATGGCGGCAGCATTAAAGAGGAGCTGGATGAGCCGCAGGCCAAGAGGCAGAGGTCCGACTCTTCGGAAGACGAGTCTCTGTCGGGGCACGAAATAGTGGGCGGCCACAGCCCCTACATGAGCTTTTCTCCACACCAGCCCCTGTGCATGCCCTTCTACCTCTTTCCGCCTGGCGCGGCCGCCGCGTACTTGCCCATGCTGGAGAAGTGTTGGTACCCGGGGGCTATGCCGGTATTGTACCCAGGCCTCAGCGGCTCCCCGGCGGGCTTGTCTCCTGAAAAACTTCCCTCGTCCTTGGCCATGTCGTCAAGAGTGGGCTCCCCCGCCACCACTCCGACCTCCATGGACTCTCCTGCGCTCCTGCAGGCCCTGAAACAAGTCCCCCCGTTAAACCTGGAAACCAAAGACTGAGGACTCTCTCTGGGGTCCGCCAACAGCCCGCTCTCTGAATGTTTTGGTCTCGAGAGTGGACTTCCCTGCTGAATAAGCTCCCGAAGAGGGTTCTGTTGAAGAGGGCGCAAAGACAAAGTTCAAAGCGCCCTCACGCACGGCAAACAGCTGTTCTGATTCCTATCAGAAGTACGACAGCCTCCACACACTCGCACACACTCTTATCAGCTCCCTCCACAACCAGCAGACACATACCCAGACATGGAACGGTCCACGTGGACTTAGACGGGTAAAGGAGGTCCCGTGCAAAGCACTGTGAGACACTGTGAAGGTCAAAACGAGGACAGTGAGCACCGTCCTTCGAGAAAAAGGACCTGGGGCGGGCGAACGACTGCTCTCTGCACTTATGCCGAATGTTTCAGTCGAAAACAATACAAAACAATAACCCAGAATGTGACGTGCAGACGGTCCCCCAATGATAAGGACTTTGCCCTTTGCACAAGCACCTTTTCATTTGTTGAATGTAAACAAAAAGTCATTTTTTTAATAAAACATCACCCCTGTAGATGCTGCTTTTTTGGACATTTCTCTGTGCCGTGGACGCTTGATCAGGAAGCTCCACTCTCTTCTGCTTCTGTGACTGCTTTAACCGATAAGAACCGTCCTTTTAGACTAGAATGCTACCAAATAAATGTCTTTTCTTTGGCTGAGGGGAGCACAGGCGCGTGCACGTTTCCCATCTCGCGCTCACCTGAGTTTTCTTGCATAAACGAGGACGCCATCGACTCCCGAGACGTGACGCTCGTGTAAATACGGGAGTGATGTAATCATGGCCCCGCTTTAGCTTTTGAGTTTATCATCCATTCGTGCACGTAGGTGAAGTTGTTGTGAGGTAACCGCATTGTGTAATTATTTTGTTTATACTACTTGTACATCTGTATTTTTGATACGTGACCCACACATTCATGTTCTCGAGTTTTAGACAGCTGAGCGCTGTATGCCATGAGATTGTGTACATAGCTTTGGACCTAGACTCGATCTGCATCATGTTCTGTGTTCATTTCTGGTCAAATTAGGACAGATCTTTGTTCATGCTGTTGCCTTTACCTGTTTAAAGCAGTAAACATGATGGCGGATATCTACATTTTTAATCCTGGATTCTACATAGAAGCAAAAGGAAGTGAATGTAATGTTTAAAACAATATATTAGTTTTGTATAGGAAGAGGTACTTACTTTTTATTTTGGGACCTAAGAGAAGGTTGTTTGATGTATATATTTTGTCTAAAGTATTGTTGACATACAGTAAAGAAAAAGTATTAATAAAGTTTTTTTTTTCCTGTGGAAATCATGTGTCTGAGTCTGTGTTGGAGAGCTTGAACATGTTTAGCTGCAAAAACAACCTCGCTGTTTTTCCCATCATCACAGCTCGTCTTTATATAACACTTATATAACCAGTAAACTTGCTCTGTCTATGCAAATCATTTAGACACACAATATGATAAGAGTCAGGTTACAAATATTCCAGTCTCACAGCTCCTAACTAAAGTCCATGAATTTGTCGATGGTGAACTGTCTGGTTATCTGGCGCACTTTTTCTACAAGACGACTAGCCTATATAACCCACCCAAACAAAATGAGAAAAAGAACATCATTGTTTATTTATTACCTATTATTATTAGTCTTTACAACCGATTTACATACTTAGATGAATCACGTCCTTTGCTAATGCTCGTTAGCTGTTGAATGAGGTTAAGTCTTCCCGCGTGTCTGGCTGTGTGCTCGATCCAGTGCAGTTTCACTCCTCCTCCGCCCCGCTGGGATGTGAACAGGAAGCAGTGTAATCACACCGGACCTGCTGCTCACATGTAGAGCCACACGGTAGGCCACACTCGCCGCACTGAAGCATGAGCAGACACATGCCACCTACCCAGCACGGTCAGGCCAACATAACAACAACAACACAATTTATGATTGTGGGACAACAATAATAGTATTATATGTTGTCTGTAAATGATTAATAGTTATATAATTAATCAATAGGGTAATATGTTTTTAGCGATATAAAGTAGTATTCTTATCTTTAATCTGTTTGGTTGTAAAATTAGCTATTAGGGTAGGATGGGGGAAGATGCCCCCCTTAAGAACAATGTGGATTTACTTTTAAATTGTAACATATTTAGATATAGGTTTAGCATGTGTTTATCAGCCAATGTGTTATTTTAGGAAATAAATTTGCTAATTTAGTTGATAATAGCACAAAATGTCACATATTAAAAGAGGGCCCCCTGCCTGGGGTAAGAAGACCCCCCTGGATAAACTTTCACAGAATGTATAAATGACTTTTGATATAATTCTTATTAATATGTATATATATATATTTTAAAGTGTCATTAATGTAAAATAGTAAATAAACTATTGTAATTTAGTTGATAATAATTGAATAACCGATGACAGACAAAGCAGAATACCAGTAAAAGAGATTAATAAATTATTCTATGATGTATATACAGGCATATGAATATTTGCTTATATAATTGCCCATATTTTAATTAAAGATATGTCATAATAGCAACACTATGAATGCAAATTTAATGATTCCACTCAACTAACCTATAGGTTTTAATGAAAGCTAAGATGTTTGAAATGTACATCTATTCATGGAAATACTGAATAATAACCCCATACCAAAACAGGATGATAAAATTAAAAGAGTTTTGAGGCTTAACTGATGTAGAGCTCTGAACAAAATACAACAAACAAACAAACAAACAAATAAAGTGGCATCTTTGCTATTGACTGTCATCATTTCAAGGTAAAAAAAAAAATAATAATAATAAAATAAAAAAAGCAAATGTTTCTAAAACAAACAAGAATGTAATAAAAAATCATAGTGTTACAAAATAACATCAACGCAATAGATAACGGTGTAACTGTGGAAATGTTTTTAAAGAAAAAAAAAAAACAACAATGTGAATTTACATAATTTACACTGCTTGCAGCACGTATGAGGTCCTGTTACGACATGTTTGAAGTCTCATCCTTCTATTATAAAGCTTTTAGCGCCATCGCGTGGAATAATGATGAACTGCAACGAACCTTAAAGCGCAATATATTTATTGTCTAATCTCTAAAAAGGCGCCTTGTGTATTTGCTTATCTTCTTTTTACTTATATATTCACTGTATTTATTCACAATGCTTATGGTCTTCATTTGGGAGAAGCCTGTCAGAAGACTTTAGCGTCTCAATACATACTCGTGCATCTGTTCAACTCTTGTATAGAGCTAACGTTACTTATTTTACATAATAGTTGTATGCTCGACAGTATTACGTGTTCATTTAAATCTTGTTCTAATTTATACATTTTTTCGTTGTTGTTATATTTATGTTTTATTTAGATTTTAGGTTATTTAGATGACAATCCAAAACAAAGATTACTTGCTTTCTAAAAAATACATTTTGTTAATAAATTGACTATGTTTTTCTTGTTACGCAAACAAAGCAATTAAAAGTTTCCCTAATATTTATTTAAATGCATTCAGCGCAGCAGTGTGACGCGAGTTCTGGCGGACTTTTATTTTGAAAGATTTCCGCATGGACATAGAGCGGCGCGTTTATTGTGCGTCAGTAGTTATCACATGACCTCAGCCGCTTCCTCTTTCTCCTCGATTCCTCCAGCAGGAACAGAATCTGCCCTGCCTCATCCTGACCATCAGAGTTCATCCAGCAGCGCAGAGATGTTGGCCCTCTTCCACCGGCTCCTGGACTGGCTCAGGTCGCTCTTCTGGAAGGAGGAGATGGAGCTGACGCTGGTGGGACTGCAGTACTCTGGAAAAACCACTTTTGTCAACGTGATTGCTGTAAGTGTAGTTTAATTTCAGAGTTTTGGCACTGAAGCTTGACTGAGCGGTTTGTTATTGTTGTCATGTCATTGCCTGGCAGGGCGCGGAGAACAGATGCTTTAATACCTTTTTATATGAGTAATGTGCTTTTAGGGATATGGGTGTGATTTTTTTTTTTCTTTTTTTTTTTCACGGATTGCTTGACGTTTTAGATATGAAATATGAATTACAAACCTGTTCTGGTTTCTCCAGGTTTAAGTTTACAGTGTTATGGCTTTTAGGGTGGATGAGATGCCACTGGGGTGCTTTAGTGTTTTAGTTTAAAAATGCAATCAGATTCATAAACATGTACTATAATATAATACAAACACAGTATATTAATATATCTACTTACCCCAAAATGAGACATGTAAGATTGGTATTATGGCTTTGCTTTCGTATTGACTTTAGTTGCCAAATATCTTTGATTTCCTTCATAGATAATAATGTGATGAAAACAGCTTCTTTTTCCGGAAGCTCATTGTGGTTTTGAATGTGTTTACAGTCTAAGGTTGCTTTGTTATAAATTTGTGACACTAATAATGTCACAATAATGTTTTTAAATTGTATTTTTATGCATGTGGAGCATTGCATCTTATTTACACAGATAAACCTGAAAACAACCTTGGTGTGGCCCATATTTTGAAAGATCTCAGAGCAGAGCATCCTGAATCTGATATTAGACAACATGCTTAAATGCAAGTGACTGTCCCACTGGGGATTCTTGTCCATTTAGGTGAGGTTATCGTGAAAAGTTGCCTTTTTTTCGATGCTTCTGCAATGCAGCACAATGAGTATACAAAGCCAGGGTTTCTATAGTCACTTGCACAACTCTACATGATGGGTTTGAAAATGAATTTAAAGAGGAAAAGAGAAACATCTCTTTCGGTTCTCGCACTAACAGGTGTCATTCTAGTTTCAGAGAATGTTTTATGGGTTCTTTATTAAACCCATCATTTGTTTCGTTCTGTACTTGTACCATGCTAAACAATTCTCAGTCAGTATTTCTTCACTTATAAATGTTAACCAATTAAGTTTAAATTTGCATAGGAGACAAGAAGTAAATGTAATGCCATTTGCTTGTATCGTAAACCACAAGAAATGCAGAAGAAATGTTCTTTATTAAAGCTCTGAAGGTCTTCAAATGCACCACTTAAAGAGATAGTTCACCCAAAAATGAAAATTACCCCATGATTTACTCGTCATCCTAGGTGTATATGACTTTCTTCGTTCAGACGAATACAATCACAGTTATATTAAATAATATCCTGGCTCTTCCAAGCTTTATAATGGCAGTGAATAGAGGATGAGATTTTGAAGCCCAAAAAAGTGCATCCGTCCATCATAAAAGATATCGACACGGCTCCGGGGGGTTAATAAAGGCCTTCTGAAGCGAAGCGATTCATTTGTGTAAGAAAAATATCCATATTTAAAACTTTAAAAACTAAAATAACTAGCTTCCTACAGACGGGGGGGCGAGGCCTTTATTAATCCCCCGGAGCCGTGTGGATATCTTTTATGATGGATGGATGCACTTTTTTGGGCTTCAAAATCTCATACACTATTCACTGCCATTATAAAGTTCGGAAGAGCCAGGACATTATTTAATATAACTGTGATTGTATTCGTCTGAACGAAGAAAGTCATATACACCTAGGATGGCTTGAGGGAGAGTAAATCATGGGGTAATTTTCATTTTTGGGTGAACTTTCCCTTTAAGTGTTTGTCCTTCAAGTTAGCTAAGCTCTTGTATATAGAAATATATGGGGGGTAACTTTGCATTTATTACTTAGCCTACTTTAACTACGCCGATACCACAGCAGAAACTACTAGCCTAACTAATACATTATTAAAGGCAAGTGAACAGACTGTAAAAAGAACAAATACTGTACACTAATTACAAGAATAGATAAATACAACATAAAGTTACAAATAAATATAAGGTCTAACTGTAGTATTAATTTTTGTGTACAGAAATGTAATAATTAAATGTAAAATGACACTGTTCACTGTATAAATTTAATATAGATTAATCTTTGTTAAAGCTGTGTTTTGTTGTTTGATTTACATGACAGACAACAGCAGGTATTTATAGGTTGCTGTCACTTTAAGAGTAAGACCCCATGCACGCACACATCCGATAGATCCACATCCGAATTCTCACCTCGTTCAATTAAGACATAACCGAATGTGTCTATTTAATGTGTAAACTAGCAAGACAAAACACGTGCAAATGATAACCTTTCACTCTATTGCAGTTAAACTTGCAATTGATCTGCGAATCACATGCGTGCCGAACCGTGGGGCTTGGTCCGCACGGATCTCGGATCAACAACGGTCCGTTTAACCACTAGAAATATATATGTCTATATTTAATATGGGGGTTTTGCAATATCTCGCTCCATAAATAGTTATTATATTATTTTTAAAGGAAAGATCTTGCTTTTCCCTTTTCACCCAAAAGTGAGACATGAAATCTCCTAAGACTTATTTTAAAATCCACATGAATCAATTAAATCATTTTACTCTTTTGCACAATTTACTAAATCATGTGTCACAAGACTTTCTGACCTGTTTTACCAAAAAATTCCCATGTTACTAAAAATACCCATGACTTAAGCTTGAGTTGCTGAATGGTAATGTAGACTTCCCCTTGTGTGTGTTGTTATTTTGTGAAACATCAGACTATTAGATTGTCATTTTGTAAACTTTTGCATCTTTTCACATGTCGGATTTGTTTCATCCATTTAATTGAAATGATCTGCATGTGTTTCTTTTCCACTAGTCTGGGCAGTTCAATGAAGACATGATCCCTACAGTCGGCTTCAACATGAGGAAAGTCACCAAAGGCAACGTAACCATAAAAGTAAGTCTCATCTGCGCTAATTATCACGGGTGGTTTTGTTAGATCCAGTTTTAAAGACTCTTTAATACACATTAATTATATAGTTACATCACCAATGCCTGCCATCATGTCCAACCCTGTAGCAAATATGTGTTGTTCTCATGTAGATTTGGGATATAGGCGGGCAGCCACGGTTCAGGAGCATGTGGGAGCGATACTGTCGGGGCGTCAACGCTATAGTGTGAGTATCATCTGCTGTTTGTCCCCTCAGACACTTTTAAAATGGTTTATTCCACTATCTACCCTCTACGATACTTGATTCTGATTGGTCAGTGGCATCGAGCAGTTAGATAGGTTTGTTTAATGACCACTAAAAATGAGCTAGATGAAAGAGAATTTAAAATTAAGCATATTATATTGTAGCTAAATACTTTTTGCTGGTTAGTCCATAGAAAAAGGCAGCTAAAATTGCAGATTAATAATAAATAAATATACACTACTGTTCAAAATTTTGGGATCTGTAAGATTTCATGTTTTTGAAAGATGCCTGTTATACTCACCAAGATTGTATTTATTTGATCAAAAATACAATAAAAACAGTAATATTGTGAAATAAATGTTTTCTGTTTCAGTATTATGGAAATTAGCCATTTGGCACATTTACAGAAGTGTTAATTAATGTGCATAGTCCTTATAAATAAATTAAAGTAAAAAACAAAACAAAATATATTTTAAAATATAATTTTTTTTATTCCTGTGATGGCAAATCTTTCAGCATTATTACTCCAGATGTTACATGATCCTTCAGAAATCATTCTGATATGCTTATGTGCTGCTCAAGAAGCATTTCTTTATTTCATGTCCATTAATGTACTTATTTGTTAAGTAGCTGTGTAATAAGGGGGATAATGTACAGTCAGCCAGTCATTATCTCAAAATAAATCTCTTCAGGGTGATCGAGGCTGCTGTGCTTTCGTTTTAAGGTCTTGATCACTCAGTCAAGGTTTATTTAGCAATAATGATTGGCTGATTATATTATCATGTAAGTGTTAATTTTTACATTAGTGTATTATTAAGGACTCCATAAAGAGCTGTTGGTGTTTTCAGGTACATGGTGGATGCTGCAGATCGTGAAAAGGTGGAAGCCTCAAGAAACGAGCTACACAATTTGTTAGACAAACCACAGCTGCAAGGCATTCCTGTAAGACGAATACTCTTTTATTATTGTAGCTGATCATTTCCCCTGTGCTGTTAATGGAGGACTGTTTGTCTTATTAATACTTCCTGCTGTTTTATTACTGCTGAACTTACCAAAACAATAGGAAAACAAGCCTAGCCATCGCACCACACCTTTTCCAGATCTTTCCAGAGCTGCTGTGTGGTATTTAAGGAGCATGACTAAGCATCTCTACCGTCAGCTCCTGTGGTCCGAGATGTCCTCACTGGGGGCACTATAGGTCTTATCTTCAGCAGAGAAATCAGCATAGAGGAAACAGTTCGCTCATTGATTATCTGTCTGTAGGGAGTGATGTGGCAGTGCCGGCCACTATTTGCTAAAGCCGCCAATTTAAAAAGACAGCTTTATCACGATCTGATGTAGGACCAACACCCAAATACATAAATCTTTAAGCACTGAAAGCAAAAATGCCAATGTGAAATGTGCAGTTTAAATCTAAAGACAATTTAGGAGGTGTGTTGTGGGTGATTTAATGTTACTTTGTCCTCCACAGGTACTTGTCCTTGGCAACAAAAGAGACCTCCCTATTGCGCTAGACGAGAAACAACTCATTGAAAAGATGTAAGATGTTTTTTTTTTGCATTACTTGATCTTTTTTCAAGCTATTCCTTGACTAAGTTTTTGGCCATGAGAGTGAGAGATTAATTTAGTGTTTCCTGCTTTATACAGACCCATATAGAGTGCAATAGTCGGGTACCGAATTCATTCATTCATTCTCCATAGGGAAATTGATTTCGAACGATAATATAAACCTTTAAAGACAGCCATACTTTGAGCTATGAGGTTGTAAATTGATGAAATTTGCTTCTGCTGAAGCTGTCAGCCCACATTATTGCAGCTTATTTTTAAAATAATTGTTTATTGTAATTCCTGGGGAAAAACTACATTACCCATAATGCTGTACAGAAAATTACACCAATTGGAGTCGAAAAAAGCAACACATCAAAATAGTTCTTTAGCTCCGCCCACTCCCATCATGAAGCACTGCAAATGATGCAGTCAAGTCGATCTCTATGCTCGCAAAATACTTAAAATATTTGTGTGAGAATATATATATATATATATATATATATATATATATATATATACACACATATATACTGTATATATATATACACACACACACACATACATATATATATATATATATATATGCACACAAATATACATATTTTGCAATAACCTTAAAATATATTGTTTTGTATATACTATATTGTAAATGAGTAGTTTTATATTTCTCCATGGTTTTTAATTCAATTATGCTGTTTGCAATGCTTCATGGGATTGTAGTTCTTTCCCTCATTAAAGCCGTTAAGTACACAGTCTTGTACCTTTGTATTTTTGTCTGATTTTCAAATACTTTTTTGCTTCAGATCAAAGTTTGTAGTTTTGGGATTCACCTCATAGCTGATTGGCTTCATTCATAGCTTTTAACAAAGAATTTAAAAAAAAAAATCCCTATGGGAAAAATTAATGGAAAAAAATACTTCGGGAACCAGCACCACTGAAAAAGGGGGCGGGCACTGTTAAACTCTATTGCTGTCATATGATGACAGTATGATCTCTGGATGCTTTTGATTGTAATGAATTTTTTAACATCACTGCATCACCTTCCTCTTTTTAGACTTCTTCTTTTTTTGGGGGTTATTTCAAGTCTAAAATATACTATGGCAGTTCTGTACACTTGCTAGCACCAAACCTATCCTCATTCCCCTGGGTTTTTTTTTTTTTTTTTCTGGGATTTTGTGACATTTCCACAGTCAGGTGACAATAGAAAAAGTTCATGTGAGGCTACTCTCAAAAATAGCGAATGATATTTCCTTTTCTGCAGGAACCTGTCTGCCATTCAAGACCGAGAGATCTGCTGCTACTCCATTTCATGCAAAGAGAAAGACAATATAGGTGAGAGTTGCTGCATTTTATACACATGCAAATATAAACTGATAACTGGTCAAAATTTCTTTTCAAACTTTTCTTTTTTAGATATTGTCCAAAGTTTTAATACACTTCCATTAAAAAAATGAGATTTTTCTGACTATTATTTCATATGTCAGGCTTTACTGGGTTAATTTGAAATAACCAAATTCTATGAAAAAGTGAGAGTGAGAAAGGCATGGAGAACATTATGTGTGTTCAGAAGAAAGGCCTGGTGGAGTTTGAGTATATTTACAATACTGAATCAAATGACTCATGAACCACCTCACTGTGACTCACATTTCAGCGATTGAGAGCTCTTTTGTTCCTTTTAGTTTGATTTTTTTTTTCTTTTTTTTTTCTTTCATCAAACAGTAGTCATGGTGGTTGTGATTTCATCATTTCCGCTAATCTGAGAAGCCATCCATTTGCCATCATTACACTACATTACTCAGTTTTTATTAGCTTTACAAATAGGTAATTGGCAAAGAAAAGCCAATGTGTTTTCTTGTAAAGCAGCAGTTCCCAAACTATGACACATACTTGTAATATTGTAGGTGCGTCCCAATTTGCTTACTTATGCACTATTCTGTGTCGTTTTGTAGTACTAATAGTGAGTAGTGTGTTCACACTGTAAATTCCAAATACAATGGGAGGGGGGTGGCAAATAACCTTCTAAAATTCATACACTATATGGTTGAGTACATAGTGCATAAGTATATAGTGTATCAGTGTATAGTGTGTCATTGGGGACGCAACTTATGTAAAACGTTTTTCGTGAGATATTTACTTAAATTTTGTGTTAAAAGCGTCACTGATAGCATTTATTATCATTAATGTCTTCAAATAGCTGCATATAAGAAAGTTAATTAGCATATTTGAATAATGAGCCATTGACAGTTTAATTAAACACTAAACTGTCCTCCATAGAGTGCTGCAAGAAGGAGTCCTAAAATCCAAAAATGAGCATTTTTGCTAATTTCTGGTTCCATTGTCAAATGGCCCCAAAGTCAATGGGTTTCTAAATGGTTTTTGGTTAAATGCCTGAAATAAGGTGTAATACAAGCTCAAGATATAATCACATTTCATTCTATGACATAAAATATCTCGGTAATACATGACTAATACATGATTTTTTTCAAGCTTTTATGTATCTTTAAAAGGATGGTTGCTAACAAGTATCTAAATGAGACTAAAGAGGTTGTCGGGGACATTAAGCATCATCACACCAATCAGGAAAACTCATCGATTCACTAAGCCTTATTGTGTTCAAACTATTCTAACTTAAACTTCCTAAAGTGTAGATTTTAAATCAAGATTGAAAGAGAAGCTTAGTGGTGGTGCAGCTGTAATATAGTTAGTTTGGCAATTGTATTTAGGCTTCAAAAATCATAAAATTTGTGTGCATTTGTAAATATTAACCAGGCTGATGCTAACATCTAGGTTGGCCTACAAAAACGTCATCCCTGCAGCATTTTTTTACTCCCAGTTTTGATTAAATTTTAGTAGACATGCTGAAAAATGAATTGTTCTCATTTATTTTTTAAAGCTGCAGTGTGCGATATATTGTTGTTATATTATAAGACATTTTGCAAGCAACATTACTTTTGAATCGCCGTAGCAATATTTTGAAAGCACTACAAAGTTTACACTTTTCTGGAAATTAACATGTGAATACTTCAGTTTGGGAGAAGATGTGAAGTGCATCAGAAGATATTATATAATTGTCTTAATTGTTAATCTCTTCCTCTCTCCTCGTTCTTCCTGCAGATATCACATTGCAGTGGTTGATCCAGCATTCAAAATCTCGGAGAAGTTGAGATCCAAGTCCCTCTCAGCCGCATCTGTCTGTCCAGTAGCTGCCCGTCTCATTCATTCTCTGTTACACACAGACTGTCAGTAATGCATCTTCACCGGTGGGCCTCAGACTTATCTCAACTCATGATTTGCTACCATTCGGCCTGTTTTGTTGGCTAAATGGATTATATTTTTACCTAAACTTCTTTTGACCATTGACAAAGCGACATGGTTTAGATTTGCTTTGGAATTTGCCTCCTTTCTCCATGAAATAAGTTTTTAGGTCTGTGTTATTGTTTTGAGGGATCATTTGGTCTGCTTAGCTTAATTCTTGTATTATTTTGTATAATTTAAAGCTCTAAAGCATTTTATTCCCCCAAGTGAAGTCAAAGAGAAGTTGGAATGAACATTTGAGTAACTAGTATTATGCATTTAGAGCTTCAATACATTTTAAATGTACACTACCATTCAAAAGTTTGGTGGAATTCAAGAATTGAGTAAAGAAAAGTTTGCTGAACTAAGAAAATTAATACTTCAGCAAGGTGCATTAAATTGATCAAAAGTGACAGTAAAGACATTTCTATTTCAAATAAATGCTGTTTTAACCTTCTATTCATCAAAGAATCCTGAAAAAAAAAAAAGTGCCTTCTACAAAAATATTAAGCAGCACAACTGTTTTCAACATTGATAATAATAAGAAATGTTTCTTGAGCACCAAATCAGCATATTAGAATGATTTCTGAAGGATCATGTGACACTGAAGACTGGAATAATGATCCTAAAAATTCAGCTTTGCTATCACCGGAAAAAAACATTCTAAAATATATTCAAATAGAAAACGGTTATTTTTAATTGTAATGGCATTTCTCAATATTACTGTTTTTACTGTATTTTGGATCAAATAAATGCAGCAATGGTGAGACTTCTTTCAAAAACGTAAAAAAAAAATCTTCCCGACCCCAAAGCTTTTGAACGGTAGTCTACAGTCAGATGATGTTTTTCCATGTGCGCGGAAATATTATTTTGGCAAATTCAAAGTTCAAAGAAAGATATTGGAGCCGTTTGACTAGTTGGATGGCTCGACATTTACCAACATCTGCCTTTCAGCAAATCAGGAAGTTCTACTGGCTGATCATCACTTAATTAATATTCATGAGTCAAGATGATAAGTATTATAATGTATCTCCCCATGTTTCATATCATCTCTATGGCTCTATCTAAATCTTTTCCTATTTGAGACTCATTACAATAACAAAGCCCAGCTCATTAATATTCATGACCTATAGCTCATGGACAAGCTTCACATGCTGTAGCCGTGAGCGTGAAACATCTCAATTCTGAAAACTGTCTTCTAATGGGATAAAGTGTATCTCTGATGATAATCTTGGCATTTACATTAATTAGTTAAGTTAAGTGCCTTCTGCAAATACACACATTTTTTAATGCCCAGTATGGATATAGTGTTATATATCGCCAAACAACTAGTCTAAACTCCCTGTAGGTGCCATTATTACCAATTTAGCACTGATTATTGTATTATTATTGTATTAATAATTTAATTACTCCTCATCAAATGGCCATCTTCATTGTCTATGCATATACACATATTAGGACGCCAATCATTACATAGTTATCTGATTGCTACAGTGAATACCAACCCATTACTGGTTAACATACAAAATAAATCATCTTTTTCACACAGTGTCAAATGCTAGCTGTTTTGCTGATCTTTTATTTTTCTTATCAAGCCCCTAAATGCTCTGAATTCTTCTTCCGGTCTTCTAAATATTAGTTTTACAGCTATAACAACTTTGCGGTTGTCTTCTGCTATAAAATGTTATTATTTATGACTTATTACTGACTCACTGAGTATTCGCTGCATGGTTCATGCGGAATAGTTTTCCACCAACACGTTGCTTGAAGACTGAGATGAATAGACTTTCTGCTCTAGCTTCAGACTGTTCTTACGTCTCTAATCACGTCTCTAATCTACCTCAGAGGTGTCATGAGCGACAGCGAACGTTCAGAGAGCTGTGAATGGAAGCTTGTTTTCACCACAGAATACAAAATAAAAAAGGTAATTGCAACCTTTTATCTCACAATTCTGACTTTTTTCTTGCAATTGCGAGATTATATCCCCCAATGCTGAATTTTTCTCAGAATCGTGAGATATAAGTGCGCAATTGCTGGTTATAAAGTCTGAATTGCAAGATATAAACAGAAACGTGAGATAAAAAGCCACGGTTACCTTTTTTGTTTTATGCCGTGGTAGAAACAAGCTTCCATAGCCGTGTACCATGATGAGAGAGATCTCAAGTCTGAATACTTCAACATATGCATGTGTTGTTCTGTGAAGCAAGTCTTAAGATTTTTTGACTCTCAAATTATATCCTTAAGATGTTTTTTTTTTTTTTTTTATAATTAATGAATCTGTCTAAAAAAATCTATAATTGAGAAGCTTTAGTTGTGCTGCCATAAAAATCCCTGATGGGTGCATCAATTGCAGACTTTTTAGCATTAGATACAAATACTAGTTGATGAATAGTTATTAAACACACACACACACACACACACCACACACACACACACACACACACACATATATATATTTGCCCAAATAAGCTGTAATGATTTTCTGAGATTTTTCTGATTATTTTTTTGGGAGGAAAAATTCAAATGTGCGCTAACTGAAGCCAGCTCATTAATTAAAATTAGTTATTTTCTTATGTGTTTTTAGGCTTTTACAGAATAGGCAGGACTGAGTCAGAAGAATGGACATTTATGGTCTTCTAAGACTGTTTATGATTGTTCAAGATTGAATGTTGTTGAACCTGTTTATGCAACATGTTTTCTTTCAGTATTTTTTTCTTTTAATTTATGTATTTTTTTCTCTTTTCAAATCAGCAGTGTAATTCCGTTTTAATTCTTAAAGTACATATTAATGATTGCTGAGACATTCCTGCAGCCTTGTAATGGAGATGAACGGAGGTCACGCTTTCACAGTTCACATCTCTCTCTTCCTTCATTCATTCATTCATTCATTCAGACATGATGTGTGCTGTTGGTTCCCAAAGCAGCAGGTCTGTGGGCAAAGCTTGTTTATCTCTGTGCAGCCTTTAAACACTATACAGGATGGTGTCTTCTCTTCTTTGTGTGACTATCATCCACACATGAAAAATCAATGGATCTGTTGCTGACTTTGTATATAAGCAAATGTAAAACTTATTTTGTTTTGCAGAGTGCTCTTAATTGTGTCTCCTGCGTTATTTTGTTTTGTGATCACTCAATATTTTTTTTTTTTAGGGTGACTGTAAGCCTGTCAATTTTGTCATTTTGTACTGTTACATTTGATGAGAAAGTTGAGAATGATTTATTTGGCTTTTGGTGTTCTAAAGTGATGTAATCAGCATTTATTCTGTTTACAGACAAAATGTAATCATGCAAACTCATTCTTTACTCCACTTTCCCCTCACATTTTTACAGCAGTTGTAAAGTCATTAAAGCTTAAATAACACAAATGGAAGTATTGTAATTGAGTAAATGCTGAACAAGTCTAAACAAAAAATATTGCGTTTGAATTTTTTGTCTGCATGAAACGGAAGTTGCTTTAGTCTTTTCTTACCTATTCTGTGTGACGCATATATCCGAGTGAAACGCTTCTCAAGCAAGAAAAGATGTAGGGCGGGACTTGATTTTGTCCATTGGGAATTGATTGGATGGTTGTGGTTTGCTATTGCTGTGATGTAATTTGAGTGACAGGTTGCCCCGCCCTCGCTCCAGTAAACTCTTCTTCAGAGCAGTGACATCGCTGCAAGAGGAAAGGGAAGTTATGTTGATTAAAGATTAATAGGGCATATATATATATATAAAGATGTTCCAAAAATAAATAAGAATTGTCAATTTTGATTTCATTGTGATTTTAAAAGTTACCATTCTTTGTCTAGAACTTCATGTATTAAAACTATTGAAGTAGCTTACATATTGAGGACTGTTTGCCTGCTTCTAGTCAAAAAAAAAAAATCATACATAGATAACAATTTACATATTACAACAATTAATTAATTTCAAACATGTACGTGCGTTTTAAAGATCATAAAAAAATAGCGAATTAATAATTACCATTTATTATTATATTATTATTGACTTGAAGAGACTATAATTTTTATTACTAAAAACTCTTAGTACTTTTATTTTCTGGTCGTCAGTTCTTGCACTGCGTAAAGAGGCCACATGGTGGCAACAGAGTGCCATATAGAGGTTCGTTTCAAACCAGGTGCGTGTCAGCTTTGAAATCCTGTTTTAATCTTAAAAGCGTGGCATAGAGAAATATCTGATTACATTTAACAAATTACTGTTGATGTATCTAAATATATATCAGCTTGCTAACTGTTGTGATCCTTGTATCATCTTTAGCACCCTTTTTTGTGTAAAGTCTCCATAGAACTTTACTATTACAGCCGGTCATTCTGGTAGGTTCTCTCATGAGAAGGAACATAAGATAAAAACACTTTGAAATGCTCTTTTAAGATTTTTGATTTGTCTATTGCTGATCTGTTTAGGTTTACTGTACACAGTGAACTGGAATACAATTCTGTAGACATGTTCCATCAATATACCTCGTTGGATCGTTGTCGCTTGATATTGCTGTGATCTAAGGTGAGTGACAGGTTGTCCTTTTTCAGTGTATTAGGCATAAGAATAAGAGTGAATATGTTCATGTGTCACATTGACGTCTGTAACTACAGCTGGTCTTATTTAAAACCGCCTCTCTGTATCATGCCAGACTTTAGTATAGCAATATAAAACAACATGAGCCCTGCCAAATCAATTTCTGCATTTCATTCAACACAATCAAATATTTGAAGGAGCATTTGAATTTCATGCATCAAGACTAATAAATCAAGAAGGTGTTTTGAGAGGTATTTTTCGGTCCGGAGGCATTAGCATGGCCTCAGTGCTGCGGTCTCCTGACACCAAACAAGATATTTTATTCACTCATTATGTCAAAACTTATGAAGGTCAAATACAGATACCTTCTCTGGACCATGTTCTACTTCACAAACCCCTGAGGTTCTTTAAACAAAGTACTGGATTTGTAGTAATGTAGTTAATGATTTGGTGGAGAAACATCTTGGGAGACTTGAAAACACTCCAAAAATGGGTTTTACAGCGATGCCATAGAGGAACCATTTTTGGTTCCCCAAAGAACATTTCAGTGAACAGTTCTTTAAAGAACCATTTTTTAAAGAACATTTTGAAGCTACAATATGTAGATTTCGCCGCTAGAGATCGCCTATTCAAAACAAAGGCGTAGCTTGATGACGCCAAGTTTGAGCGCGGAATCTTGGGGATTTCTGGAAAACTAGATTTAAACAATAAGACTGAAAGTGTTGAGCTATAACAATAATCAGTTTTCTGTCTATAAATGTAACCAAACAGTTGTTCCCTTGTCTAATAAAACATGTAAAATATTAAATCGTCTTTGGTGTCTACAAGATAAAACCGGAAACCGAGGGTAATGCGGATATGATGTCATTGCCAGGGGACTCCCAGACACGTTCCACATCCTTGGATAAAATCGCGATTTTCTCACGATTTACAAATAGTTGGAAACATTTGGGATATTGTAAGTAAGCCTACTCAACTGAACAAAATATATAACACTGGCCTAGTGGTTTTTGGATATTTTACTGCAAAAATCTTACATATTGTGCCTTTAATAGGGTGAATTCAGGTTGATTGGGACACTTTTTCCAAGTCATCTCAATGGCAAAAAGTGTCCCAATCACCCTGAATTCACCCAATCTAAAGAACCTTTTGTGGAATGGAAGTTTCATGGATGTTAGAGGTTCTTCATGGAACCATCAATGTCAATAAAGAACCTTTACTTTTAAGAGTGACAGTTGTATGTGATATGATTTGAGAGCAAATGATGGCTGATGTAGGCTTCCTTTATGGTGATATGATAACAGTTTTATGATTTTGACTACTGTGGTGAACAGTAGAAGATAGACAGGCTTAACTGGTCTTAACCTAAAACAGGTAAAACTGACTTACTCTACAGACAAGCCTGTTTTTGCACACAGCTGGAGTTTTACCAATCCTTGGAGAGCGACAAGGAACACTAAAATAAAACCTACACTGATTAATCCCATTTAGTTGAGGACTAATGAACAGCTGGTGGGATTTCTGTTGTGGTGGCAATGTAGTAAAGCTGTGGGTGGACCCAGGTGTTTGTTGATGAGGTGTGTGTGTTGTAGTTTAAGTGGAATGATTACAGGTTCAGTCCTGTATGAGTTTAAACAGGGTCATGTGTTTGGCCTTTAGTCAGAAACAGATGCACAGGGTTCTTATGAAAAATCAGCTCCTATTGTCATCATTGACAACCATCTAATTTCAGCATTAATATCTGAGTTGCATGATTTGAATTTACTGAATTCGTGCCAGATTTGCTGCAGTGGACAGATTTGCTGTTCATTTAGTCACTTAGTGATTTTAAATCAGCCATTGTTTTTTTTCTTTTTTTTCTTTTTTGGAATGCTATATTGTAAAACAACATACTATTTCTGCAATATACAGTAAGGACACCCTGTAGAGTATGCAAATTCTATGACTAACAGCTGGATATTACACTACATTTGTCATAATGTGCAATAAACTGTACAACCAAGCACACTTCCCTGGGTACTGTTTCCCACAATGCAATTTACTCAGCTTGATTTTGCACGTTCTAGTTTTTTACTATTTTTATTTTTGTATTCTAATATTTCTTTCTATTTTTATTCTATTTTTAGCATCTTTGTTTATTTTATTGTAGAATTTTTCTTTTTAATATTTCTATCTTTATTCTAGTGTAGGTTTAATATTTTATTTTATTCAAGGATTTATATTATTTTTTTATTCTAGTTTTAATATATTTTTTATTTAATTCTATTATTCTAGTTATAATATCTTTGTTCATTTTTAATATTATATTATTCTAGTATATTAGGATTAACATTTTTTTCTAGTTATATTATTTTTTATCTTTTTATTTGATTCTAGTATTTAGTTTTAATATATTTAAAATATTTTAATATTTACTATTTTTATTCTAGTATTCTAATTTTAATATCTTTTTTATTCTAGTATTCTAGTTTTGATATCTTTGTTATTGAATTCTAGTGTTTTTGTTTTAATATATTTACTATTTTTTTTCTAGTATTCTATTTTTAATATTTTTTTTATTCTAATATTCTAGTTTTAATATCTTTTTTATTGGATTCTAGTGTTTTTGTTTGAATATATTTTCTATCTTTATTCTACTATTCTAATTTTAATATCTTTTTTATTACAGTATTCTAGTTTTAATATCTTTTTATTCTACTTTTCTAGTTTAATATCTTTCTTATTTTTATTCTAGGATTCTGGTTTTAATATCTATTTCTATTTTCTCGGACTTCCAAAAGTTAAGACAGTTTATTCAAAATTGGATTATAAAGGAAATCTTTTTTTTATTTCTGATATGATAACTACACACCACTTGTTTGAATTAAACACAATGTAATGAGTTCATTGAAAGAGTATACACTGTATACTACACAGTATGCAGTACATAATATGTGACTATTCTATTCCAAACATAGCCATTTAATTAATGTGTGATCTTCTGCCAGGCTGTTCCACATACCAATAACACTGATTGGTTGATTTATATTGGCTAATATATATCTTTAATAGCTGTGCAGTCAGATTCTCACAACCGCTAAAATAAATCATTTGTGTAGAAAGTTCTGACTCATGTACAACAAGCAACACATAATCACACACACTTAAACATACAAGTAGAGTTTATCAGCACTGGAGCAGGACTCTGGAGGAAGACTGACAGCTCCCTGACAGGAATCTGACGGTGATAGGAATAAATGGGAGAGGTGCTCTCACGCCCCAGGCTTGTCACCATGCCTGCGGCCTGTCATAATAAGACAGCGCTGCCCGCACAGGGTAACAGATTATGAGGCATTTCCCCTGGAAGGGGCTATGGTGAGATTATGTGGCCTGTGCAATTAAAAGCATCAGTCCTGCAGGTCTTTTTAAAGTCTTGAGAGTTTGGTAAAGTTTAAGTGCATAAAATTACACAGAAAACCAGGAACCAGAATATCATAGTAGTCTTAACACCACTGCATGTGTTTTTCATGGACAAGAACCACGTTCCTCAAAAAATGTAAAAATCTTTATTTATTACCTCTTTCCCCACCAGTGTTTTCTTTTTCTTCTCTCTTTTTTTTTTTTTTTTTTTTAAAGTTGCCACCCACTGCCAGCATTTTTGATCATTTTCACAAAACCCCCAGAATATTTTATTGTATCTGAACATGAAATATATATTGAATGGTCCCTCTGCTTTTTTTTTTTTTTTTTTTTTTTAATCAACATTTGAATGTGGGTAAGTTTAATAAAAGCAACATTTTGAACAAAAAGCTGAGAAAATCATGTTTTTGTGAAAGGTTACGTCTAGATCGGATTCAGAATGATAATCAAAACATAGATGGAGTAGACTGAGTCCATCAACACCCCCAAAGCTTGCACAGTCCTATACCTCATCCCGGGTCGACATTTCGCATTATTTTACACGTGTAAGCAGTGCTTCTATCGCTTGTTTCTGCTTCTTCATCTGTGTTTTGATCAGGAGATTCTGTACTCTTTCAGAAGGTGCTTGATAGCGCCCCCTACTGTATAACAATGAAAACATGGATTGCCGTAAAATTCTGTCAATGGTGGGGAAGCGTTGTGTCATAAATTATGGAAATTTCCGTCAGTGGCGGGGAAAGAGTTAAGTATGGAGCCCCGCATATATATCGTGCCCACGAATTAAGAATTCATTCCCTTGATTTTCTAATTCGTTCCTTCGTTTTAGTTACATTGCGGCCATGAATTAAGAATTTGTTCCATTGGTTTACTAAATCATGGCCATGTTGTAATAGTTAGTTCCCTTATTTGAGGGTATACGTTTACACGACAACGATATGCTTAAAACGGAGAAGTTTTTCCTTTGAATTTTCCACAAACAGACGACACCGTTGTCAAAACGATCCCCATTCATACGAATCCGTGAAAATGACTAAAAACACTGTATTCTGATGGCAGGCCATTAGACGGCGATGAAACTATAGATTAAACATGTAATACGCATGTGGATGACGTCATCGTTTTCACAGATTCGCGTTTTTGATGTTTACACGGAGACTGTTTTCAAAACCTTGCACTTTGAAACCCATTTTTAAAAGTTTGTGTTTTCAGGCACCCAAACGAGGGAATGAATTCTTATTTCAAGGCCACAAGATATATATACATTTTTCTCCACGTGTCATGTGCGGGGGCTCTGTAATTAAGCCCTTTATTCATTTATTAGTTTCAAATGGGTGTCGTTTTAGGTTTTCACTCTTTGAATCAAATGTGCTGCAGTTTATAATGGCACCACGTCAAACTTCGTGCACGTATTGAGTGTTATTTTATCTTTGCAACTTGTGCATGCTCATCCCTCTCCCCATCTCTCTGAGAAAATGATTTCACTTTAACCTCCAGACAACGTAATGATTGAATGAATCACACCTTTTAATTTCTCACTCTTTGCCTGAGCAGCGTGGCAAAGCTGAAAGCTCTCACCTCTGCTGCCAGAACTTGAAGTGCTCAGAGTCCCTGCAAATTGTCTCTCATCCTCTCGTTTATCTGCTCGGGGAGAAAAGCCCCCATATCTCTCGTCGTCTGTTAACACGGACACGATGTTCCTCTTCAGAGCACTCCAAATGGAGCTGTGATATGTTCTTATTCATCCGACAGGAGCTGAGATAGAGTCCTGTGCTATTCTCTGACACTTTGGAACTGCAGCATGTTTTGACCTATTATGCAACTATTTATATTCTATAATATAGCTTTTTATTTCTTTCTACATTTTTTGTGCTTACTCAGAAAATAGACTTTTGCTGGATTTGTTCGATTTAGTTAATAGTTTAGCTAATAATGCAACACAGTTCCTGAACATTAGAACTTAACTTTATTGAATACACAGTTAATTAACAAGTTCTAAAAGTTTCTTTTTCTTTTTCTTTTTTTTTTTTTTTAGCAGTGCCATAGAACAACTATTTTTGGCTCCCCAAAGAACCGTTCAGTGAACAGCTCTTAAAAGAACCATTTTCTTCTAGTGTGAAGAACTTTTTAATAATCTAAAGAACCCTTTTCCACTATAAAGAACCTTTTGTGCAATGGAAAGTTTCTATGGATGTTAAATTTTATTCATGGAACGATCGATGGCAATAAAGAACCTTTATTTTTGTAGATGTGTAGATGATTAAGAGTTGATTAAGGGTCATTTAAATCACTCTCACTCCCTCATTTGAGAATAAAATTCCTGCACTTACAGTAAACGGCCAGCAGAGGCAGCAGCTCTCAGTTTGATACATGCTTTGAAGTATTTTAAAAAAAGTAGAGGTTTGAAAGGTTTGTCAAGCAGTTTTTTGAGCACATCTATCACTATTTTTTACTCAAAAATACATAGTGCATTAGTTGGACATTACTGGAAAAAACAAATAGTTGTTTTTAGCATGATTTGAGCTAAAGAAGCAAAATTGACATTTTATTGTTTAGTGATGTTACTGAAATGTAATTTTGACAAACAGTTTGACATTTCAGTCTTTTCCCATTGAAGCAAATAAGTTGTATTGCAGATGTGTGTGCATGACTAGGGTGTTTCCAAGATGGCTGCCAAGTGAACTGTGTTTATTGTTTGACAGAGTGACAGTTTGACTCCTGTTAGTCCAGGTTGTGGTGAGTCACCTTTACTAACAGAGACTGATGATTGAAAACTGTAAGCACCTCTCCTGAAACTTTTGTTACTATGTTAACATGTTATGTAGCCTGGTTAGTTTGTTGTCAACCTTGAAAAACTGGTATCATTGGTGTATTTAAATAATTATGATTCTAATTACTTAGTTTGATCAGTCGATAAGAATAATTGATAAGTAATAGCTAATGAGTATCTTAAAACTTGCTGGCTTATATACATTAATTGAGAATGAAGGCTGTTCTTTAAGTGTTTTACCATCTCAACCCAGCTATTGGACAATTTTGCTCTTTAAGTGGAAATATCTGTATTGCAGCTCAGAGAGCTGAGCAGATTACAGGTTTATGTGAAAATGGCAATGCTATTTGTGTGTTCCTGGTTTGGTTTGTTTGTTAAAAGCTTTGTTTTATTTCACAGACCGTTCCATGAGTAGAAAGTAAACTGTTTAACCTAGTGAAATACACTAATTGGAATGGAATGAAAGCATTAGGATGGGCTTTTGCACTGTTGTTTTGCAATAAACTCTAAACTTCTTGTCTTAAGAACATTAAGGCATTGACATTGTGTACTTTTCCATGTAAATTACAAATTAAAGAGTCTAATTTTATAGGGTAATTACATAAGGAAGAAGTTAGGGGTTCACAGGGAAATGGATCGTATCACATTAGTGGTTTGTACAAGGATGCTCTGTTTAAAGTCAGCATGAAATCAAAATGGAAAATTTTAAAATAAATTTCTTTTCTTTTCTTTTATTTCCTATTTATTTTCTTAATGCATGCAGTTTTGTTATTATAAAAGGAGTTTATTAATTTTTTGAACCTCATAATCTTTTAAAGTTGGTATGAAATCAGAACTGATCCTATTTTTTTTTTCTCAAAGCATTTTATTGGTCTTAGTGTGAATAATTAATTCATGCATTTATTATTTTATTTTATTTTGACTTAGTAATCACAATACAGTAGTAAAGTTGATCACAACTTCTGTTTCATGCTGACTTTAAGAGCAAGTTGATTTTATCGTTTGCTCTGATATTTTTAACCGGTATTTTTTGTCCCTCAGACCAAAGAGTTTTGCATCCTATCTGAGATCAGGGAACACCTCATTAGTAGCCCTTACTATACACTAATTTGTGTACAAATTTGTGTCAGATCTACTCATTGCTTCTTTACAGAAGTGACATAAGTTGTTGCATTGTGACAATATAGTTTTAGGGTTGCAGGCTTGACTTTCATTCCCGACAGGCATCAGTAAATAACTTGTTAGGTCTGGAGCAGGAGTTGATTTGGGACTCGATAGCGTGTCAGTGTTCATCTTGCCGCTGTGAATGTCATTAAGAAACATCTGGCCTGGAGCAAAGGCAATGGGAAAACTCGCTTTCCAGCTGAGTCCAGACTTACAGCATGGTGCAAATGTGAGAACTAACAATGTAGATGAATATATGTATTATTTTTATTCAGATTGTGCAGCTTTTCTTATGGATTTAAGACTTGTTTGCACGTCATGTGCATTTATTGAAGGACTTTTGTAAAAACTTTTTTAAGTAAGCTAAACATTTATCACATTTTGTTGCTTACTTCTATGTGTGATCTATTTGCTTAACCATTAGACGCATCTTTGAAAGCTGACGGTGTTCACCAAACAGTTCATTTTTTTTGTTTCAAGTTTTGTAGGAAAGCTGCTGAGCCTTTCACATTCAACAAACCCATTTGGGCTTAGAATTGATAATTTTTTTTATTTTCAAGGTCGTTTAGCGACCTGAAGGTGTTCGTTCTGTAGCGTGTGCGTTCATGCCTTTCTATCGCTCCTGCTTCACTCTTTCTATCTGCCCAACACTTTTCATTAAAAGTCATAGGTTTAGCTCTGGGGGCACTGATCAAATGGGAAAAGGAAATACATTTTCATTCCTTCCAGATATTTCAAAAGTACCTTATATTTACATATAGATTGAGTATTTATCAGGAAAGCAGCGGTGAGGGCAGATTCTCTTGTAGTTCATTTTCTAAGGCCTTGTTGGATTTATGTATTTTTTTATGGGCTGAAGATGTAGGGTGAGCAGTTGTAATTATTTGAACAGGATGTCTACATTATTTGAAATCATAACTAAGCATAAGCTTATGGGAGTTTGAACTTCTGTGTCACCTCTTCAGTAAGTGAGTCATAAAGCAGAGGATGAACATCATGTAAGCATGTATGCGTTCACTTTTTGTCTGTTTAAAGTTTGTGAATGACAAAATGAGTTATCCATTTAGCAGCAAAGCCATTAGCAGGACTGATTACTGTTATGGTTTTTATTATTGTTCAACCTCATTCCCCCATTTTCCTCTCATTTTTTTCCCCGTTCCTTCTCCAGCATTAACCTTTATCTCTTCCATTTCTACCTTCAGTCCTGCATAGTCCTCTTCTCTGTGCCGTCAGCTGACTGCATTGATCAATGCTCTGTTCTCTCTGAACCGATACTGGGTCATAGGGAGCTGTTTTTAGAGACTATATTTGTGAATAAATGACCCCCGTGTTTGCTGAGTTTTAGAAAATAAGGACAATGGAAATGGTCTGTGGTTCTGTGCTGGAATTCTTTAGTCTTTGTTTTGGTGATTTATCAGGTGTTGGAAGCATCCAGAGAATTTGAAAAAGTCCTTTCTTTCTTTCTTTCTTTCTTTCTTTCTTTCTTTCTTTCTTTTGTCCGTCCATTCTTTGTCCTTTCTTTCTTTTACTATGAATTTTTTTTTAACTCCAGTTATATAACAAAATTATAATACAATGATGAAAAATGTCCTCATGAATTATCAGAATTATCAGTACAACAAATAATAGGGTGATGTATAGATATAAAATTGTTTATTACTTTTTATATTTACTTTTTGAAATTACAGTAAGGGAATGAGTTTTTTTTATATATATAAAAAGGGGTTGGACAATGAAACTGAAACATCTGGTTTTATGGTTTTTCCACAAAAATGTATTAGTATGGTGTAGGGCCTCCTTTTGCGGCCAATACAGCATCAATTCATCTTGGGAATGACAGATACAAGTCCTTCACAGTGGCCGGAGGGATTTTGAGCCATTTCTCTTTCAGAACAGTGTCCAGATCACTATGTGATGCTGGTGGAGGAAAAAGTTTTATGAATTGCTCCTCCAAAACACCCCAAAGTGCCTCAATAATATTCAGATCTGGTGACTGTGCAGGCCATGGGAGATGTTCAACTTTAAATTCATGTTCATCAAAGCATTCTGTCACAAGTCTTGCTGTGTGTATTGGTGCATTATCATGCTTATGCACAGCACCCCCTTCAGGGTGCAATGTTTGAACCATTATGTGCACATGGTCCTCCAGAATGGTCCAGCAGGGAATGTCATGATATTGCAGCCCAAACTATCACTGATCCAGCCCATGCTTCATTATGGGCAGCCACAGTCCAGGTGTTAAGCCTCTTTGGGACTTCTTCACACACTGTAACTCCCACGGATGTGAAAAAGACAGTGAAGGTGGACTCATCAGAGAACAGTACATGTTCCACATTGTCCACAGCCCAAGATTTGCACTGTCGACACCAATGAAACCGAGATTTGGCATTGGCACGAGTGACCAGAGGTTTGGCTATAGCAGCCCGACCATAAATATTGACCTTGTGGAGCTCCCAATGAACAGTTTCGGTGGAAACATGAGAATCGAGGTCCAAATTTAATTGTGCATTGATTTGGGCAGCTGTGGTTTTTGGTTCTTGGATACAATCCGGGTTAGTACCTGGACATCCCTTTGAGACGGCTTCCTCTTGCCTCGACAGTTGCTCCTGTTGGATGTGGTTCGTCCTACATGGAGGTATGCCAACATTACCCTGGATAATTGTGAATCCTCCAACAATATATTGGCCAGTGTTTCAGTTTCATTGTCCAACCCCTGTTTTCTTCAAGCAACATGTAATTTCTTATTTCTTCCCTTTCGGGTGAAATATCACATAGACATGTTTCAAATGGTTTTGTCCCAAAGTTCACCCAAAAAGCTTTAGAATCTGTCATTTTTACTCAACAGTGGTGGCAAATACCAAGAAACTTCGGAGATAGAACCATACTTTCCATGGTATATTTGTGTAAGAGAACTGTAAATGAACTCGTTTTCAAAATAATCAACAAAGTCCTAGTTTTCTAATTAATAAATAATTGAAAACTCATTATCCATATTAAGGTATTTTCTGTATGATGTTCTCTAGACATTCTGAAATAATTATCAACACTGAAACACAAGTTGTTTGTTTAGCGCCTGTTAAACAATTAAATTTAGATTGAGCGCTCATTCGACTGTTGTTACAGTTGGCAAGCTTTCCCTCAAAAGTGCTGCGCTCTGTTGATCAAACATTACCCAGGACAGCTTTCTGCTTTTTCAGTAAATACCTCGGCGCTGCTTCGGTTCTGTTGCTTTTCTGCAGCCGTGTGGCATAAAAGCGCTTTTTGCAAACTGAAATAATGGTTAATTATATGGATTGGTAACAGATGCAGCAGTCACCGCAACGTCGCTGGTCCTCGAGACCACAGTGAGGAAAGAAAATATACATTTGCCCTGCATTGCAGCCACCTGACTGCTGTTCAACATTTACTGTTCAACATGACACACTGTTTTGACAGAGAAGAGAATGAGAGGGAGGGAAACGTATATGTGTTGAATGAATATAGCCATATTCATCGTTATCAGAGTTAATAATGCATGATGCACTTTTTTTCCCCTGTGTTAATACTCCTGGTTTCCATGTCAAATTCTGAGAGTGTTTAATGGACCGTTCATTAGTTTCAGCAGATTAATAGTGCAGGTTTCCACTCAGCCAATTCTCTCTGACAGGAGTTGAGCCTTTTCCAAATTACACTTTTATGCCGTCATTTCTGTCAAAGAGCTCTGAATGAAAGATAACCTTGTTGGCTATATAATTAGCAAAGAATTTGACCATAAATGGAAAATCAAACTCATTTAAAGGGTTAGTTCAACCAAAAATGAAAATTCTGTCATTATTTACTCACCCTCATGTCGTTCCAAACCTGTAAGACTTTCGTTCATCTTTGGAACACAAATGAAGATCTTTTTGATGAAATCTGAGAGCTTTCTGTCCCTCCATAGACAGCTATACAGCTTTGACACTTTAAAAAGTTCATACATAGATCATAAAACTAATCCATATGAATTGAGCAGTTTAGTCCAAATTTTCTCGATTGCTTTATATGATGAACAGATTTAATTTATGCTTTTATTCACATTTATAAAATGATTAGTTCCTGTCCTTGATTCTGATTGGTCAATAGCTGTGTTTTATTCACAATAAAACACGGCTATGACCGCTTCACCCAACGGTTCAGTGTATCACTACACAACACCCTTAGCAACCACTCTTAGCAACGTAAACTGTTTGTTCTCACTTGATATTGTTTATTGAAGCTTCCTGTATTATGAAGAAGAGTATTGTGAGAAAAAGATCGAGTGAGCAAGTTTATTACCTGCATTCAGATTTAGCATTTTCCTTCAGGTCAGTCCTATGTTCATAATAAAAAATCGGTGAATGTCCGATGTATTATCTTGTCCTTTTAACATTTAAGGGGTTTTCCCGTGACTGACAGCGCTAGTCAAAGCATTTGTCAGTTGCGTCTTGTTCCGTGTTCACAACAATTCAGTCTTTTCAATGTAAAAGTCTTTGCTACTGACTGACACACTCATAAAGACAGTCTTTGCCATCCATCTAATGGCGTAATAATGTAACTTCTGTTGCTGTTGACGGTCAGGGACTATTTTTTCCGGTGGAAGGAAGGCTTTTAGTGAAAGTTTACTTCATGAAAGTTGCATTGATACATATTTTTGGCTTTAATATTTGTATTGTGTGGTAATCGTTTTATGAAAGCAATAAGGTACTCGAGGCTACTTCTGTATCGTGAATAAGTCACGGCTGAAGGGGTTGCATGGCTGAAGCTAACAACGCCCTTTAGCCGTGACTTATTCACGATACAGTACAGCCTCTCGTACCTTATTGCTTACATAAACATTGATCAGCGAACATAAACAGAAGCACAACCGAACATGCTTGACGTGCGAAAACAAACCTCTTGCGAAGCTCAAAAGTGCTGCGTAACACACGAGAATGAACCTCATTGGTTCTCGCACGTCAAGCAAACATGCTTGAGCTTCCGTTTACCACAACTAATGTGTGAGTTGATGAATGTTTATATGTGAATAAAAGCCTAAATTCAACCTGTTTATCATATAACGCAACACTTTTTGAAGCGTCAAAGCGTCAGTTGTGTAGCTGTCTATGGAGGGACAGAAAGCTCTCAGATTTCATCAAAAAAATCTTAATTTGTGTCCCGAAGATGAGCATGAGTTTGGAACGACATAAGGGTGAGTCATTTATGACAGAATTTTCATTTTTGGGTGAACTATCCCTTTAAGAACTATTCAAAGGAAAGCGTAGCAATTACAGCTGCAGAAAGTGTTTGTGTCTTGTTAAAAGTAGTTCAGAGTCCTTTAAATATTTCCCTGAAGCTTTCCATCAGATACAGCATTGATATTTATAATGATATGAGATTGTGATGATTGATGGATCCAAGGAAGTGCGGTTTTACTGTAGGCATCCCAATACAATGCTGGGCGTGTAAAGGTTTGTGGTGTGCATGTCTGTTCACATTAACTGCAGCACAGTCTCACAAAAATTCTATTAATATTCTATTCTAAAATTTGTAAAACCTCATCCATAAATAAATAAAATCTCTCCTGCAAGTATGAGCAAAATGCCTTAGAAATGGTTTTGATTCATTTGCATGAAAATTGTGGACCCAAATTGAACAGACTTTTCGTGATAATCTGACTGAATAGAAATGACTCATCACTTTTGTAGAACGAAATTCAAGGAATGCTCACACAGGCATTGACAGAGATGTAAATGAAAATTCCTGCGTCAGGTTGTGCAAATTGAAAAAATTTGCCATGTTAGGCCGGACCCCAGACCTCCGCTCACCCTTGTGGGTGTCACTGTGGAATGTCACTATGATAGCCACGTCCTCGGTGGTCCGATTATCCCTCCTCTCCGTCATTGTCTCTCCTCATCCTTGTCCTTCAGTCTTAAGACCTCCCTTTTCCCCCCATTGTTCGTGTCCTGTCCCCCCTCTTCACCCTCTCATGCCCCCTGTCGACCCCTCACCCCGGTCCCTCTGTCTCCACACTAACTGGCTCTTCACTAGCTGCATTCTTGGAGTGGCTGTCCATTCAGGTTGGTCTCTCGGCCCTGATGGATGGCCTGTCGTAGTAATCTGGACAGGGTAGAGTCTATTCTGGTTTTTCACGCAGCATCCCCTCCTCTGGTTTTATCACAGTTGGACTTATTGAGCTGTCATTTGTCTAAGTCTCAAGTTCCCAACACATAGACCTTGGCCTTTTCTGGTTGGGTAGTTCTTCTCATGACAATGTCCATATTTAACCGAGGAAACCTTGTCCTTAGATGCTCCTTTTTCAGTGCTGAATTTTATTAGCTTAAGACTCCAAATATATTTAATCAATGAGTCTGTATTTTGACATTACTATTAACTTGAGAGCTGTCAGACTGATTGAGTATGACATATGGTAGATATGTTGAAAACAATGTACATCTAGTTTACATGAAGAATTACATCTGTCAGAAAGTATGTAATTTGTGGATCCAATGCAAATAAATTCTGCAGTCAATCCGATCAAATAGTACAAATCTGATCAAACAGTGCAGTTCAATGTTGATTTCATGTGACAATATTTGTATAACACCATGGAAACCACAGACAGGATGCTGTGTGTTTGTATCATCTATCTTTTTGTTTTGGTTGTTTGACATCTTGTATAATGGCAAGGATTAATAAACGCTCTATTGTATCCGATGCTTTCGAGCTGCGCTACAGATGGGAAGTTGCCTGAGGGGAAACTCTTGTTCTTGTTGGTTATAGACATTCCTTTCTATTTATTTTCTTCTGAAACATTGCTAATATTTTTTCCTGATATAATTAATCTCAGCCACACCTCAGGTGGCAGCTCATTTCTTGAACTTCCTTTAAGGTGAGGGGAAAATAGTGTTTCCATTTTCCAAAACATACTTTGTGAAGTGTTGCATCCGGATCAAACAAGAAATAATTGCATCTGTTATTTGCAGTTGTCATGGATTGTGCTTTGTCCTTATATGAATAAATGCTGAAAGAGGAATGCAGTTTCCTTTATAGCCTTTGCCAAACATTTGGGAACGCCCTGCGTTCTGACCCAGTCGTTCCAGCGTTGAACTCGTTGTTATTCTCAGCTATACAGATCAGCATTCGCAGTGATTTTAATTGCCATTAAAATTGGTGGCATAAAACACATGCTGTTTTATTTTCCTAATGGAAAATTTAAGTTGTCAGTTTACCTTCATATCCACTTAGACATAATCATAATATCAGCATTTTAGAACCTTCAGTAAGTAACAAAATATGACAAACAAAAATGACAAACGGAGAAGGTCTTAGCGTCAAACATTCATACAAAAGACCATATACCAAACATCTTTAGGTGCGTAGATCCAACAACAATTCAAAAATGCCAAAAAGCTTGTATCAATTTATTTTTTGCACGTTGATGTATATTTGGCCTCTGTATAATAAATTGATACAAGCTTTTTGGGCGATTTTGATTTTGATTTTGAATTCTTATGTTAACTTTCATGCAGATCCCATTTAGAGCACTGGATACTGACAATAAAGAAAATGATCAATAAAAACAAACTAACTTTATTTATAGAATACTTTAATCCCATAATGGCAAAACAGCTCTTGTTCTGGCATGAAGATCATCATAAGGAGGTCTCAGGATCAGCTCCAGCTGTAAATGTTTATGGCCTGTGCTGTTGACTTCTGTATTCTCTTTGGGATGGTGTGGCGGCCAGCTCTCTGTATTGGCTCTGGTCAATGGAAACCTCTGCCAAAACATACTCTATTACAACAGAGGAATTTTTAATAGACTTACCCAGCATTCATGAGAGTCTTTTTCAACAGCTCTCTATATTAGTATAAAACTAATATTGTGTGACAATGAAAAACTTGGTTGTTCATGTTTCTTCTGTAGACCCATAGAGGTTTATTCCCAAAGTCCCGAATTAATTTGTGGCGACTGAGGCTGGTTTCATTCAGGGTTTAGTTTGAGATATACACACAGGACATCCCTTGGGGTTTCTATACTCGTTCTTATTCTTTGCTCCACTCAAACCCCCATCCTCTCCACCTACCGTTGTTCGAAATCAGATTTCTCTTAATTCTTTACTTTTTGTTCTTGTTTCTTTTGTAATGTTGGTCTTTTTTGCTTGGTTCATTTTGGTCCCAAGGGACACTACATGCAACATGATGACAATACATCATTTATTTCTTTCTTTATTTATTTAGAGAAAAATCACAATATAGTAGGCAATGTAAAATAGATTAAAGCCTGTAATATTGTCTCGTTGTGCTGTGGGGTAGAATAATTCGTATTACAAATAGCTCTAGCTTTTATTTTCAGGGATTTTAAGGTATCAAGCACCCTGTGCAAAATGTATGAACTATATATATATATATATATATATATATATATATTAAAATAATTTAATGTTATAAACATTTTAAAAAATAAAATAAGTTAAATTAGTAATTTATTATATTATATTATATTATCAGTTCTTTTATATAGTTATTTTTATTTTCAAAGTTCTAGTTGAATATTTTTGTCTTTTGACTTTCTCTTTTTTCATCATCTTTTATTATATTATATTATATTATATTATATTATATTATATACATTCTCAATTCTTTTATATAGTTATTTTTTAGGATTTTAAAAGTTTTCAGACTAGTTTGGTATTTTTCTTTTGACTTTCTAATTTTTATTATTATATTATATTATATTATATTATACATTCTCAATTCTTTTATATAGTTATTTTTTAGGATTTTAAAAGTTCTCAGACTAGTTTGGTATTTTTCTTTTGACTTTCTAATTAATATATTATATTATATTATATTATTAGGATTTTAAAAGTTCTAGCTCTGAGTATTTTTCTCTTTTTTGACTCTCTTTTTTTCCCCAGCATCATTTATCCATTTTCTCTTCTCTTTCTCTTCCTCTTCACCACTCACCTCATCAGTAACAGGCGCTATCTGTCCCATAACCCTTTTCCCTGCTGTGTCTGTGAGTGTTGCTATAAACCTGAGCCGACCATCATCCCTCTAATCCACTCAAAGGTCACATGACACTACAGCAGTATGCACAAAAGGGCCAATATACCTCCCGTGTCCTCGTTGATTAAGACAATACGAAGACAGGGAAGCTGGTCCAAAATCAGCACTCGTCCCTTGAGTCATTTCAACATATGGGGCCTGGGCTGGGCTCAGATATGCCTCCACAGGTGAAAACAGAGAACAGATGTGGATGGCTTGGCACAGCGTCAGCGCCTGTTTGGACACACTCAATAGGGGTATTGTGCTGATGTGAATACGATATCATTACCATACGGATTAAGTGGAACGGAACACTGCACTAAATGAAACCTGGCAACCGCACACGCGTGTGAGCCTTATTAATAGCTAATACACGTTGCTGATATATAATATCTATCATCGGGTTTTCTGCTAGAACGTGGTGTAGATACAGTGTGGATTGTGATAGGTTTTTAAAGAATCCAGGTTTCACTCAGTAGGAAGTAATTATGGGCTAAAAGTAGACAGATGTATATAGATTGATGTGATTAAATATCTTAACTTAGAGTCTTTGATGTGTTGATCGCTTGAGTCCTTTGGTTTGTAATTAGTTAATCATTGTGAACTGACTGGGTTATGCAGTGGCTCTGTAAAGTTTTTGGACATCATATACCTGTACACACTACAGAGCATACTTTACCTTTAAGTTTTTAACTGTTTTTGTGTATTGCAGAAGAGTGGTAAACTTTGGATTTGACTTCAGTATAATGTCAGTGTAAAAGCCAATTATTTAATTTAGTTTTTTTCCTCACAATTGCGAGTTTATATCTCACAATTCTGACTTTATAACACGCAATTGTGACTATATCACGTAATTCTGACTTTATAACTCAAAATTGCGAGTTTATGTCTCGCAATCCTGATTGAAAAAAGTCAGAATTGTGAGATTAAAAAGTCGCAATTACCTTTTTTATTTTTTATTCAGTGGCGGAAACAAGCTTTCATAAAATACAAATGCACTTGACAGTTAAAAGCTTTTCTCTACTTTTTAAATCATCTCAGGTAGGCCAAATGCTGCACTCTCACCCATCTGAAGTGCAAAGTTGTCTCGCTATGTGCAGATGAGAGCACATCCCTCTTTTTAACTATCCCTCATTGACTATCACTAGTAGGAAGATAATAGCAGATTCCTGTGCTGACAGTAAAGAAATGTCACCACCGTTCCTCACAAAACTGCCAAAACACAAGGGATCATCACCTTTTTATCTGTCATCAGTGTATGCTAAGTGCTAAGTCTCTGTTTTTCGACTCACTGACTTTTTGAGTGCGGCCCGCATATAGTTGCGGGGGATCACAAAAGAAAATGGAAAAATGTTAAGCTCAAGCGTTTTTTTTTTTTTCCTATAATGTAAAAACTAACTAAAATCTTTAGTTGGAAGTTTTTATGGGATGTTGATTAATCCATCACAAAAATGATTCACTGCCCCTAGTAAACTTTGAACACCTTATATCCAGCATAAAAAAAAAAAGGTTCTGATATCAGGGTGTAGAAAAGTTGAGAATCCAGCTACAATTACAATGCCGTTCTTTAAAGACTGGTGTCATGTTCCTGGTTCAGCAGTGAAGAACTGTTTCAGCATCATTGTGAGCATGTCATTGACATAGAGAAAAGGAAATCTGATCAGCACTGTTGTTCTGTACTGTGTGGTGAGGCTTCAGGGCAAGTAAAAGACTAACACCCAAATTACCTGCATAGATCGTAACAGTATGGTTTCTCCATAGAGAAATGTTATGTATTATTTTTAGTAATAATATATAAACCTCTCAAAACAGATCTACAATGAGCTTAGAGGTTGTTAAATGATGTTATATGCTTATGCTTCATAGGATTACAACCTAATTGTTAGCAGGGATTGCGGGACTCTAACTCAGAATTGCTTATTTGCGTATGACTGATGTTTGTGAGTAATTTGTAGAAACTTTTTATATTTACAACTTTGCATAAACACATTGCAAAATGTATTTGCCTGCTGTTGTGAACTTCAGTGTTAGTTTATATCTCATCTGGGTGATATTCTTGATGCCATGCATGTAGTTATTTTGCATTTGTGAGCTATGTATCTAATAAATGCAGTGTGTTTCCAAAACGGCAGACACCTGACTCTGTTCCCCTGCTGGCTTTGAGACAGACCTCATTAAGTCCTCTTGTGTCTGTCTGCGGGTCTGCTGTGCGCCGGTTGGCAGAATGCCCTGTCTCTACCAAGGTTAACTGTCACCACAGGCTTTGACATGTCTCCCTCTAGCAGGGCTAATGTCGCCCAGGGGAGTGGTAAATGTGTTTGCACCTTGCCCGCTGGGCAGACTGGCAGAGCCGTGGTACCCCAGCAGAATACTGGCATGAGCACCTGTTTCTGCTGTGGAATAAGCATTATCCCTGTATTTGATTCTTACAGCTATGGACACAGTGCTATATTATAACAAGTAGTCTTCATATATATGGTAACCCATAATGCAAATCTTCTATTCCACCACATCCCAAATGTGCTTTATTGGATTGAGATATGGTAACTGCGGAGGCCATTTGAGTATAGTGAACTCTTTTTCATGTTCAAGAAACCAGTTTGAGATTATTTGAGCTTTGTGACATGGTGTTATCCTGCTTGAAGCAACCATCAGAAGATGAATACACTGTGATCATAAAGGGATGGATATGGTCAGCAACAATATTTAGGTAGACTGTGGTCTTTAAACGATGCTCAATTGGTACTAAGGGACCCAAAAAATATCCCCCACACCATTACACCACCACCATCAGCCTGAACCGTTGATACAAGGCAGGATGGATCCATTCTTTTATGTTGTTCTGACCCTACCGTCTGAATATTACAGCAGAAATCGAGACTTATCAGCAAGGCAACGTTTTTCCAATCTTCTATTGTCCAGTTTTGATAAGCCAGTGTGACTTGTCGCCTCAGTTTCCTGTTTTTAGCTGACAGGAGTGGCATCTGCTTCAAGATTTGACATGTGGTGCATTCAGAGATGCTCTTCTGCAGACCTCGGTTGTAACGAGTGCTTATTTGAGTTACTGTTGCCTTTCTATCAGATCAAACCAGTCTGGCCGTTCTCCTCTGACCTCTGGCTTCAACAAGGCATTTTCACCAACAGAACTGCCGCTCACTGGATATTTGCTCTCTTTTGGACCATTCTCTGTATGCTCTAAAGATGGTTGTGCATGAAAATCCCAGTAGATTATCAGTTTCTGAAATACTCAGACCAGCCCATCTGGCACCAACAAAGTCACTTAAATCAATTTTCTTCCCCATTCTGATGCTTAGTTTGAACTTCAGCAGATCGTCTTGATCATGTCTACATGCCTAAATGCATTGAGTTCCTGACATGTGATTGGCTGATTAGATATTTACGTTAACAAGCAATTGAACAGGTGTATCTAATAAAGTGGCCGGTGAGTGTGTGGCTCAAGTCAAAAAGAGCCTGTATCCAAGTTTGTACGTCTACAAATTTGGCTCAAGTCCCTCCTTCATTGTAAGTCTGTGGGATTTTCTATTATCCGTAACTGTAAATCTGATTGCCTAAACAAGTAAAGGTACATTTGCCGCATGATTTGAGGTATCATTCATGTCCGTAGCACAGAGTTTAATACTTTTTAATAGGGATTTGAACAAATGATAAGTGCTTTCATTATGTTTCCTGTGACTTTGTGCAAGAGCAATTTATAGTAATTTGCTGTCTTAATGACTAATTGATCTGATGGCAAAAGCTGATATTTAATCAGCAAAGAATTTGTTTCTTTGTTGAGAAAAGTCTGGCATTCACACACACCATTTGTATACTGACCGCTGGTCAGACATCTGATCAGTAGTGTGGACAGTCTAATACCTTCACTGACTGTCTGGCGCTAAAACCTAATGATGTAGAACTACAATTACAACACTAAAGTTCCCAGCTCAGGATTTGCTCAACATAAACAGAACGCCTTGCACATTCGCGAGTTGCTGCTCTTCACCTTTTTGAACGCTGGTGTTGGAAGGCTGCTGGCTCTATTTTGGGAACTGTCCTGCTGTTACAAGATCAAGGTCCAGGAAAGATGTCATATCAGAGGCAGCTGTCGAGAACTTGTATCTCTATGTTAGTGTCTGTCGCTTATAGCTCCTTACCTCACAGACGCCGGGTTATGAAAATATCAGGTCTGTTTATGCCTGCCCATATGGCTGGACACAGGGGCTAAATCAAGCATTCGTGTAGAAGTTGCCTTTTTGAGCTTGTTGGAAACCTTGTTTTTCATATGGCTCATGGTGTGGTTTATTGATTATAAGTAACATTAAAATCGCACTAAATATTGTTTTTCAGAAAATGAAATCTTTCTTTAAAACCATAGCAGTTTAAGTTTTTAAGCTAAATTTGCTTGTATATAGTTTACATTAAACAAATGATTTGGTCACATATCTGTGTGTACTGTACTTTTTATGGCCACATGCAGCTATGTTTTCTAATCCACTTTGTGCATTTCCACATGCACAGAGTGACAAAAATACAGTTAATTGAAGTGTCATTAGCAAACTCAGTGCAGCAGAAGTCCTCTATACAGCTTTGACCTCCCTGAGTTTGTCCTTCATCTGTAGTTTCTCTCTCTCATTTGTCTTTCATCGCTCTCAGGCAGATGCCAAGACTCCCCAGCACTTAAAGCACAATGAGGAGAGAGGGAGGTGTTTCTGTGGAGGAGCAGCCTTCTGTCTGCACTGTGATAATGGTGTTAGAACAGCAGTTATTCTCAACTGTCCCACGGCCCCTTTGAAGAGATGTGAGTTAGTGGTTCTACAAAATCAGCTCATGCCCAATAGTGTCTCATGAAGACAAAGGTAAAAGGACATTGTGTAAACTCACAATTGCTCTACATTGCAACTGATTTTCAGAGTTTGACATTAGCATGTTGCTAAGCTAACAGTTTAATAATTTATGCATAACAATACATGGCACATAAAAATTGGATCACTCAGAGGTTGCTCTTACAAAGCTCAAAGCATCAACTCTGTCTGGGATGCTTTGCTGCATTTGCGCCATGTAGAAATTACTGTAATTTCAAGATGATAACACGTGACGTTCTACTCTACTCTGAGCTGAGCTGTTATGCGTCTATTTGGCAACACTATCAACGGTTAAATGAATCTGCAGCGGTCAGATGGTACAGCGGTCACATGGCAGGGCCCTACCCACCATAGACATTGAGGGGGACAAGTCCCCCCCCCCCAATAATTAGAAATGGCCACATTGTCCCCCTCCCCCCCAATTTTTGAAATTCTTGCATAGGGCTGGGTAAACAATATCGATTTCTCGATTTTAATCGATTCTCATTTTTACGAACCGATATTGATTCTTAAATCCCAAGAATCGATTAGTCCAGTCTGTTTTCTGTTTCCTAGTTTCTGTTTTCTAGTTCTGTTTCCTCTCCGCTTTAATACCAGTTACAGCGCGAAATAAACATGACTAAACATCTGAAGGTATGTTAAAATATACAGTACAACTTACCGAAATCCGTATCATGTCTCGTGTAATAGCTCAATCAGTGTTTCAACCTCGGAAAGACGTCAATAAAACAGCTTGTAAACAATTTAACGTCACATTTACCTCAGAAAAACATATTCAGTGAACATAAACTCATTAGTCAGCTAGAAAAATGAACTATAGAGAGCAGCATTCTGATAAATATATGCACCGTTACATATTCATTATAATGTTCTTCAATATTTAATGCATGTTTGAACAAATCAGTTATGACAGCCACGATTTAAATGTTTATATTAAAAAAAAAAAAAAAAAAACCGAATTGGAGTAGAAATATAATTATGTAATTCTAAACTTTATTTATTATAAAATAAACATAATTGAGTGTTTGTATATAAATAAGTTAATTTTAACCTTCAATATTATAGTAAAGTAGTACCAACTGACTCCCATGTGTAGTTTACAGCATTAGTTGAGAGATTTTTTTTCCTCTAGAAAATTTCCCATGTACTGTAACTGAAATACTACATCCAAAATAATCGATATCGATATCGAATCGAATCGAATCGAAATCGTAATCGTAATTGTAATCGAATCGAATTGCAAGCATGCGAATAGAAATCGAATCGAATTGTGAAAATTGTGTCAATACCCAGCCCTATTCTTGCATTGCTCTGCTGCGCTCCATTACGCAGCGCTCTGTATGTTGTCAGGATGACAAAAAGATTCCATTTTTTTTCTCTGGTCTGCCTCAGCGGTCTCACAGCGCTCGTCAATGTCAAAATGATTGAGATGGCCAATCAAATCAAAGTAGGCGGGGTTTACTGCTCTCAGAAACTGAGCGTGAATTCCAGCACGAATCGTCAGTTTAACGAATGAAAAAGAGTGAGGTAAGATGTAAATAGCGAAACATTTAATACAAGTCAACTGTTTTGCGATAGAAATTAGTATTTTTGCCTTATTTTCCATGAAGAATAGGATTTTTTTTTTGTAGTGTAACATCCATTTTCAGAAGTCTAAGGTTAAAATTTTGAGGTGTACTTGAGGTACAACTAGTCATTCTCAACTCCCTGTTTTCTCAACTACTGATGTTTATGAACATTTCTCTTATTATTTTAAAACCCCCAAATGATTCACCAGGTCTTTCACAGCTCTTCTGTGAAATGAAGACATTTGCAGTTATGCAGTGCTGTTTGTGTACCACTGAGGCCTACAACTGCACAATTACATTTTATTAGCAATCCTTAACAATACAGAGCGTCGTCACCCGCTGACTTTTCTTGTATCGGTTACAGAGATGGTGATATTTTACGAACTGTTTTGGCAGAATGGTGTCCAGCATACTTTATATTCCCACTAAACCCTTTTGGCCTTGTCTGCAGTTAGCACCAAACAGCCACACGTTCTCCCATCAATGCTAGCAGTAAATTACCTAGAGGTCAACACCAGGCTCCCAGTGCTGCCTATACCCACATCGTCAGCCTCGCTTTCAGTTAAGGCCGTTACGGATGAGCACGTCTGGACGAGGAAGTCCATTGAGGCCTGTTTGAGAACCAGGCATTGGGGAAGCTCAAGCAACAATAGCCCCAGAGCTGTGGAGCTCTCCGCGGGGTTGTGTGAAACCAGAGCTGGGCAGAAGTGAGAGTAAGTGCCCCCTTGGGGGCCAAAGGGTGTATTTATAATGTTAAGTAGTGCAGTTGCTCGCCCTTTGCCGCTTGTGTGGGACATGGAATGTGTGGTGTGTCATTAGAAGGATCTCATGAACATGGGACTGGAGTTTATGTGTAGATTAATCAAAGTCTTTAGCACATGTTAAGATTTTTGCACAGGCCTTTATAGTGACATGATCAGTCGCTGTAACACATTACGTATCACTTGGCATGCCTCTTGGACTTTATTTAGCTCTTGTAAAACAGCTCGCAATGAGCAGGTTAGTAAATCTAGTTAAGTACTTTCAGACAAAAGAGATTTTGCCAGGACTGTTCACGCTCGCTGTTCTCAGTCCTGTTGGAAAAGAGCCAGTGGACTGATACAGACACACATGATGGAAAGATTTATGCAGCTCTGTGCCTGTCACATAAAGGCTTTCAGATACTTTGATCTGCCTGTAAAGCACATGAAATGCAGAGTATGATCATAACAAGAGTGAGTATTAAAAACTACTTGTTGAGTTTATTCCCATTAAACCATTAGCGTATGTAGCAAACCGGCTTGACTTATGCAGGTTGTTTATTATTTTATTTTATTTTATTTTATTTTATTTTATTTTATTTTATTTTATTTTATTTTATTTTATTTTATTTTATTTTATTATTTTATTTTATTCAAAGTCCGCATAAGACATTTACTCACCTCATGTCATTCCAAACCATGACCCATATTTATAATATAATTTTATAATATATTATAAATAATTATATATTATATAATATATATTATATTATAATTATAAATTATAATATAATTTTATTGTATTTCTATTTTATGATTTTAATTTTTAAATTCATTTGTTTTTTATTTAGTTTTTTTTTTTTTTCTGCATGTGTAATTTTTTTTTAAAACATATAACTATCACCTGTGAGGTTTCCTTTCACCCACAAAATTTTGTCAGGATATGGTTGGGGTGCATGTAGGAAAACGTCACCCAATCAACCTGAATTCACCCTACGGTGATTTAGTAAATGTCTCTTTACATAGATGAGGAGATGTGTAATAAACTACCGATGTAAGAAAAGAGTCACGGTGAATAATGAAGTTCTTTGAAGTCCAGACACCGGACATTAACATCTATAAGTGTGTATGAAACAGATCAGATCCCTTAAAAACCAAAGACGAGTCTATTTCCAGCCTCAGACATCCCTGTGTTTTGAGTCACATACCCAGCCTGCGTTGATTTACAGTGTAAAGATACAGATAGCGTATCAAGTATTTAGTTTGCAGTGTGCAGTGTTACAGTTCAGCGTCCGTGTGTGAGTTAGTCTTTGTTTGTGGTCTCATACTTTACTGCAGCTGCTTGTTCATAAATCAAACTCCGTAACATGATCAGCTTTTACTCACTGATGTTCATATCCTGACCGGGTCAATGACTGACTCTGACGCTCTTTCTATCTCTCTTTGTACGTTGGGCACAAATTCATGTTCTCACCACGTCATATTCACGTTCACACATCTGAAAATCTCCAGGGGTTTGAAAGCCCACCCACATTATGTTTGTGCTAGTTCTGTATAGAATGCCACCACATGGTATTGTATTTTTAGTATACTATCACTATTGCTCATACTTGGTGTTGGGGGTTTGAACAACCCCCAACCCTGAATATTAAACTTCAGAATATAACTTGTACCATAAACGTATGCTGAAAGATATCAGAAAGAGGGACTCATAAAGGTGAGATCTTTTATTTTATTTTATTTTATTTTATCCTACTAATTTTTTTTTTTTTTTTAATAGTTTTATCAGACTATACATGTGTGTGTGTGTATGTAGGAGTGTAAATAATACATCTCTGTGTCTTCCCTCTGTTTACTCAGTGTGTATTACAGTCTTGGGAAGGGGGGTCAAGTGTAGTAGAACTTTGGCCAATCATGACTGACCTCAAGAGTTCAAGTTTCATAACTTGTGTACAACTGGCCTCCCTTTTTACGAGGATTCCACTTCCTGTCTTACTCTAACCCCACAAACCTACATCTGTGTAGTATTTGATATGATTTGACTTGATCTTTGAATGGGTGTTTTTAAAGTAAAGACTTTAAAAAGACCTTTTCCTTCAAGAGTGCTGCAATTTTCCTTTATTAAGACTTGGGAAAAGCAAAAGTATCAGGTATCTCCTTTTCTGAACAATTTGTGCCAGGCATGAGTCAATTGAGCTTGGAAAGAGATCCCATGATTGTGCTGACACATACACAGAAAAATGTGAGAGGTGGTAAATTTGAGCGCTACTGTAAATATAGTATTGTACTCTGTGACAGTACAGCTCACAAATAATATCAGAGAGGTCTGGGAATGTCACATAAAAATAAAATGCTCTATATTTTGTGGATTTGTCATAGATTTTATCTCTAAATGTGACAGTTTCCTTCTAGCGTTTGCTGTGTGTGTGCTCACAGGTTTTGGCCGCTGGGGTTAGTGGTAAGTTGTTCCATGTGTCCCTCTGACAGTAATCTTTAGTAAAAAGTCTTCTGTCATACTACAAACCTCCTGCAAAATGCTCCAGATTTCTGTGCATTTGTCTCCTTTTTTGCTAAAAGTACTTATTGTTCTCGGATAAATATTCCATAAATATATACTGTATACAGTACAATACGCACAAAGTTTGGAGTCAGTAAGAATTTTTCAAAGATGCAGTAAAAACAGCAATATTGTGAAATATTATTACAAATTAAAATAAAATATTATTATTTTTTTAGTATCATTACTCCAGTCTTCAGTGTCACATGATCTTTCACAAATCATTCTAATATGCTGATTTGCTGCTCAAGAAACATTTCTTATTATTATCAATGTTGAAAACAGTTTTGCTGCTTAATATTTTTGTGGAAACTGTGATATATTGTCTTTCAGGATGTTTTGATGAATAGAATATGCAAAATAATTAAAAATAAAATATAAAATGTAAAATTAATAATGTCTTTACTGTCACTTTTGAGCAATTTAATGCATCGTTGCTGAATCAAAATATTAATTTCTTTGAAAAAAAATACAAATCTTACTGACCCCAAATCTTTGAATGGTAGTGTATAGATTATATGCTCTATAATAAAGATCTGTTTAATATCTCAACCTTTTCTTCTAGGAAACCCCATGAGATAATGAAATTATATGGAGAGCAACTGCAAATAGAGACATTTGTTTTGTCTCCTGCTTATTGTTTTACTGAGAAAAATAGACCCATATAATCTCAGACCATATAATTTTAGAAATCTCAATATGAACTATATGAAACATTTCTCATCAAACTCTTCCAAGACCAGATATTCTGAGCTGTGTTTTCGACATTGATTTTATAGCTCTTATACTTGTTGTATGCCAACAGTTATCTAATTTTTGCCTACTTTTATTCCATTTATGAGAAATATGTGAGACAAAATTGATATTTAAAAGTGAGAGCCAAGCATTTATATTTCAAATTTGCTTAGAACATAACATTTTAACTTGTATCAACTCAAATGATCATGTGAAATCATGGGTCTTTTTCATGTGGTCTGTGGTGATTTTGCAGTGGGTCTGCTATATATTCACAGTTTTTGGAAATCAAAATCAATTTGTCAACTCGGGTACAGAAGATCAATTGATTGAGCAAATATGAAAAGTTAATAGTCCAAGTTTGTCATTTCAAAAGTGACTGATCGTACACATAGAGTAGCCTACATTTACATTCACTGTCGAAAGTTCTGCACTTTTGATTACAGCATATGAGACTGTATTAAGTAAAAATTTATTGTGATCATCAAATGGACTGCTTACCATTTTGCTCATAAATAAATAATAAAATACATATTTAATTACTCCTCTCAACTGTTAGCCAAGGTGGTTCATTGACACGTTCATGGCTGATTTGGAAAGCCGAAATGTTCCAGGAACACTGTTCCCTGAGAAACGTCTGACGCTGTTGGACATCCTTAGACAGAGGAGAGAATGAAAGAGAAAAAAGAGAGAATTGTAATTCCAGGGTTGGCAGGAGCAGCTGCATCCCGAAGGTGCCGTGAAATTATCTGGTTACCTCACTGTGGCTTGCTCACAAAGGGACTTATGTCATAGTAAAATACTGTAGCGAGGCGTTTAAGTCTTTACAGCTTGTTGGAGAGGTAAGGCCATTATCAGTTTTTTTGGGTGGTGTCGCCACACACAATTCACACTGGTCATCCATCACTGTGAGCTTCCTCTCAGAGGTCATGTGCTGAACAAGGCGTATATGAAAGATGTTTGGTGTTAGGATCACTCATGAAATGGTTTTAAGAGGTCACAAAGAGATCTAAAGCGTTTACTATCAGACATCTGTGTAATGTGTTGAATTGCTGGCATTGTATTGTATTGTTGTTTCCTAAAAGGTGGACTACAACTTTGCAATCTTTTAAAGCAGGGCTCTGCCAACTTGTTACTGTTCGTATCACTGTGTATCCAAGAGCTGAGGAAGCCTCCAGAGCTGAAATTCAGATATGGTAATGAGTGTTTCGTTTCTGACACGCGCTGTAAACGGTAGACAAATCACAACAGATTGGGCCATCTGACCAATCAGAGCGGAGTAGGTTCTCAGAAAGGAGGAGTTTAGACAGAGCGAATCCTTGATCGAACAGTTTCAGACACTGTAAGAAAAGAGGTGATGCTGTAATGTATATTATGAGGAAATTAAAGTGTTTTTGGCATGTAAACCTATTGTAGGAGATCTCCAAAACAAAATTAGGAATTTTCAAAAAAGCCTAATAGGGGCACTTTAACATGAAATCAACATGAAATCAAAATTGACCCATTTTACTTTATTAATACACATTCCTGGTCTTTTTTCATGAGTGCATACAATTAAAAATAATATTTTTGTCTTTCAAATTGTTCACCAAAATGAATTAATTTGATCTGAAAAGACTTTTCCTTATAGTTGACGTCACATAAGCTGCATGGGTTATTTGTTAATATTAACCAATCAACTTAATATTATCAAGTAGACATAGCAATTTTGTCATTATTTTAGGCTACTTTTGCAGGTAATGCAGCCTTTCTAAAATCTCGCTAACAGTTATTGCAGTAATTTATTGCTGGTTAGGGTTAATGCAATAAAGGTTACTTACTTGTTACCACTGAGATACATTGAGATGATACTTTCAAAACTGATCTTCCACGTTCCCAATCTCACTCTGAAACTTCCTTAGAAGAGCTGGTGATGTTGTAGGAGGGGAATTGTTTTCCATAACCTTTTGCAAATTTGACTGCATACCTCATTCTGATATGAAACGGCCACTTTTTAAAATCCAATCAATTCTCAATGGGTCAAGTGTCTAATTTTTTTTTCTTGTTGAATATCTTTTTTCACTCACAATATGTCACATATTGGAAGATGGGTTGTGAATGCCATTTCATGTTGACTTTAAGTAAAGTAATGAAATGCAGTCCTTTTAGAGATTATGTATATCAGATGAAATATTGTTTATTGTGCAGGTCTATCATATTTTTTTTGGAAGTGATAAAATAATACATTTAATTATAAAAATGACGCATCTCAGATAATTATAATTCCACAAGGCATGTGTTATGTGTCAAACGCCACAGACGTGCCTAACCTAAACTTTCCCAGAGTGGTCTGAACCAGGTTACTGTGGTTATGTGTTACACGCCCAACTTTACATGTGTGTTCCAGATGCGGCAGTGCAGGACTGGTTTGGCCCGGCACGTGTGTACTCAAGGGTGGATGCCTCAAGAACCCATATAAAAACACCTTTCCTTTTGTCTTATTCCTCAGTGTAAAGCTGGGAAATGCTGAGAGAAGATCCTCAACAACAATGACCCCTTATTAAAGGTTCTGAGCATTCCTTTGCGCTGACCGAGGTCAGCAGATGGAGTTTTGATGAGCACACTTTGTGTACAAACTCAAACAGCAGGACACTTTCTTTCCAAGTATTTGAGAATCTTCATCTGTCAGTAATCTTAAGCAATAATTTCTCAATTTTCTCTCTCTCATTCTTTCTCAACTTCTGCCAAATGAAGCAACATCATCTTCTGAATTAAGACTTGCGGTTGGTGCCAGATACCTCACGTCACTGTTTTCCATGTCCGCTTGTCTTGCTTGGTTTCAAGTAGTGCCTTGTACGAGCTGTGGTTATGCTTGTGGTCATGTTGTAAGTACCTCTGAGGGGCAGCTGTGGGGCAGTTCCCTCAGTTTGACTTAAGCCTGGGCAACAGAGATGGAAATACATTATATGTACTTAGCACTGTTGGACATCAGGCACGTTCCCAACACAAATGCTATTCCAAAACATTGTTAGCAAAGTTATGCTGCATTATAAGACACCTTTGTTTTGTTTTTTAAATGTAAAAGCAGCTTTGTTTGTATCATTTAAGGACAAGGAAATCCCACAATGCATTGCAACATGCTCAGTATGGGAAATGTTGGATATAATATTGTGTATTTTATACATTTTAAATGCTAAAGATTCTCTATTTGAAAGATTTGAATGCTAAGAATTCTAAAGATTCTGAATGCTAAAGTTTCTATGTTAAAGATTCTAAAGATTCTGAATGCTAAAGATTGATGATTCAGAATGTTTAAGATTCTGTGCTAAAGATTCTGAATGCTAAAGATGTTAAAGATTCCAAATATTCGTAATGCTAAATATTCTATTAAAGATTCCAGAAATTCTGAATGCTAAAGATTATTTAAACATCTTTCACATTTAAAATATTTAGCATTTAGAATCTTCAACATCTTTTTTAAAACTTTAACATACAATCTTAAACATTTAGAATCATTTAAACACACATTCTTTAGCATTCAAAATCTTTACAATCTTTAACACAGTCTTTAGAATCCTGAATGCTAATGATTATAAAAGATTCCATGTTAAAAATTCTAAAGATTATGAATGAAGATCTAAAGATTCTTAATACTAAATATTTAAAAATACTATTTAGTAGCTAACTAATTAACAATAAGCTATTTCACCCTATATTTATAATGTATTTTGTGCTTGTTAGACTATTGAGTTGTTAGCTTAGCAGCATGCTAATATCAGTCTCTATTTTTGTGCTACAGTATTTGTGTGGTACATGTTGTTAACTGAGTTGCTGCCAATGTACATGATTTAAATTTAGTCAGGAGGTTCCATTTCAGTTAGTAGCCTATGTAGACTGAGGCAGTGCACTAGGGTTTAGAACACAGCCACAGTTTCAATGATATAAGCATGGGTCATTATGAAAGAGCTGGTACAGGGTTAGCATGATGAAGATGCTTCTTCGTGGATAAAGATTTAAAGAAAGTGAAAAGAGGAGATATTGTATTTCTTATACATTTTAGAACCGTTGTCAGTCACTTTATTTTGGGCAACCAGACAACTAACCTCTCAGACTCTCCACATCACACTGGGCTGAGTGTTTTGATCTTATTACCCAAGATACTCGTTCTGTGGAAAAGTCGGATGTCTCTTGCAACATGAATGCACTTCAGGGTTTTCGACTCTTAAGAACACACTTCTGATCTCTTACGCAGCCCTCAGAGAATCTTGCCTTTTCAGCTCTGTCCTGCTATCAAAAAGAGAAATAAAATAACGAAAAATCACAGCCAAACTACAGAGAGAGGAGATCTATAGATGCTGCAGCCTTTCATCACGGGCCCATGCAAGCATGTGTCATGCATGTGAAGAAAGCAGAGGTTGTTGTTTTCTGCCTTGCTGGGAGTTCGTTTCAGGGTTTGGCTGCTGGAGGCTCGGGAAGCAGTGGGAAACTGACTAGACTGTGATGCCGGTGGGATTCTCGCAGTGGAGCCCCTGTTGGTGTAGATGGTGCACGGCTGATCTAGAAAGAATCAAGGGATTTGGGTGAGATGAGCGTCTGAAGGTTTGCTGCAGGTGATGAGGGCTAATCAATGGATATGATACAAGCTTTATACATCACAAAGACAGACCTGAGCTTGGAGACAGAAACAATTATGTTACTCTATAGATTATAAATGTTAAAGATTCTAAGTTCTAAATGAGTTCTAAAGATTCTAAAAGGTAAAGATTCTAAAGAATGCCACTGATTCTACATGCTAAAGATTCAAAATATTTTAATGTTGAAGATTCCAAATTTTGAGAGAGGTGCATTTATTTATGTATCAGTTTGATTGTATATTATACTGTCTGTATTTTTAATGAATCGACTCCTTTCAGAGGCAGATTTTATCGGTTTATATCAAGGGCGTAGGTTTGATTTTGATATTGGTGGGGACATAACACCCTACTAAATTCTACACCCTTGGTTTATGCAGTTTATCAAGCTGAGACTACTGTGGAAGAAATACTATGAAATTGGGGAATATAAGATTAACAATCTCAACAGGTTGACTGGTTTTCCATCGGTCAAATGATTCAATTCACCAGACCCACCTGTCTCACCACATGGTCAACCCATCCCCTTGACCCCCAAACAAATACCTGCTTTCAGATTCTGCATCGTATCTTTTCTCTCAGTGTCCAACAAGAGAACAGGAGACTGAGAACGAGAGCTACAAAAGAGGAAGAAATAGGAGGAGGGACGGTGATGGGGGATGTGAGGGTGGAAAAGAGGGTGTCTTTGTACAAAAGTTGACAGAATATCCATCGTCTTCCATGATAAAAATCAACCAAATCAAGCTCTTGTTACAGGAAGTAGAACCCAACTGAAGAGTAGAGTTACTGAACAAGAAAATCTGATATGATAATGAAGGCAATACTTGAGGTTCTTGTGTTTGATAACTCACCAATATTATCTTTTTATTAAAATTTTGGATAACACTTTAGGGTCTAATTCTCACTATTAACTAGTTGCTTATTAGCATGCATATTACTAGGATATTGGCTGTTTATTAGTGCTTATAAAGCACATATTGATGCCTTATTCATATTTTACATCCCTTAACCCCAGCCCATACCTAAACTTAACAACTACCTTACTAACTATTAATGAGCAGTAATTAGGAGTTTATTGAGGCAAAAGTCATAGTGATAGATATTTTTAATCTAGTAAAAATGACAAAAGCACATAACAAATTTACTAAAACTTAACTTATTTCAGTTAGTTGTCATTTTAGTTTTTTTTTTTTTTTTTTTTTTTTAAATTTAATTTTTACACACACACACACACACATATATGTAAAGTATGTTTCCGTCCTTACTCTTTCTCTCATACTGTCAGAAAAGGAAGTTTTATTCTTTGTATTTTTGTTTCTGTATATACATCTGATGTATCTCTTTTATTCACCCCTGCATTCAGCATTAGAGGTCTCATGACCTTGACAGTCCATCTGTACAAATCTGTGGTTCTGATGGCTGAAACTCTTCTCCTTTCATCTGTAGGTCCCCAAGTCACCATGATGAGAGTGGAAGAGGAGCTATACATCTGAAGAAAGAGACGCAGACAGAAACAGGAAGATATGGAGGGAAAGTGAGGATAGAGAAGAGTGAAAGGTTGGTGATGGATCAGTGCCGTTCTGTTTCAACGCTCTAGGTCTCGACCAATCCCTGCTCCCTGTCAGTCTGCATAAGGAGTTAGCATAAGAGGCATGAAAGGCCAAGAGAGATCAGGAGACAGGAAATAAGTGAGGGAAAGGGGCACAACCCTTTTGAAGACCTCCACCCTTCTACCTCTGACATTATTCAAGCAGGTTCGGTTTTAACCTGCCAGAAAAAGGCCCGACTATGGACGCTGACAAAGCAAACGTCCTTTGCAATGATGTCGAGTGATGTGGTTTAGCTTAGAGAGCTGGCGTCTGTCATTGAGAAGTTGTCCTGATGCTTGACACTGAAAATTCCCAGTGCACCACACTATTGACTGATTTCCCAGATTCACTGAGTCAACACTGACAGAATCAAGATTGCTGTGGGATATACAGGCCGCAGAATGAGAAATATATATACATAATCAAGCAAATGAACCTTTAGGCGCAAGTAAACAACCCCTGGTAGTAGTCACTGTACGGGCAGGTTAAATAAACATTGCTTTTCAACATCTGGACCATATGAAGTGCTCAATGATTCAGATTTGACTAGTTTTACAACAGTCAAATTTTCATTGATATTGTTCACAAAGCAAAACAACCCAGCATAAATTCATTTAACTCATAATGGGGAATTTGCTGAAACAGTAAGTTGAGTAATTAGAAGTCTATTGAATTGCATTTGTGGTTAAACTCATTTGGCCTGAGTCAGCTTTATCTGAAGTCATTTGTTGTTGTAGTATCACTAATGGTCTTCAATTACATTTAAAAAATAGTGGAGTTAGGTTTTTTTTTTGTGTGTGTGTGTGTGGAACTGGGCAGGTTAAATATATGTAATTGGTTACAGCGTAGAAAGACGACTTTCAATTGGAGGCATGTAACCTGAATCAGTCTTTTGAGAACTTTTGCCATGCTTGTGTGGTTTTTATAGAAGCAGAGGACAATATAAGTCCCAGCTAGCTATAAAGCGAAAGTTTGTGTTGGCTGACAGTTGAGTATATGCATTTCCTCAGTTACCTCACAAAGTGCATGTATGATACACACCAGTGCATGCTAACAATGACTTTTATACATTGCACGGCTAATAAACAATTATTTGTTGTTAGAGTCTTGTCAGTTCAATTTGATAGTGTGATACGTTATATCCGTGTGACTGTACAACAGTAAATGAACTTGGATGTTGTCAAAGAATTTCTAATTTATATTTAAATAATTAGGGGCCAAACACCGAAGGTGCGTAGGCACCTATTGTATCTGTTGGCGTTCTTTTATTTATTTATTTATTTATTTTTATTATTATTATTCTTCCGCTCTGGAAGTCTATGGCAGCCCATAGAACCGCTTGCGGGAAAGTTGTGAAATTTGGCACAATGCCCTGAAGGAGTCTGAGAGGTTTTGGATCAGCGCCACCTAGTGGAGAAAAAAATGATTTATATGCTTATAACTTTTGATTTGGTTGGCTTAGTTTCACATGAGTCATCTCATTAGACTCCTGAATCCTTGCCGAGTCCAACAATACCAAACATGCTAGGTTTCGCCTTATGGTTTGTGTGACGTGGTGATTTAGCGCTTAAAAAAACAATTTGCGAATATCTTCGAAACCGTTAGTCCAATCAAGACGAAACCAGCTTTATGAAACACGGAACCTAAGCTGGTTAACGATATTTCACAGCCCAAATGTCAAAATTTTGATAGGAAGTGGCAAAAAAATCAAAACAAAGTCATCCATGGGTCATTTTTTTATGATCTCATACATATAAATGTCTGTAACTCCAAAACAAAATGAGATATTTTCACCAAATTTGACACACACATGTATGGGCTCACTCTGAGGACACATAAAAAAAGTGGTGTGATTGTGCCTCTTGGTGGCGCTATAATTAAACAAAACATGAAATTGCCATTAACTACAATACAGTATTATGATAAAAATGCTAGATTTTATGAATTAATTGGTGTACCATTATGAAACTCAGTATGGTCCTATTGTAATGAGACTGGTCTTAATAGATTCCGTAGGTCACGCCGAGAACATAGATACCAAATTTGCCATAGTCAGCCAAACTTCCTGTCCTCCATTTTGTTTTTCCTTATTTCATTCTAAAAGTTGTAACTTCTTCCTGAGTCTCTCCATCAGTGTCCGACTCCGGTTTGAACAATGTAAGGCTTAACACCGTTACTGACAATCATCATTTTGGCTGCGTGAGATTCTCCAGCTTTGTTGTTGTTGAGCAACCGAAGCGCGAGCTGTTAAAGCTCCGCCCTCTTCTGGAAAGGGGGCCGGGATCAGCAGCTCATTTGCATTTAAAGAGACACACAAAAATGGCGTGTTTTTGCTCACACCCAAATAGGGGCAAATTTATAATATATAATAAATGATTTGTGGGGTATTTTGAGCTGAAGCTTCACAGACACATTCTGGGGACACCAGAGACTTATATTACATCTTGTAAAAGGGGCATTATAGGTCCCCTTTAATTAATTGTGTTATATAAAACAAATTTTATTGCCATCCAGTAAATTCTTCTATTTTTTTATTCTAACCAATTCTAAATGTATGTGTAAGAGTAAGGGTGCATTCGAGATTATGCATTATGCATTAGAGAACTGATAGGAATGCAAAAGATTGATTTTGAGAGTGTGGACAGACACTTTGAAATCAATTTGGAATACTGCAAACAGCACTGTTCTCACCTCTCTGAAGTTTTCATTGGTCAGCAAATGCCTACGCGGAGTATGTTGCAGCAAAGGTTTTGATTTTACTTGCATGATAGAGCTTCACATGTGCAAACTCTTGTGCATGGCATCCCTAATGAGATCAATTCGCAGTGTTCTCTGACGCAGCGTAAACTCTAGGGTGTAGGCGCCCTAATAATCCATCTAAGCCCGGACACAGCTATATTTCACTATTAATAAATTTAATAAACCTGCAACTTGCGCTCTCCCGTCTCCTAATTAAGACAAAATGTTCCCACCCTTACCTGAGCCATTAATTATGACGAGAAATCCTTCATTATGGCTGGAACGAGAGCACGGTGTCACGACCACAGACCGTAAAAGTATGGCAGGCAGGGCAGCTACAAGAGGGCACACTTCTTATAGTTTGCAACTGTATGTGTGTGTGTGTTGGGGAGCACATAATTTATGATGTACGCTGCAGCATGGCGCCCCATCTTTCTCCAAAGCTGGCCTCCTCTCAAGCTTGGCTGTTTTATATGCTGTGAAGGGGGGGCACGGGGCCAGGCGCTCTTCACCGTGGGAAAGAGGAGTAGTCGTCAGGCCACGGTGGGGTTTTTAACGGGGCATTGTTGAGGAGAGCATGAGGTGGCGAGCACTGGGGCCCGGGAGGCCCCTTCTCATTTGTAACCTGAGTTGATTTGGTCATTAAAGTGGGCCCAGTTCAAACCTGGTTTGGTTATAGTATCTCTTGACCTTGTTCTCAAATATTAAGTATACTTATAGTGTGTTGACCTGGTGTGACCTTAGTGGTAGGGGCAGTCAATTGGCGTGTTCACACCAAGAACGATAAATGTAAAGATAACTATATTAGCGTCCACACCAGCAGACGATATTGTTCTGTTTATTCTAAGCGCGTGCTTGTCTGTCTCTTTAAATGCTTAGAGCTCGTTACAGCAGGATGGATTCTGATTGGCTGTCAATGTTTTTATCGTTCATTAGCTGAATAAAATTGATCTAAAAATGATGATTCCAACGATATCGTTTCTCTGTGGCGTTATCGTTATAGCTGTAGTGTGAACTTTGCTATTTATTAATGTTGAGAACGATTTTTAGAACTATATGTTTATCGTTATCTTTATAGTTATCGTACTTGGTATGAATGGCCCTTAAGACATCAGATGAGTTGGGGAAGCTCAGGCTTATTATGGCGGTTTAAATAGATAAAGATTAGATTAGTACTTTACATGTATTTACATGCTACTTCAAGAATACCATGGTGTTACCATAATACATATCCAGAAAGCTATGGTTTAAAAAAAGTAATCTAACAGGTTCACACTCTGTTTTGATGATTTTACAGGGGTTTGGGCAATTGTCAGCTACTTTAGCCAGTTAGCTAAACCAGCTGACCACCATCTTAGCAAGATTGGTTGACCTGGTGTGCATTTCCCGAAGGCAACAACGGTCGCAAGTTCTGTCGTTACCAACACAATTCAGTGGAACTTGCGACCATAGTTGGCTAATGATGCTTTTGGGAAACGCACCCCTGATAAGACTAGCAAACCACCTTAGGCTGGTTTAAGCCTGGTTTTTAAGTGCAGCATTAGCATTGATGAAAAAAGCCTGAAAGGGAAACAATTGTACTGCAGCTGGGCCTGATCAGTCTCTAGGAGAACAGAACTAAAGACATACATTATTTCATTCTTTTAATGTCAACTGGGTTTAAGCTCACACAAAAACGAATAATTAGCATGATAGCTTGAACATGATAAATGTTGCCCCACAAGTTCATTGCTATGGAAACCATCAATAATTACAGCTGTCCAGGGAGAAATGAAGCCTTAATTAAGCGGATGATTGAAAACAAGAGCCCATCTCTCCATTCTATTACAAAACTCTTCTCCTCGAGTTAACCAAATATTATGTTAGCAATCATGTGGGTTCTGTGATTTTTCAATGGTGGGGAGAAAGGATTATGTATCCTATGACTGAAACATTTGGGTGAATGCTACTGAAAAACTCTATTTTCTCCAGTGAGAAGAGGATAATTTGAAACCGCAGTTTTCCTATATAATGGTTTGGTTTGGCCAGTATAGACAGCTTGAAGCACCACATGATGGGAAAAATTAATTGTTCCCATATTTCACCAGTTCTTCCTCAGATACTTTAGCTGTCACTCTGTGCTTGTATGAAATGCTTCTTTATAACATGTTATCCTTTAGCATGACGGTTTCACTCTGAGATTAGCAGAGTCAATGTTACACTAAATAAGTTCTCAAAGCGTTTGGGAGTGGATCTGTTAAGACTTCCATGACATTCCCTCAACAATGATGGATGCATATTTTCCAGACTCTGTACTCACCTTTGTTGCATGTTTTTTCTCTTAGTTGTCACTGTACATTTTCAAGCCATGTTGACTAAGAGTTTGCATGTGCTAATTTTCCAGTGTGTGGCTACATCAATTATACTTCATACTTCACTCTTGATGAGAAAGTATATCTTTTTAAAGGCACAATATGTAATATTTTTGGATTAAAATATCTAAAAACCACTAGAACAATGTTAAATATTTTGGTGACTTGTGTACTTACATTATCCCAAATGTTTCCAAGAATGTTTTATTTTGTAGAAACCATGGAAACACCAAAGACGCTTTAATATGTTATGTGTTTTTATTAGACAGGCGAGCAACTGTTTGGATACATTCATCGACAGAAAACTAATCGTTATATGATTCAACACAGTAAGTCATATTGTTTAAATCTCGTTTTCTTGATTTACCACAAGTACCATGTTTTACCGTGCCTAATATCGACCTAGCTTCCTGCAGTGTGCAACAAGTGTCTCATAGTAGCACAGAGTAGCACTATAACAACTTTCAACACACAAATGTATCTAATATGATAAACAGTGCTGCATTACCCCACATACTCATGACTGGAAGAAGTGGAAACAGAGCCGTGTGTCGCGCTCGTCTCTCATTAGCAATCGCTCCAGCGGCATCATTCCGCTCCAACTTTTTTCTGCCACTCCCTCCTTCATACAACAGTAATGTTCCCACATACACATGACTGGAAGAAGCGGAAACGGTCGTCTGCGGCATAATAAAAGTTCCGCTGCTGTCGAGCCGTGCTGTGTGTCACGCATGTCTCTCAGTAGCTATCGCTCCAGCGGGATCGTTCCGCTCCAACTTTTTTCTGCTACTCCCTTCTTCATACTACAGTAATGTTAATAAATCTTTAATACATTAGCTCATCCATGAATATGATTTCTGCCCGAGTCTCGCAGGATTATTTTCCACCGGCTGTAGATGTGAAGACAACACCTCCCATGATTCCGTGAAATCAAGGCGTCATCAAGCTACGTCTTTGTTTTGAATAAGCGACCTCTAGAGGCGAAAGCTACATAGTGTGCCTTTAACTGAGAATTTGTCTGTCTATCTATCTATCTGTCTATCTATCTCTGTGTCTCTAAATCTTACATGTCAGAAACATGGAAAAGCTGAGCGCAGAGTGAAAGACACAATTGTGTCATGATTAAAGTAGGGATAACTCGCAGACAGCAGTAAGTTATGACTAAACACATTCTGGATTTGTCTTCTAGTGTCTGTAGAGTGATATATGCATGTTAGCTGTTTCCATGTGGACTTTTGAGAGTTGCTCAAGCACAGGAATACACATACACTCGTACCAGAGGTGCAGACAGATGCAGGAACAGTTGCAGTCTCAGGATCGTCAGCTGTAAGCGTACAGCTGTGTTTGATGTGTGTCCCTAGAAGGAAACGCACACATACATACCTGCTTACATGCCAATGACAGTGTCTTATGAGAGACCACCTCCTTCCTGAGCTGCTCTGTGTCTAATGTGTGTGTTTATGGAGTGATTTAGAATGAGGCCAAACTTCACACTATAGTAGCAGGTGTTTTTTGGTTATTCAGGCCAGAGTAGACATTTCTCATCCTTCCACAAGGCATAATTACAACCATAACATCTATTCAGACACCGTTTCCACTGTGATATTGGAACAGACTGCATCATAGTTTATGCATATTTGGGGTCTGTAGATAGAAGATGTAGAAATAAGGCTCTCATCCTCACCAAGACTGCATTTATTTGATCAAAAATACAAGCATCAATATTATGAAAATACAATTTTAAATAACTGTTTTCTATTTTAATGTATTTTGTGTTGCATTAATTTATTCTTGTGATGCAAAGCTGAATTTTTGCATCATTACTCCAGTCTTCAGTGTCACATGATCCTTCAGAAATCATTCTAATATAATGATTTCATTTCTTATTATAAATGTTTAAAACAGTTGTGCTGCTAATTATTTTTGTGGAAACCATATTACATGTATTACAGTATAAAAATAATTGTTTATGATGTATTTTTTGATGTATTATTATTATTGTTGTTAAATATTTGACATGGAATAGTCTTAAATTACCACTTTAATTTAGCATTTATGTTTCCACCACATATTCATCATGTTTATTTAATTGGCCACAGTCAATCCAGTCGTAGTGTCTGATCCATCTTTGATATTCATTCATATATCATCACTAGCGATGAGATCTTGTGTAGTAAATGCTAATGAATGTGTCCATCATTATCACAGAGCTTCAGCAGTGTTTCACATCAGTGCTGTGTGCCATTCAGACAGCTTATTGGAATTTCTTGCTAATTAAGTCCAGCGGCGGACTTGACCCCTCTCTGAAAGCGCTTGTATACTCCATTAGTTTGACCTGATAGGCAGCGTGAGTCATTGATCATAGTTGTGTTTGTATAATATATTCACTTTGTTCTAGTCAATAACAGAGCCTGCGGAACAGTTTGGGGGATTCGGTACAGAGGCGCTATTGATCACAGACTACACAAGAGCTAATGAACTTGGCCTAATGACATGAGGGAGATCTGGCAACGCTAGAGCAGAAAACACATGGGTGATTTTGCATCTCTGTGACCTTGTGTTACTGGGCTAATGGGGCGAAGGTGGGTCAATATATCCATTTGGAATAACAGAGCTGGCCAAGTGGGGCAAGAGAGGATTAGAAGTGGATTTGAACAGTGTGTATGTATCTGGTACAATAAACCTACTATGATAATGTACACTACATGGCACTAAGGCATCACGGGTACAAATTATTGATAGAAAATAGTTTGATCTATTGTACTGTGTCATTAGCTTAGCAACATGATAACGTCTGGATCAGGTCTTGTGCACTTGGAGCATATTTTATGTTGATATATATACTTATTTCATTTTATTTACTTTTTATATGCTTTTATTGCTCATCTTTATTTCTTTATTACATTTTTACTTCTTCTCTTATCAGGTTTAATTTCAGTTAGGATGCTGCTTTAAGGTTGATGATCATGACAGCTCACTTGGACCTGGAGCGGAGTGAGAGGGATTTTAAAGACCTGTATTATCTCACTGATGTCCTTGTTAGCAAAGCTTTGCCCTGTCACATAATGGTGTTGATGGGACAGCAGAGGAACATAAAGGTTGCATGCGATCCATGTGTTGTCATTAATGCAGAGACTTGTGCATCAGCAGGCACTGTGGACATGAGGTGAGCGACCCTTTTCAGCCAAAGCGTCATGTTTCTGGGCACACATGCCAGCATTTATTTAGCATCACGCAACAAGTTGTAGTGCAACTCTATCCTGTTACAGACAGAACGCCGCTTGTCACAGACAGAGCGACACACACACACAGACACTCACACACTCCAGCCGTGATATGAACCCAGTTATCCTGCTGACCTCTCACTCTATTTCTGTGGTTCTCTCTTCTTCTTTTGAATTCTGTCTGTCTTTCTGGGTATCCTCTGATTCCTCTATTACAGAGTCAAGCGCTGCGGCTCGTGATTCTGGGGCGATGATGGGCTGGGGGCAGATGCGTGAACCAGAAAGGAGATCCTATACCACGTTCCCAGCGCGGCATTCTGGGAATGCCTAGAATATAAGCAAGCCGACGAGGATCCACCCTTATCCATGTCCTCATGGGCATCCCACCACTGCAGGAACCTTATCCCAGAGACCCATTCAGAATCACTATTCGTCCTACACACACACACGTTTACCTGCTGTAGCTATTTAAACGAGTATGTACCAACCCATTCTCAAAGGAAAACATAACTATTTATAGGTCATGTATCGTATTAATGTGAATCATACGAAAAACGTACGAATTAGCCACCAATTTGCCATAATGTAGAAGAGTTAGGAATTGCCATGATATTGTGTTGGCATATGTACCATAGATTTCTGTTGGTTTTGAATAATGATAATTATAAAACCACAAGTATTGTTACTTTTAAAACTAATTTGTTACAATATTGTATAGAAGCTTGTTTACGCCATGAAATAAAAAAGAAAAAATGTAATTGCGACTTTTTATCTCACAATTCAGACTTTTTTTTCTCGCAATTGCGAGTTTATATCTCACAATTCTCTTTTTTTGCGAGATATAAAGTCAGAATTGCGAGTAATAAAGTCAGAATTGCGTGATATAAACTCGGAATTGCGTGTTATAATGTCCAATTGTGAGGGAATAAAGACTGACATTTTTTTTCTCAGAATTGGGAGTTTATATCTCACAATTCTGACTCTATAACTCGCAGTTGCATGATATAAAATCAGAATTGTGAGAGATATACTCACAATTCTGAGAAAAAAGTCAGAATTGCGAGTTTAGATCATGCAATTCTGACTTTATAACTCGCAATTGTGAGTTTATATCTTGCAGTTCTGAGAAAAAAGTCTGAATTGTGAGATATAAAGTCAGAATTGCGATTAAAAACTCGCAATTGCGCGAAAAAAAGTCAGAATTGCGACTTTACATATTTATATAATTCTGACTTTAGGCTATATCATGCAATTCTGACTTTATATCACGCAATTCTGACATTATAACCCACAATGGCGAGTTTAAATCTCACAGTTCTGAGAAAAAATTCTGAATTGTGAGATGCAAACTCGCAATTGCGAGGAAAAAAAGTCAGAATTGTGAGATAAAAAGTTGCAATTACCTTTTTTATTTTTTTATTTAGTGGTGGAAACAAGCTTCCATAATATTGCTTTACTCATTATCTGAACAAACTAAATGGCTTTTATTGGCATAAATGGCGTTTATGACAAACCAAATGATACATTTAGCAAACCAAATTACATATTGTTTCATTTCATTTTCTCACCATCAACTTAGAAGCACTATACATAGTTTGTTGTACAGTATGCTGTGACACAGGCTATATTATGAAAAGGTGTTTCCTGACTTTATAATATTTTAATGTGGCAAAAGTAGCCTATATTTACATACGAATCATGGTTTAGCGTTTTTTTCATGAATTCATGAACTTTATTCATGAATAATTTTTACCTTTGAAGACATTTAGCTAAGTTCTGTGGAGAGTTTTGTCCACAAAATATTGCTAAACAAACCCACACACATGCTGAACCAAAACAGACTGATTTCATTATGAAGATGAGACAGATAATGCGCTGTTTTCTTTCTTCTTGACTGGATGTTCATAGAGATGGAAAGGCTGCAGGGGTGACCTCTGATCTTTCTGAATCTCTGTTACATCCTGGTTCAGCCATATGGCATTGCATGCATCACTGGACGATTAAAATCAAAATCTTTTTCCAAAGCTGATCGCTGATCTTTTTCTGGCATGTTGCGTTGTTTCTTCATAATGTAATTTAAACTGGAAACGAAATTCTGGGTCATTGCCGGCTTCGTTCATCATGACGCTCCACTTCGGCGGCTCTGACATTGAACAGTGGATGAGAACATGGCTACATTTACCAGCATGACAGTTCGAATTGGTATGAAATGGATTTTACTATTGCAAGAGCATTACCTCATAAAACTGCCAGATATCTCTATTGATGTTTCCATCCTGTGGAGCAGTTTGAGTTAAGAATGTCTCAGTGAAAGATTGGTTGGGCGCTGATAAAAGATTATCCGTATGCCGTTTGATAAGTAAATTAACCAGACAAATGCATAATGGGGCTGTTTTCTGGACATCCTTAATAATACTGGGAAACCGCACGCATATTCCTTCCCTCCCTCTAGGAACAACAGCTAAGGATTCCCTCTGGATTCAATCACAGCTAGATTTATCAGGTCAGGGTTATCTTTTCCGCCTGCCATTGGACAAAAGAGCAATGGTGGGACCCTGAGTGCTTTCCCCTATATAGACCAGCGTCCTATAAGCATTGTTGCTTCAAGCAGAGGGCCAAGTGATTAGATAGGGTGAGGTTTGACAGTGCTCTATTGGTGTTGTATGATTTCTTTGTGTTGCTTCAGTGGGATAGGCTCATACATGCAGCGAATCTAAACACAGATGACCTCATATGTGCAGTAATGATGGGCCGTGAGCGGAGGGCAATCCTGTTTATGTTCAAAAATGGGCCATTTAAGCCTTTGTATTAGTCAGGCATGTGTGGCATCTGTAGGACTTGTATTGGTGTGTGTAGCGCCTCACATTTCATGTGCTGATTTGTTATGGAAGTCTTTCTTTTCATTTAATGAATACATATATCAGGGTTCTGTCACTTCGGTTGGGTTTTATTCTTGGGTTGGTGACAGAGTTCTGACAGTCCTATTGTCTTGTCTTTGTGTGAGCGTTCGGTTTCGAGCGAATGCTCAAAACGGAAGACAAACACATGGAGCATGAATGTCCGAACCCCGACACTAAAACCAAACTAGAGCCGGGATCTGAACACCACACTCCGCACACAAAGCAACTCACATGGACGGAAGAGCGCATAACCTGAGCGAACTTGAAACTGCTCGTTCACCAACTCAAGAATAAAACCCGACCGAAGTGACAGAACCCTGACACACATACACATCATTTTTACTTTTTGCTGTATCTGCACTCTAAAAAAAAAATGCTGGGTTGAAAATGGACAAACCCAGCAATTGGGTTGTTTTAACCATGTGGTTGGGTTAAATGTTTGCCCAAAGTGCTGAGCAGTTTTATTTAACCCAACTATTGTTTAAAAATTACTATATGGCTGGCTTAAAATGAACCCAAAATAGGTTGGGAAATTAAAAATCACACACATAATTACTAGAGGCAACAATAATAATCAAAAGGTGAACATTTATTAATAAGCAGTTTAATAATGTTTGTTTAATTTGTATTCATTGAACTTATTAATAAATGTTCATTTATTAAACATAATAATAAATGTTAATTTCCAACATACTTCCGTTCCGTTAAGCAAGAAAATACAGTCATTTTTAAACAATAGTTGAATTAAATAAATCAACCCAGCAGGTTGGGCAAACATTTAACCCAACCGCAGGGTTAAAACAACCCAATTCCTGGGTTTTGTCTATTTTCAACCCAACTTGGGGTGTTTTTAACCCAGCATTTTTTTAGAGTGTAGTCATTATTTTAAGTAGTAAATAATCATATAATTTAGCTTTAAGAAATGTTTTGCTTAAAATGTGCTTGTGCTATCTTTCTTCAAAATAAATGCAATGACATTCAGAGAATTTTAAGTGTGGCTTAAAGGGAGGTTTACTAGATTCTGTCATCATTTACTCACCCTCATGTTTGTTCAAGCCCCTATGCATTTCTTTATTTCTATGCAACTGTTTTTGTTCATACAATGAAAATCAGTGCTATCTGAAACAATATTGGATTCTGTGGACTTTTATTCTGAGGGAAAACACTGAGACATTTTTAAAAATATACTACCTGTCAGAACTTTGGAATTTTTAAGATAAAAAATAAATAAATAAATAAAAAATTACTGTTTTTACTGTATTTTTCATCAAATAAATGCAGTCTGGGTGAGCATACGGGACTTATTTCAAACATTAAAAAATTTTTAATTATTCCAAACATTGACTGGTAGTGTATCATCTTTTGTGTTCCATAGAAGAAAGTAAGCCATACAACAAAATTTAACGACATTAGGGGAGTAAATGATGACAGAATTATCATTTTTGAGGGAATTTATCCCTTTGAGTGTCTAAATAAATTTACAGCCACCGTATCTGTTCCAGAAATGTCAGTTTGTCTAAAGTAAGTGTATTTTTGTGTGTCTGCTTTCATTCAGATAAAGGTCTAGACCATTCTACACAAAACTTGATGAAATCTGTAGGAGGATCCTGTCTGTCTCTCTCCACTTTCCCACACTGCTGATAAGGTAAAGGTCTTAAGTTAGATGACCATTAATCTACTAGTTCTGCACCTGAATCAGGTGGGCTGTAATCCACACTAATCAGGGTCTGACACACTCCAGATCCTCTGAAGCTAATCCACATGGACTAATGACCATAACTTACATCGATTAGCTCTGAAATGTCAAACACAGACAAAACATGTAGTCAGTGACAGTCACAGAGATAAAAAAAAAACATGCTTATTTGGCACATAAATTAATCACCTCTGAAATATACACTCTTAAAAATAAAGGTTTCGCAGTGTGAAGGACATTTTAATAATCTGAAGAACCTTTTGTGCAATGGAAAGTTTCAATGGATGTTAAAGGTTCTTCATGGAACCATTAATACCAATAAAGAACATTTATTGTATGTTTTTGTTTCACTAAGAAGAACCAACTCATAAGAATCATTTGTTTGTGAATCAGGGCATTTTGGTCATTAGATGTAAATGTAACTCTGAGATTTTGTTTTATCATCTGCTTATGAAAATCATAAGTCTGATTTGAGATTCTAATAGTGTTGATCATTTCTGAACTTAAGCACTAAAGACAGGTGGAGCAGAGTTGCATGACATCCATAGACACATCTGACAAGAAATCGTCCCATCTTACTCAAATACCCCTATTCACCTCTCAACCACTACAAAGGCTCTTCCCAGAAGGCTTTTGCTTTCTCGTGCGAGAAACAAGAGACACTGGAGTGCCGTGTCTAGGAGAAAGCAAACGAAAGACAAATGGTAACCTGCACTCCTTTTCCAACACATTGTTTCTTTTCGGATTTTCTTTTGGTTTAGAAGACGGCAAGATAAGGTGCACAAAGGAAAAAGCGGGTAGCGCCCAAGGGGAGAAATTAAGGGTGAGATTAAGATAAATTAGGGGAGAGGGATATCGCTGACTAATGCGATTTATCTCGAGGGAGAAGTGAGACAATCAGAGTATACCTCAGACATGCTGGTAATTAGAAGAACGACCAATCCGTAAACACGCGTGACCCTGGAGAGAACCGCTCGCGCACACGCACATCAACACACACGCGAGGCAGGGACCTAAACATAAACATAAGGTTAAGTACTCTCACGGGCCCCTATAGACATGCTGAAGAAAACACACACACACACAAGGTATAGTCCACAGCTTTGCTAATTGTTTGTGTGCGGTTTGTTCCAAACATAAAGTCTAATTGCCCACAGTGGATTCAATATGCCTTTAGACGTTAGATGGGTCTCAGAAGAGTCTGAAGGCCTGAATCCATTCCAAAAGTGATCGTGCCTAGACTCAAAGTCTGTAATAAGAGTTTGTAGATCACTTTTTAATAAATTAGCCAAAGTTTAGGGGGGCAGAATCACTCCAGCTCAGACACAAAGCAGCTTATTGTCATATGTATCATCTGTATAAACTCTCTTATGACTTTATGTGAAATATAAATAACCAGGGCTTGACATTAACACCCGCCAACCTGCCAAATGCGAGTGGATTTCAGCAGTGGTGTATAACGCAGTCACTCCTACTAGCCACTTTGGCGGGTTGAATTTTATATATAATATATACATTTTTCAATTGTAGTTTTTTGATACATATTGATACTGAAATATCTGAAAAGCTTCCAATGCTCATTTTCCATAGAATATAGATACACTTACTTTCTCATCTCTCCAACAGCGAGTTGACACACAAACCCGCCTCCCCTCACTCACTAGTTTTATTTACTCCGGATGAATAATGGTAATGTTACAGGGCAGAATTTCGCGTGGGATTGCGCATAATTTTACTCATTCCTGCGGATTTTGTGCTCACGCCCAAAGTCTGTGCACATAAAGCCGCCTCTCAGTACTAAATTGATTTTTTTTGCTGCTTATTGCACTTAAACAGTCAAAAACACACAAAATAATGTCAAAATGCCGGTCTTGGTGAGTATTCACGTATACACAGACAGTTATGTTTTAAGTGAACGTAAACAGAAAACAACACGTGTAACAGTATAATGGATCTGCGCGTCAGGTCTTAAAGTGACAGCAGCCTAATGTACCTGCTGCCAAATTATAATAATAATAATAATAATAGATAATAATAATAAAAATATCTATATGGCAGTTTTTCCCAATGGTATCAATGTCAAAATTGTGGCCAGTGAAAATGCTGAGTGGCTTGTAACTTTGGAAAACCACTAAACACAGTTGCTGGTGAGCAAAAAAAGTTAATGTCAAGCCCTATACATAACTAATGGAACCTATAGGTCAGTATTTCACTGACAAGAACATTCGTAAGAAGGTCCATATGCCATGTGGATTTTTTTGGTGCTGATTATCTAATAGTTATAGTTATAAATTGGCTGAAAATATGACATTCATTTTTAAATTAGCCAAAAATATTTAATAATCAATGGCAATACATATATGTGCGCATGCGTGTGTGAGAAGAAATGAAAAAGGCACCAATCCACAGACTTTTGACGTACAGCTGTTCCCATTGTTACAAATCTAATCTTAAAGTGAAAACGACCTCTTGCCAGATGTCTTGGCTTGATGGTTGGATGTCTTGGCTTTGGTTTTGGCCACACAAGATGATGCAAGAGACCGCTCAATCTTAAATTCTAGCCCAATAGAAATTAATTTGTATCGAGCAGTGACTGACATGCAGTGGCACTGCATCAGAGACCCTTCACATGACTGCAACCTGAGACGTACTTTAACAACTGTCGTTTTTATCACTGAATGAATAATCCCGTCTTTATCTACAATACAACTAAAATAAGATAAGCCTGTAGTAAACGACCACGTAATCAGAGGGGTCACTTACTGGTCATTAATTAAAGCTTATCGTATTTGTCATTTTTGTCATGATGTCATGAAATGAAGCAGTTTCCTTAAATGGATCGTATTTATTTTCTCGCTATTGTATTTAGGTTCTAATAAAACCCACCCCAGGGCCTCGTTCTACACCAATAACCCCATAATTCACATACGTGCATATGAAAACATAAATACACGCACACCAACAGCAGTTGCACAACTGCAAGCCATCTGGGACTCTGCACATCGTATGCAGAGCATTCCAAAATATTCGTGAGTAGGTCCACTGCAGAGGGCTGTTGTTTTGGTTGGTGATCAAGAGCGTGGAGGGAAACAGACAGGGAATGAACATCCCCCTCTGATCACAGGAACTTGAATCCGTGATGAGTGAGTGACGGCTAACTATCAATATAGTGGCTGTAAAACCAAGTGGTACCATACTGGATGTAATTGGTTCTCATAATACGCCTGGACACAAAAACATGAGTGATAAGAGTGAGGTTTGACCAGTAAGCTTATGTCCAAATTAAGTGGTACAGTTTAGTTCATACTTGGTGACATTTAGCCTGACAATGGTCAGACTTTCTCTGCATTTTTATCATAGACTTTCATCTTTAGCAGCTGCACCACATGTGCACAGGTATGTTCCTTCCTGATTGATAGCTATCTCTATGATTATTTTTTCATGCACTTTATCTGGGACCTGCCTTTTCAAAACATTTGCTGTCAAAAATAGCATCATTGCTCCAGTCTTCAGTGTCGCATGATCCTTCAGAAATCATTCTAATATGTTGATTTGGAGCTCAAGAAACATTTCTTACACTCCAAAAAATAATGTGGTGGCTCAAAAAAACAAAAAACAAATAAATAAATAAAAATAAATGCAACAGTTTGCATCAATTTTTTTGAGTTATGACAACTTTGAGTGAATTTACGTTCAACCAACAAGCTACATTAAGTTAGAGGAACTTAATTTGTAGCATAAACACACATTTTTAAGTTTTAAATTAAGTCGCTCCAGCTACCAGAATTGTAGCCCTGAAACCAATTAATCATATCTATTTCAGTTCAAATCAACAGCTGTCATAGCACATGCTAACATAACTTATTTACCATTTATATTTAATGAACAAATAAGATATTACTTGTCACTGGCATTAGCGCAGTCATTGCTTATAGAGTCAATGTAGGGTTTACCTTCATGTATCTACTCTTCAGAGCAATGTTAACCACAAAAAACTAACAGGTCTTTCCCTTCACTAAAAACAAATAAATTAACACTTAATTTCAACATTTATTCTCCTTATCCAGTCCTATGCAAAGCATGCTGGGAACTAGAAGTCCACTGCCTAATTTCCGAACTTATCAAGACAATTTCATTAAGTTACTACAACCTAATATTTAAAAAAAAGCCAATTAATGCAGACATTTGAGTTTAAATTACAGACAATATTAAGTTGATGTAATGATCAACATTATTATGTCAACAGTACTCTACAAAATAATGTTTGCAACTTAAAAGGTTTAATTAAAACAATAAATTAGAATTTTTAACTTGCGACCATGCATTTATTCAAGCTGTGGTAACAGGTCCCCTTCATGTTTCTTGTTGAAAACCGTTTTTGCTGCTTAATATTTTTGAAGAAAAAAAATCTTATTCCAAACTTTTGACTGGCAGTGTAAGTGCGTGCGTGTGTGTGTATGCTCATCTCTACGGCGCACAATATCCTCACCACATTGATTACAGGATCATTCTGTCTTTGCGGTTTAGCCTCATAATGAAACCCAGTACTCCTGTTCCCTGCGTTCACATCCAAACCTTTCATGCCACCATTGTTTAATTTTTCTACTCCACACAACCCTCATCCTGACCTGGCTCCTGTTCAAAACGACTCTTAGAAGAGTTTAGCTGAGTCTTTGTTGGCTGCTGTTTCGGACAGGAGCTCCACTAAATCAAACAATGTGCCTTCCTCCTCTCTCCTCGGATAAAGCGTTAGACTTTCCATAAGGGCTGAGCGTTCATTTATATGCCTCAGGCTTAATTCTGTCATTCGTCCTTGTATCCTAATCAGATTCAAGCTTTGTTGTTGGACTGTGAGCCTGTTTCCTTCCAGCTGGTTTTCATTCGCTTGGGCCGTAGAAGCACTAATGCTCCTCTATTGGACAGATTAAAAGGGTAAGGTTAATTGCAATGCACTGTTTTACCAGCCATATCAAATTACTCCAGTAAAACAATTAGTTAAACCTGAAATGGGGAACGTACCAGCATTGGTCCTCTAACGGAAGGAACAAATACTGATCCGTTTTCTACAAAGCATCGTTTCTTCTTCTCACTCATTCCTCCTGTGGCATTATTTCACTTTGCCAGCCCCTCTTTCACTACTTATCTCTCTTTGTAAATTGTTGTTCCACCTCTTCTGCCAATGCACCATTGAGCGTTTGCACATCAATTCTGATATGGGAGTGTTTGTGTTTAGAGATGTTTGGTTTAATGCATAATAAATATCTTTATATGATACTTTGTTTTGGTGGAAGCCAGGCACAGGTGGAGGGAAGACGCTTTCAAAACCCCCTTTTAAATGTTTCCGAGAGTTTTGGAAGCCTCTCTGTTTTTAAATAGTGAGGGGAGGGAGATATTTTTGGCTAAATGAAAATATATTCGTAGCAGCAGCAGCAATGAACCGAGACGCTGGGATGGCGTTCCTGTCTTCTAAATAACACACACGCCCAGAGACGGTGAAACTTTCAACAAACTGAATCTAACTCGTTCACACTGTGTTGTTTAGGGACGTTTGGGTAATATGTCACACTCCACATGGAATTAAAGAGAATGAATGAATCCTGTCATCATTTACTCAACTTCATGACTTTATTTCTTCTGTAGATCACGAAAGGAGATGTTTTGAATTATGTTCTTTCACATACAATGAATGTATATGGTCACCAGGGGCTTTTGAGCTCCAAAAATGATAAAAGCACCATAAATATGTCATAAAATTTGTCCATATGACACATGCACAGTATTTCAAGTGCTTGAATAGACTGTAATTTAAGGCATTATTGAATTAAACTATTCTGTTTAGCTCTCAAGCCTATAGCTCTCAAATCACATTAGTACTGCGTAAGGTCTGATGTCAATAGCAATAATTAACCCCATTAGTTTGTTTAAAGTGCCCTTATTATTCTTTTTCGGATATTACCTTTCATGTAGTTTGTAATATAGACTAGCTGTTTGTGAAAGGAAAAGCTCTGCAAAGTTTTAAAGATCAAAATGCACAATAAATGGAGTTAATGTCTCCCAAAAGTAAAAACTCATTCTGAACTGCCTGAAATGAGTCATCAGTAATTCCAGTTTCAATTCCTCAATTCCAGGTCTTTGACAGATGTACGTAATGCCAGCCTATGGTCCTATTGGCTGCCTGCGAACAATGTCTACTTTGCTCCGCCCTCAAACTGTAGTTGTAGCTGAGGCCTGGAAGAGTTTGGTTCGGGAAGATGCTGTTTTCTGCACTGCGGAAGCAAATCTGATACAGTAAAACAGACGCCATCTTTACTGTTCATATCACAAGTGCTGTGGAAGCCTCCGGAGCTGAAATTCAGATATAGTAATGGCTGTTTGCTTTCCGACATGCGCTGTAAGTGGTAGACCAATCAAAACAGACTGGGCCATCTGACCAATCAGAGCAAAGAAGGCTCTCGGAAAGGAGGGGTTTAGAGAGAGCGAAGCCTTGATCGAACAGTTTCGGACACTGTGAGAAAAGAGGTGATATATTATGAGAAAATTAAAGGATTTTTTGACCTAGGATGCATGTAAACCATATTGTAGGAGACCTGCAAAACTAAACTGAACCTTTAAAATGGAGCACTTTAAAGCAATAGTTTTTATTTTTGGTTGATTGAATCCTAAAAGTAACACGACATTTTCTCTGCTTTATGTACATTCTTATATAGAAAACATTTGAGGTTTCTCACTGCTGTTTCCACAAGGAAAGTTTCCCTAAATAGTGCCTTTCCCTTTTTTGTCTCTCTCTTCAATTTATTGCCGTGCTAAACCGTTTTCTGGGGCAAACTCTAATATTTTTCAATTCTCAGAATGGTGATATAAAGCAATATACTGTTGCAATACTCTAAAGAAAACAATGTCTCTGAGCAGGATTTAGGTTCTTTAAAACCTCAGAGGAATTTCTTGGATTCTTGTACGGTCAAAACTCATTCTCTCTCTTTGATTCATCTTCTCTAATATCCACTCAGAGCTTTGGCAATAACAGTTCTCCTTTCACACTTATTTTATGAACTGAACTACACATTTAAGAAGCTCAAGAGGGATAGGAACGTGAGGATTTTGCTATTTTTATTGCTCATACTGTGTTTGCTAAGGCAAGCATGATCTGATTTAAAGTTTTTTTTGTACTCTGATCTTCGATCAGTTTCCTTACACAAATCCACTCTTTAACCATTATAAGACAGAAGGCCGGAGGTCAACGTAGAAAGGGCGAGTTCTGTGATCACTGTCAAAGCTGTCTTCTCTAATTCCTCTTTGTTTCAGACACAAACCAGTCAACTCCAACTTAAACCACCATGCGTAATAAGCTCTCTGAACAGGCTTAGGAGCCGTTCAAAGGACATAGTGTTCAACTGCGCAAATTTTTAATGGTTGTTCAATGTAAACATGCTACATTCTTAAAAGTAAAGGTTCTTTATTGATATCTGTGGTTCCATGAAGAACCTTTAACATCCATGGAACCTTTTTCTGTTGCACAAACGGTTCTTTATAGTTGAAAAAGGTTCTCCAGATTATTAAAATATTCTTCACAATTTGAAACTTAGAGAAAAGAGCTGTTATATATATTAAACTATAATATTAAACAATATTACAACAATTAGACTATGTCTTATTCTGTTGTGGTCATTAGGATTGGAGTCACTTTTAGAACAATCAGATGAATTTGAGGACGGGATAAGCATATTTACATATGGATCAGTGCATTGAGCAATGGTGTATGGAAATTATTGCACCTATAATTGTCTTCTGTTCGATTCTAGCATTGATTTTCAGAGAATAAAGCATTGTTATGATCTATTTTTATGGAATAAAGGTACTTTTTTCCTTTGGCAGTCGTTTAAGGGTGTGACCTCTCAAGTGTTCCTAATTTCTTTCCACCTTGTTATTGCAAGTCAGGTTTTATAGCCACCAAAATGGTGTGCTGCACAATATGTGTGTCTATTTGTGTATGTGTAAATGTGTATGCTGCACATTTCCAAATAACGGAAGTACAAGCCAGTCTGACTGTTTAGGGTAATGTCAGTGTAACTTTAATAAATGAAAATTTATTAGGACTGGGAGTTTGCTAGAGACCCAGGAGTCCTGACACACCACGTACACAGTCAAATAAACACTCGGCACTGGAGGAAACTGAGCCAGAACACATCTGTTACCTGTTAAAAACCCTCACCAGAGCCTGTACTCCAATGCATCACTTAGAGATCTCAGCTTGCACGGTCTATAAGGATATGCAATATTTCACAAACCTTTTATTACTGTAGTTTTCCACAGAATGTAGCAATGCTTTTTAAATTCCATTTATTCTATTCAGAGTGTCTTTGTGATTACAGAAACTAAAGGAAAGGAGGACATCAGCTGATTGGATTACAGTGTGTGTCAATCACATGAATAGCCAACAACAGTGACCGCCCATTTTTTTCAGTGGCTTTGGTTCTGTAAGTATTTTTATGATTCATTTTCTCCAAAGGGATTTTTTTAAAAATTAAACAAAGAGTTCAAAGACATAAACCAAACCAACAGCTCCAAGATGAATCACAAAATTATGACATTTAATTTGAAGCAAAAGAGTATTTGAACACCAGGAAATGGAGATATAGATACACACACTGCACTACCATTCAAAACTATGGGGTCAGGTAGATTTTTTTTTTTTTTTTTTGTGAATGAAATGAATACTTTTATTCAGCAAGGGCAAATTAAATTGATTAAAAAACATAAATAGACATTATAATACTATAAAATTTCATATAAATGCTGTCGTTTTGAACTTTCTATTAGAAGAATCCTATAAAATAAATCTCATAATTTCCACAAATATCAAGCAGCACAACTGTTTTCAACATTGATAATAATAAGAAATGTTTCTTGAGCTCCAAATCAGCATATTAGAATGATTTCTGAAGGATCATGTGACACTGAAGACTGGAGTAATGATGCTGAAAATTCACAGAAATAAAAATATATTCAAATAGAAATATAACAAATAAATATATACAAATAAATGCAACCTTGATGAGCATAAAAGACTTCTTTCAAAAACATTAAAATCTTATTAACCCCAAACTTATGAACTGTAGTGTATATGTTGACTTCTTATATAAGTATATAAAGTTTGAGCTTGTTATTTGATGGCTCAATGAAATCATATGCAATGTTTCGTGGTATACTGTAAAAAAATAAATCCGTAAAATAACTGGCAGCTCATTACCCGGACATTATCCAGTAATTTTATGGACATTTCCATTAACCCTAAAACACAATGCAGTGAAGTGCAAAATTCAAAATACAGGTAAAACACTTGTAAAAAATGAATACGGAAAATTCCATTAAATTAATACAGTACATTGTGCCCTGTTTTTACAAATGTTTTTTTTTAGAGTGTGGTTTTCTGCTGGGTTCTTTTGTCTTGATTTGTTTGTTGTGATCCCTGTTTCATGGAACTTTCTTATCAAGTATTCATGGGTAGTGTACTTTTACACCTGGAATTTAGTCATTTAAATATGATTTGAAGTTAAATTTATGCTGATTGATGGCTTAACAGAAGATTAATAACATTGGAGCTGGTCTGGTTTCTCGAACAAGACAAAATGTAGGGCGGGACTTGTTTTTGTCCATCAGGAATTGATTGGATGGCTGTGGTTTGCTATTGGTGGATCTCATGTGAGTGACAGGTTGCCCAGCCTTTGTGCCAGGAAACATCATTAGAGAAGAGAATTCACTGCAAGAGTATGGGGAAGTTATTTTGATTTTAGAGATTTTATGAGTGCACATGAATTAAAAAAAAAATAATAATGATGTGCACTAATAAACCTTTTACAATAAATACTACAATATTCCATAAAAAAACAAGAATTGTCCATTTTGATTTCATGATGACTCAAAATTTAAAAGCTATGATCAAATTCTTTGACATCTATAGGATAAAAAAAACAAAACAACAACTCACAAATGAGGCACTTTGAGAAATTCAACCCTTTTTTCAGCCGCCGTATGGATGTGTGAAGGGTCCGGTACTTTGAAGTGTGAGGGGCCGAACTGTCATTCAGTGGAAGTTGTGTAATTACAGGGAGCTGGTCTGAAAGAGGCCAGAGGGAAGTGTGTATGTGTCTCAGAAATATTTGCCCTCTCTGTTATAAATCGGTTTCAGTGTGACCCGTAGAGGGCATTACGTTGAAAATGAATGCTTTTACACACGTGACCCCTCACAGTCATTACTCGCACACTGTCAACACCCTCTTCTCTTTTTGGGGTCATTGCATGTGTAAATGACTTAACTAAATACATTTAGACATAAGAATAGTGTATTAGAGGCTATATGTTACTAAAAAGCTTACATTATGGTAATAGATCTATGCGTCGGACACTGGTCCTTAATATTTTACAACCAGGTGGGAGGGTGATGGATTGGACTTGTGAGAGTAAAATACAGCCACTGGGTGTGTAGACAGCTCAAGGCCATTGTTAAGTGCTATTCATTAATTAAAAGCACAAGCTAGGGTCATAGGTCATATCCTCTCTGGTGGTTTGACGCCACGGCCATAGCCAGTCTGACGCTCGGCTAATAAGGTCTGCTTGACTTGTTTGGTCTGAGGGGGTTTGGAGATCAGGGTTTGACAGAGCTTCAAAGACTAAACACATAAACACCTTCCCAGCGGTACCCTTTTCACCAAAACAAGTTGAGCTTGAGTAATAGAATGAACCCAGGTTAGGGCTTTAGATTAAGGTAGCTCAGAAAGATCATGTAAGATGTTAGGGAGGAGGGGATCGCTGAAACAAAGCATGGCACAGTGGGATGAACAAACTCAGCTGGCAAATGGAAGCATTAAGTGCTATTTGATAATACAAAAAAATCCAGAAATATTTTGTTTAAGGCTATTATAGAATATTGCCATATTTATTGTAAATTATTTATCCATATCATTTTTTTTATCCATTTTTATGTTTAATAAAAATAACTTCCCCTCCCTCTTGCAGCGACATCTCTTCTCTGATGATGTGTTTACTGATGTGAGGGCGGGGCAACCTGTCACTCACATGAGATCCACCAATAGCAAACCATAAAACCATAAAAAAATCATGATTCTGTTGACATTAACCCCTGTCATTCTGACATCTAAAAGTGTTTGGCATCATTATGTCAATATGGCATGATGCATTTTAATTCATATTTGATGATATGCAAATGAACAAATACAAATACAAATGAACTATTCATCACAAAACTATTTCATCAGCATCTCCAGTCAGTAGTCTTGATGGAGAGATTAACAGGTGAATGTGATTGTTAAACAGGTGAAAGTGTAAATCTGTTTCCACGTTCTGATGGTTTGTTTCCAGTTGTTAGCTGTGGAGTTATTGCTCTCAATGTAACGTCATGTGTGACGGATCGGGCTGCTGTCCACAGCTGTCTTTAGTATGAAATAAGCCACTCATTGTGCCATGTGTCTGTCATGTTTAACATGGGGCCAGGGCGTGGGAAAGCACAAGGGTGCGTGTCCTGAAAGCGCCCCATGCTATAGCATGTTGTTAGTGCTAGTCTAGAGGTCAACACGCGTTTAACGCCAAACGTGAGAAGTGAGAAAATCAAACGTTTAAGAAAAGGGACTACCAAACATTTTATTGTGTTATCTGTGTAAAAATTGGCAAAGGAACATGGAAGAACCACTGAGGGGACATTTACTGTACATGACACTAAAAACGGAAAAGGTTTTATGCGTTTTGGCTGTTCATTTACATGACAATGGCGTTTTGAGAGCCTGAAAACTCAAACTTTTGAAAACTGGTTTCAAAGTGCAAGTTTTTGAAAATGATACCGTTGTCATCTCCGTGTAAACAGCAAAATCCTGAATTTGTGAAAGCGGTGATGTCAAGCGCATGCATATTACGTGTTCAGTCTATCTAGAAATTGCTGGTAAATTTCACAATTAACAGTGGTTTCACCTCTTTAAACATTTCTTTGTATGTTTGTGTTGTTGGGGTCCACGTCAGCGGTTGATACACACACACAAGTGCACACACACACACAGCAGTAGTGTTAAGACGTGTCAACAGAGCACGTGAGGAACATGAGATGACAAGGTTGTGAATAATGATGGTTTACGACAGAAAAATGGCACGCTCTTTAGCTGAAGAGGCCGTAAATTAAGAGCCATTATGAGCCTTTGAAGTGACGCTGTGCTCGTTCAGTCCCAACACTGAGGTGTCAAGGGCTGTTTTTTTTTTTTTTTTTTTAATACCTAAAGTTGTTTGGACGCCTTAGATGTGAACTTGTTCTCTCTTGTTTAGAGTTCTTGTCTCATTACATGAGATGTTGGGAAGAGAGATGAAGAACACTCTGTATTTATCTAATTCTGTGCAATCATTCTTATAGTCACCTTACGTTAAAGTACAACCTCATTACAAGCCTCTATCCAGACAGGGTATGTTTGGAATGTCATGTTGTTCTGTCATTGCAGTTATGCAATATGTATAATGTATGCAAACTGATACACACCATTCAAAAGTTTTGGGTCAGTAAGATAAAAAAAAAAAGAAAAAAATTAATATTTGTATTCCAGCAAGTATTCATTTCTAAAATATTTCTATTTAAAATAAATGCTGTTCTTTTGAACTTTCTGTTCATCAAAGAATCCTGGGGAAAAAATTATCACATTTTCTACAAAAATATCAAGTGGCACAACTGCATTGAATATTGATAATAATAATAATAAGAAATGTTTCTTGAGCAGCAAATCATAATATTAGAATGATTTCTGAAGGATCATGTGACACTTAAGACTGGAGTAATGATGCTGAAAATTCAGCTTTGCATCACAGGAATAAATTACATTTTAAAATATATGTAAATAGAAAACAGTTATTTTAAATTTTAATATTTTTTCACACTATTACGGTTTTGAATGTTTTTAAATTTTCAAATAAATGCAGCCTTAAAAGCATAACATTTTTCTTTCAAAAACATGAAAAAAAGAATAAATCCTACCAACCCCAAACTTTAGCGTATATACTATACCTGCATGACTTAATATATTTGTCTATATTTTTGTAATATACATCCAGAGTACACTGTGTGGAAAAATGTATCCCACAATGCATTGCACTCAATATCAAACATGATCTTAATTTAATTATTTAATCAAACAACTCAAAGTTTTTGTTTTTTAAAAATCTATTTATTTATAAAGCATTTAACATAGTAATATAATTTGACTACATTATAGCATATTATTGTTTGAAATGTTTTACTGCTGCCTACTGCATATTGTTTCACACACTATTTATAAAATATAATTGGCACTATATATTAGTTTGGATACTAGTATGAAGTATGCAAATATTTCATTCTGAATATAGCCAATGTATTATACTTAAAATGTGTTTAGCTTGATTTATTATGATCTTGGTTTAATGTGGACTCAACTTATCAATAAGATTATAATACTACTGTATATATAGTATTAGAGAGAGATGGAGAATTTATATATTATGTTACTGTATTAAATATATTGGGTTGTCCGCATTGCTAGAGGTTGAATCTGCTGCTCGTACCCCTCAGTTAAAAATGATACCTATGCTAATGTGAATTTAGCAGGTCATTAGCTATCACCTGATGCTCCTCTGGGTTCTGGATGAAGAGAGAAGTATTTAAAGTTGTGATCTACAGTACAGTTTGGGCTTCGAGTTACCAGCCTGGCCTGAATGCAGACAACCCAAGGTCCTTCGGGACGCTACACGAACCATTTTGATACGTGATGAATCACGTCTATGCATGACTATGCCATCACATTGCCATTTGAATGCTCAGTCCCTCTTTTAGCTAGTCATTGGCACTGACAATACTGAGTGTCAGCAGATATCTATGTATATAACTCAAGTTATTTTGTTCATGGTCATTTCAACTTGATTTGGCAGATGAGTGCTGTGTACAGCTGTCTAGTATGAGTGACTGCTACAAACTAAGCAAGGGGTGTATGTAAATACTGCTGCTTGAAACCCTATCAGGCCACTAATACAGCTCTCAAATGGGACAAATGTGTCTTCCTTGGCCCAAGTCCATTTACACAGACAAACAGTGCTTCTGCTGTCTGACTGGGGTTTGATTCTTGTGTCCAAAGCAGTTTGGGGGTCTTCACTGAATTTTCCTTCAGGCGTTAAATATTGAATGTAGAAGGAGATATTTGGCAACATATTCCATAATAAATTTGGCTGTCAGTAGAGAAGCACCTGAGAGAAATCCACATACCTGCACACGCAAACACACTCAAAGCAAACCAACAAGACTTCTCCATTACTAATTCACTACTCGGCAGGATTTCCAGACAGCCAGCAGTCCCCTTCTCTCTTTTTTTCTGTTTTTATCAACTATTCCTTTTGCTGGAATCCTCTAGAGAGAAAGACAGAGAGGCAGCAGAGACAGAAAGCAAAAGTTGGAGAGGAAGGAGAGTCTTGCTTTTTTCAATTTATGCATTATGTCTTGGCTCTGGAAAAAACTCCAAAGAGTTTTCCAAATCCATCTCCAAATGTATTCTTTCTGATTTTTAATGGTAAAGGCCTGTTCACATTAAGGATGAGAACTATAATGGTAATGTTATGGTTCTAAAAATTGTTCTAAATGTAAAAGAATAGCAGACTCCACACCACAACTATAATGATAAAGGCACAGAGAAACTATATCATTGGAATCACTTTCAAAATGTTTTTTGAATGATTAAAACATTGACAGCCAGTCAGAATCCATCCTGCTTTAAAGAGCTTGAACATTTAAAGGGTTAGTTCACCCAGAAATAAAAATTCTGTCATTAATTACTCACCCTCATGTCGTTCCACACCCGTAAGACCTTCGTTCATCTTGGGAACACAAATTAAGATATTTTTGATGAAATCCGATGGCTCAGTGAGACCTCCATTGCCAGCAAGATAATTAACACTTTCATATGCCTAGAAAGCTACTAAAGACATATTTAAAACAGTTCATGTGACTACAGTGATTCAACTTTAATATTATAAAGTGATGAGAATACTTTTTGTGCGCCAAAAAAAACCAAAATAACGACTTTATTCAACAATATCTAGTGATGGGTGATTTCAAAACACTGCTTCAAGAAGCTTCGAAGCTTTGCGAATATTTTGTTTTGAATCAGTGGTTTGGAGCTTGTATCAAACTGCCAAAGTCACATGAACCATTGAAATTTCGAAACGTTTCGAAACACTTATGACGTAACAAAGCCTCTTTTACTGAAATCATGTGACTTTGGCAGTTTTTGGGTGAACTAACCCTTTAAAGCAACAGATGACACAACTGCAGCTTATAATAAACAGAATGCATTAACTAATGTTAACAAATGAGATCTTATTATAAAGTGTTACCATTTCAACTGATGTCAAACAGGTATTAAGTGGCATTTTAATGAATTGTACAATTTTGCTTCATAAGTAAAATAAATGATATCAGCAAATTTACAGAGATTTTATTCTGAACAAATTAACAGAATTACTTTTAAATCACAATTGAATATTGACGTTTAAAAAAATCGTCTAAATACATTTTTATGAAGTTACACTTTTACTAAGTCACTGAGTAATTGCAATATATAATGTTTCATAAAAGATTGAGGCCCTTGATTTTAGATTTTACTTCTTAGATATTGAAAATAATCTGATTATATTATTTATTTGATATATTTTATTTGTTTTTTATTTTAATTTTATCTTAAAAAGATGCATTTTTACATGCATTTCAGTAAAAATAAAATCCTTGTGACAAAAGGGATTATGCCAAACTAAACATTTAATAGATGATGCAGTGCTCAAAATTTTAATGGTGCATGAAGTCAGATTACAAAAAACAAAAAAAAACATTAAGTTTTATTTTGCTTAAATGAAATGTAAAGTTTTATTTTTAAAGAAGATGGGACAGATAGAAAACTCCCTTTGTTGTTCCCTGTGTCATCGGGGCAGTGGGTCAGACTTTAGTTTGGAGGCCGCCTCGGGCAATAACACATTACACATTCACAGCAACAAAGCTCCTGTAAGTGTGTCACAGGGAGAGAAACATTAACAGGTCTTCATGTGAGCGGGACAAATGCCAATTAAAGGCTTTGATTAGCGAGGACTGACCACAGGACATCTGCCTCAAATGATTCTCTGTGAATGCTTCAGGCTCCTGTGGATGTTTCTCATGTAAATAACAACAGCATGTAGCAGCAGGGAACACACACACACTGCCTTTAAACTCATCTTAAACTCATTCAGTGTATGTCTGTATATGTGTATATTCTTTCTTTCTTTCTTTCTAATTTTAAGCATTAAAGCAGACAATATGAAACACAAAATTCATGAAACAGCAAAAATAGATTAATAATTAACAGTAACACTTTACAATAAGTTTCCATTTGTTAACATTAGTTTCATTAGTTTACAGGAACAATACTTCTAAAGCATTTTTTAATCTTAGTTGATGTTAATTTCAACATTTACTAATGCATTATTTAAAAAAAAAAAGTTGTATCTGTTATTATTTAATGGACTGAGCTAACATGAACTAACAATGAACAGTTGTATTTTTATTAACTGATGTTAATAAAGAATAATAACTACTGCAATGTATTGTTCATTGTTAGTTAATGTTAGTTAATGCGTTAACAAATAGGACCTTAACATACACAATTATCAAAGCATTTGGCTGCCAGAAACTGTAATTAATAAATTGTATAACATTAACAAATGTGACAACCTGCCCAGACCATGACATGTTAAAACATATTTTAAGCTTAAGTATTCAAACTAATTAAAATGTAATATGCTCCACATGCAATTAAGTGTTCAGTCATCACAATTATGTAATTATTTCCTTGTAATATGAAAGTTTTTTTTAATCTTGAGCGGGGAACATACTGTACTAACTTCTTAGTTCATATAGACATAATTACAGCATTCAACAGCAATGGCTCACAGTGAGTCCTACTAATTAACTGGTAAAAAACTAAATATATTTCAGTAAACAGTTTAAAGGGTTTGAGGTAAACATTTATCAATTAGTTTTTTAAGTGCATGGGCAAGTAAAGGGATAGTTCACCCAAAAATGAAAATTTTGTCATTTACTCACTCTCAAGTTGTTCCAAACCTGTATGAATTTCTTTCTTCTGTTGAACACAAAAGAAGATATTTTAAAGAATGTTGGTTGATGGGCCCCATTGACTTCCATAGTAGGAAAAAAAATACTATGGAAGTCAATGGCTACAGTCAACTGTCTTGTTACCAGCATTCTTTAAAATATCTTCTTTTGTGTCCAACAATAAATATGAATAAATGATGACACAATTTTCATTTTTAGGTGAAGTATCACTTTAAGTAGAAGAAACTGTTCCAGGGTAATTTTAGAAAGTTAATCTCTGTCTATCTATGATTCTATCTGGTTCCTGGCTCTCTCTGTGTTTACATGTTCAGATTATGTGTCGTCTTATGGTGGGAAACATGAACACATTGATAGACAGAGAGCGCCAGCAGGTTGAGGACCTCATAATGAACCCAAACAAACATGTTTTCAAGAAAGCTTCCCTCTTGCCTTTAGGGCACCATGCCATCTCAACCCACATGCCACCTCAACTACTGGCAGCTTGGCACTGATCGCTGTAACTGCCATGGGTTGATTAGACATGCCGCCCTGACCTTGACATGGGGAGTTCTGTGCATTGCACAAACACAAGCGTAATGATGTTGACAGGATTTCTCCACAGGCAGGAACAAGCTGCGCCTTCCAAACCTCAAGCTATGCATTTTTAGAGTTCACATAATTTCTTTGATGCCTTCCTACATTAATAAGGCAATCAAAATGTGTTAAAGCGATTTGAAAATCCCTCCTCGCAAATATTTCATGATTCACAGTGATGTAGGATCACCACAGAGCGTTGTGATTTTTCTGATGGAATAATACATTTTCAACATGTGGCAACAATGAAACTTATTATATACAGAATAATGTGTATCAACATGCCTTGCCAGAAATAGACAAAGTCACCATCCGGGAATATGAGCTGATTGTTTAAATGAAAACAGAGAAGTAAAAAAGTCCTGGTTTTGGAATATGGCTAAAGCAGGGGTGCACATAACTTTTTTGGTCTGGTTCTCAAGGGAGTACCTGGAGATGTTGCTTGGTACTCACACTTTACGTGACACACTTATCCTAAAAGCTGTCCTCATCACTTTCCTCCTGACTGCTCTCCTCACTATCTTCTTATCTCTCGAACATGGTAGATGATGATAATGAATTATTTTTATTTATTTTTTTTACTAACATTAATGACACAGACAACAGCAAAGGCTGCTGTCACTTTAAGAAGGAAAGCACGGACCAAATAACTGACCCACATCCGGCACACTGTTCACTTATGACATAACCGAGAGAATACTTGCCGAGACAGGTATTTTGACATACTTTTGTGTGTATGTGTCCGTTAAAGCGCAAGTAAACGCGAAAGAGGAATTAATTAGGTGTTCGAGCGCTGTCTGAGTGTCTCTCTCTCTCTGCATGCGCGCGTTTCGGGGGTGTGAGGCTGTGCGCACAGATGACAGCTCGCGAGTCCCGATTTTCGCCTCTTATTCCACTTTTTAAATCGTTTGAATGTGTTAATTGACGAGACAAAACACGTCCAAATGACAAACTTTCACTCTATGATGGTTAAATTTAGCAGTTAATCCGCGAATCACATGCGTGCCGAACCGTTGAACCTTATCCGTACGGATCACGGATTAACTGCGATCCGTTGCACACCTAATAATTAAAGAACACACTTATCATCATGATTGCTATCTTACCAGAGATGGAGAAAAATCCTACTCCAGTAAGTAAACATGTCCCTGTGAACCGGTACTCAAAAGCGCTTCCCGCCATGTTTTCTGGTACCAGGCCCGGATTGGCTAATCGGGAGCACCGGGAGAATTCCCGGTGGGCCGGTCTGTTTTTTTTGGCCGCAAGGGCCGGCGTTGTCATGGCACTGGGTTGAAATATGGATGATCTAGAAACTGTCGACGCAGCCAAATATGCTAAGCTGAGTAGCCTACCTTTTTCCTTAAAACCAGTGAGTGTGGCGGATTTAGGCATTGGCAACATGGGCAACGGCCCAGGGCGGCATCTTGCCGGGGGCGGCACGGGGCACCCGCGCAAAAAAATACGAAAAAAAAAAAAAACGAATGCGCGATCAGGTTTTTGCCGCTCATTTGCACGCAACGTCAATGATATCATGTCACCCTGTGGGTAAATTTACCTGGTCGGGAGGAACTCGGAGTGTGCACATAAAAGTATACGAGAAGAAGGGATGAGGTGAAGTCTGTAGGGGGAGCGGGACAAGTTCTAAATCAACACTAAATTATGGTAAGACAAAAGGTCTAAGCCACCGGATGCCGATTTTGGTAAATAAAAAGGAAGAGGGGAAACATGCAAAAGATAAAGGCATGTATGCAGCTATTACTCATGTTGTAATAATAGTAGGCAAATAATAAAATATAGGGCCTATCACTTATGTTATGCTATGTTGCTTGCTATGCTATTACACATTGGGCAACAATATTCATTTTTCTGTCCAACTAGCTTACTTTTTTTAAACAAACGTAATTTTGTAAAGTTTTGGGGATTTATGGTATTTTTTGTTATGTATTTTCCTCAATTTGTTGTAGAGAACAGTACAGTCAATTAAAGTGGGCCGGTCTAAGGCATGAAACTCCAGGGCTGAAAATAAGTCCCACTCCGGCCCTGTCTGGTACGCATTGTTTATTTTTACCGCGCATGCGTACCTGCGTACCACTTATGTGCACCCCTGGGCTAAAGCTTATATACAGGGTAATCTTGTGAAATTAATTGTAGATATGCATACACTCAATTCTCTGGTCCCCAGAGTCCCTTATTCAATGCAAATCTATTAAAACTTAACAGAAAATGCAATGGTAGTTTTCTACAGGTTTCTTTTTTTATATAGTGTGGAAAACACAATTTCAGGTAGTGTTGTCAAAAGTACGGTCAGTACTGAAATTTTGAAACTGTGATGCTTTGAGCGCTGTTGAGCGGATTTGTAAACATTGGCCTTTGTGTTCACGCGCTCAACTTATATGTCTGTGATTGGCTACAATGATCAATGCTTCAAAAACATGTAAATAACATGGGAGCGTTTGAAAGCCCACAGAAGTGTTTGAATTTGAAAATGTTTTGAAAGCTGGAGAGTTTGAAAGCAGGCATCTATCAACAGGCCGGTCGAAGACTCAGTGAAGAGCGTCATTGATGTCTATTTACAACATGTTTTTGAAGCGTTGATCATTGTAGCCAATCACAGACACATCTGATGAGCATGTGAACACAACTGCCAATCAGAGGTGTTTACGAATCCGCTTAACAGTGCTCAAAGCATCACATTTTTAAAATTTCAGTACCGACTTGGTATTGCGGTCGGTACTTTTGACAACATTAATTTGAAGTATTGTTGATGTCTGTATAAACTGTGAAGAGAAGTAACTTGCAAAGTTCAGTACTTCAGAAATCTGAAGTTTCTCACCTCAGAGAAACCCAGTCTTTCATGTTGTAGATGGTCCTCAGTTGCAGGTGTATTAAACGCATGTGTTTATTGAGTCGTTATTGAAGGTGAAGCTACAGGAAATCACTTCCCACATGTATGTGTCAGTAAACAAGCTTAGGTGGGGCAGCCTTCCTTCCAACAAGTCGAGATGAAAGACGTTCTTTGTTGTTTCCCTTCAGGGCAATGAAAATTCTGCAAACACCAATAGAATAAATCTCTCCTGTAATACAGCCCTGGGTCATCTGTCCTCCCTACAACAAGCCCTTAATGACAAACACTGACAATGGGAGGATAAAATCAGTGTTCTTCTAACAATACAATGAGATAAGCACAAGTAGAAAGGAAGTGGCCAATTATTATAAATGGGAGAGAGTGAGATTGTAAGCCAAGGGTGGAGACCAGGTGAATTGTGTTTCCCAAAAGCTCCTTGCAGTCAAACTTCGGATCTGATAAGCTGCCGGATCTTTGCATTGCGGTATTAGCGTGAGAGGATCAAGGTTTGGGACATGTTAAGGAGGAGATACCGTAGGGCTGGGTGGGACAGGCATGTGAATTATATCATGATCTTTTGGGGACAGGAGCGAGGAATGCACGACATGAACATTAGTGACGGAAAAGACCCTCAGCACTCACACGAACATATACCCTCTCACGCGAATACTCCCAAATACCACCCAGACCACGGCAGGGAATCGCCCTCATCCTCTATGCATGTCATCTTGTCTGTTGAGATATTATCTGCTGGCTCTTTGTTTAACACCAGCAAAACAGATCTGTTTGTCTTCACTCATAGTTAGGGCCGCTTACCACTCCACAACACTTTGATGTCACAGCAGGGAATTTTATCCATCAGTTTTTTGATTAAAGCAAGTTTTGTGCCTTAAGAAGCATAACACATGAGACATGCAGTTCTTAAGATATTACAGCAAGAAACAGATTTAAAATCTATAAAAAATCAGAAAGAAACGGATTTAAAATCTAATTTGGTAAATTTAAAATCAAATCTTTTTCATTTTAATTATATATATTATGTCTTAATATATGCTTTATCGATAAAATGCAAAATAACATATAGTGCAGGTTATCATGAACCAGAGAAACTCAGGGAAGCAATACTCTCTCTCTCTCAGAATTCAATCTTGTTTTTTACGTGGCTTCAAATTAGCGTCTTAATGGCTGACTGCTGCCAGTACCATGAGCTAACATCTGAATTGTGCCCAAAAAAGATGCCTGTTTTGTATACCCATGTGAGCAAGTCTTGACCTGGTTCGTAACATCCTGAATGCAGTACACTGGGGTTTGGGGGGAATCATGCTGGCTAATTTCCTGGCGGCAGCACTGTGGATAGTATGTCTGTGAGGGAAAAGTGAAAATTAAAAACATCCACAGTGTTTTCTAATTCTGTCTCTGCTGCTTTCACTAGGTATATGTCTCTCTCTTCTCTTGCTCTCTCCCTTTGTAGATATGTGCACTTTTAGCCAAATGCCACTCCTATGACATCATTAATACTGTATTTAGGCCACTTTTTATTGAAACAGATTTAACAATGCACATATTTATATACTCAGATACTAAAACACTGAAAGGCCCAGACTTGCATGTTTCCACTCCCTCCAGCACTATGGCAGAACTTGCAATCGTTCTCTTAACATATTCTGACTAAATCTCTGTTGCTTTGACAACTTTGCTGTGTTTTCAGATATCCTTCTTGCCCCGGGCTGGTTTTGGGGTAATTACATTTCGGCAGTTTTCACCTTGATGTTGGAAAACTTTTTTTGAAGACTTTTGAAGAGGCTGAGGAGTTTTTGATGTCCCCCTGGGAGATTTGGAGACCTGGAGCCTCATTTATAAAGACGTACGTATAATTTTCCTTAAAGAAACCGCACAATAACTTCCTGAATATTCTTACAAGCAAGTTTTAAAAAGATGCTTAACTTATTTATTTAAACTGGACCTATAATGCCCCTTTTACAAGATGTAATATAAGTCTCTGGTGTCCCCAGAATGTGTCTGTGAAATTTCAGCTCAAAATACCCCACAGATCATTTATTATAGCTTGTCAAATTTGCCCCTATTTGGGTGTGAGCAAAAACACGCTGTTTTTGTGTGTGTCCCTTTAAATGCAAATGAGCTGCTGCTCCCGGCCCCCTTTCCAGAAGAGGGCGGAGCTTTAACAGCTCGCGCTTCAGTTGCTCAACAAAAACAAAGCTGGAGAATCTCACGCAGCCAAAATGAGGATTGTCAGTAACGGTGTTCAACCTTACATTGTTCAAACCGGAGTCGGACACTGATGGAGAGACTCAGGAAGAAGTTTCAACTTTTAGAATGCAACTGGACGTTTCTGAATGGTTATTGGATAAATTTATGTAGTTTCTGTGGAGTTGATTCAACTCCTCGACTAGCATGTGCCGTCCTGTTAATCTTTTGTGCAAATCCAGCGTTGAATTGACCCTCGCTTGTGAAGCTTTCTTCTCTTCATAGAAACTATATGATGTCATTACCAGCATCACAGGAAGTGACAAAGCAGGGAAGTTGCGTGAATGTGGATCTGACAAAGCAGTTTTAAGGGAAGCGGGTGGTTTCAGGAAGCCATTGTATAATAGTTAATGTTTCCTGCTGTGATGTTATATGTGTTTCCAGGCTTCTCCTTGTTAGAGCAGTGTGTATTGGAGTCGTGAGGTAAATGTAAGTGTGAAAGCACACTGTGACATCATTACATCCCACCTGGCAACTGAGGGACCCTTGTTCTCATCCTGCGGGCGGAGAGGGTGGGGAAGTAAATGGGAGACAAAAAAGTACCGCACTCTACCATTAACATCCTGCTGTGCGTCAACATGTATTCATCATCTATTAGTGCCATCGACAACAATAAAAGGGCTCTCGCTGACATTTACTGATCTGATGCAACCAACCCGAGACAACCAGGCAGAAGTGCCTAAGTCAACAGCCGCAGTGCCTCGGTAACAAAAGCATTTCCAACACGCCTAATCCTCTTGGCTCCTGACTGCCAGAGCCTTGAGCTTTCCATTCTCACTAGACCAAAGAGTTGCCGCCATGGCGCACCATCATTCAGGGGCTGTTTACACGACACCATTTTTAACTAAAAACAGAAAACCTTTTATGCATTTTGGCTGTTCATTTACACAGCAACGGAGTTTTGGGGGCCTGAAAATGCAAACTTTTGAAAACATGTTTCAAAGTGCAAGTTTTTGAAAACGATACCGTTATTGTCTCCATGTAAACTACAAAAATGCGAATTTGTGAAAATGGTGACGTCATGCGCATGCATATTACATGTTCAGTCTATAGGTGCGTAGTTTTTCTTTACAAAGTGACATTGCCAAATACTGGCCTGGCAGCAGAATACAGCATTTTTAATTGTTTTCACGGATCTGTGTGAACGGGGATCGTTTTGACAACATTTTCAACGATTTCAGCGTCACCGACAGTTCTTTCAGTCTTTAAAAACGTTTTCCCTGAAAGTTTGAGTTATAATAGTTGCAAGAGTGCATGTATATACTCTGTAAAAGCGGACTAGTGAGTAGATGAGTTTGCCTGTTCGGCAGATGACGTTTAATGTCCCTAGCAACCTCTGTAGTTAGCAACTACCTTTTACAAGACAAGTAAAAGCTTTTAAAAATATCACAAAAGAGCATTACTGATGTATTTTATATAAAATGTGACAATATCTTGAACTTGTTTTCACCACAGGCCTTATTTCAAGCATTTAACCAAAAACCCATTTTAAAAAACTCATTGACTTCAGGATTATGAAACTGGAAGTGCTAAAATGCTAACTTGTTTCAGGTTTTCGGCCTACAAAAATATGTCATCCCTGCACCACTCTATTGGTTAAGCCTGAATTGAGCTAAAAAAGCTACTTTTATGATGCTAGTCATCAGATTATAGTGGTGATTTGACGTTATTGAAATGTAAGATTATCCAACAGTCTTGGATAGTTCAGTCTTTCTTCACTGAAGTAGATAGGAGCTGTACTTACATGACTAGAAAATAGCTGCCTTGGGATGTTGCCAAGATGGCCGCTGAGTGAACTGACTTGCCTTTAAGGGACATTGGCATCTGATTAAAGTGGAGGAATAATGTAGCCTGCTTTCTCTCTTTTTCTTTGGCTAAAGCATCAGTTAAGTATTAGCCCCAGTATTACTAACAACACCATTAAATATCATTAGAAGTAACAATGATATTTATGACTAGCATTTATAGCTGAGCATTGAAATTCTGGCACATTTACTCCAAAGGTAATTATCTTGCAGACCTATATATGAGCTTTTGTACTGTTGGTCTGAAATTTATGTCCTTATGTCTCAATGTCTTTAAATAAAGATACCAAATTGCACAATGATTTGGGCCAAAGGTTGTATAAGCTGAACTTATGAGTGACATTTTGGTTGTCATATCTCAACTGGTAGAGCACGATACATGCAACGTCATATAGGTTTGATTCAGAGAATGCATGGCCTGATAGGCCCCTATAGGTTAAATACACTCTTATGTTGTTCAGGATAAAACAAACCAGTCTTTTTTTCTGCAAAATGGTATTATTACATGGCTTTTTGCATGTTTTGCAACACTTTCATTGTGACATGTACAGTGAGTTGTGCTAAAAACACGTACAGGTGTATCTGAAACAAATTAATGTGAATCTGGCAATGTTTTATTACATTGGTTGTTATAATATCGTGGCATTTCAGAGGTAAAATGCCTGGTGAGTGACGCTAAAAAGGTTAATCCTCTATCATTTTTTTTTTAAATAAAATACCACCTACATTAAACTCTATCCTAAACCCAACTGATAGTGCTAACAAAAGCAAATGTGAAATGCAATTTTAGCCGGCTATTACAAATCTTTGAGCTCTTTGATTGTAACTCGTGTTTCACGGGACTCGTACCACAGTTTGCTACCAAGCAAGTTTACTACATCAGAAAAGCCATATATATGGAGCTGGGTATGTGATGCAAATGTGAAAATGTAAAAGAGTGGTAAAAGTGTTTTAAAGTCATAACATTGTATTGTGCAAGTAACTGATAATGACCCCATAATCATCATTAAAAGTTGTAGGTGTTTAATTGCCGCAAGTGTTTAAACTGCAGTGAATTGTATGTATCGGTATGTTTTTGGAGTTTTGCAAAAATGTAGGTAGAGGCACATATTTTCAATGAGGTTGGGATAAAAACGCTTGCCAAATGCATAAATGATTTTTAAGGGGGCTTTTGAGGTTTTAAGATACATGCAATGCTTTTGAGCACTGCAACCCAAGACAGTAATGATGGCATTTAACATTATGCATGATGCTGTGTTTCTCTTTTTTTCTCCTCTGCGGCTTGCCTTAATGCTTTAGTAGTGTTTCATGTGAAACAGCTCTGTTATGGAGGTTTTATTGCTTGCAGGAGTTTCGGTTTTCTCCCCAACATAGTCCAAGTCTTTGTATTCTGGGGTGTTCTGCCATTGTTCTGGGTGTGGTGGGTGGTGTCATTAGAGGAAAGAGAAAAAACAGAGAGAGAGAGAGATACACTTAGTCATATTCTCTCACAACAGCATAAAATCCAGGTTTAAGACAACAATCCTTGCTTGTTTAGTTTCCAATTTGTCCATTTTCTAATGGACTTAATTTAGCATTGACACAAACATGATGTCATAACATTTAGATAACCTTAAATTCACAAAAGGGCTCCTTTTTGTACTCTATCTGGCGTAGATAAGACAATTTCAAAACCTCAAACACTGAGATCATTGTTTTCATTACTTCATTCAGACTCTTCTAATTGTGCATGCTTAATTATGCAATTTAACAAGCCGTTTACGCTGTCTACCAGTCAAAGGTTTCTATAGAAATATCTTTTTGTATTCTGCAAACACATTCAATGTTGTCTGTGTGCTTCATTGTTTGCGATTCTTTATGATGGAGTATTTATATGATTTTTACAATGAGAGTTATGCTGGGAGGTTTGGCCCATGGCAAAAGTGCCAGTCATTATTCTTAATGAGATTGGCAAGGTTTTGATACTTGCATTAGCATTAGCATTGGCACACACACAAGAACATGTAGCTTTGCCTTTGATGTTGGTTTCTGGTAGCAGGAAGGGAGGCCACCAGCTGAAATGCCACTGAGATGAACTACAAAAAAGTGCAAACTCTGTAATAGCATGAGCCTTTCCTCCCTACCGGGTCTTGCCACACACACTGTATCCTTAGGAAGTATAGGCACACACTGTGCCCGTCAAGGTTGCTGCACAATAGACAGTATTCCACTTCCTCTTTGAGTATGATGTGAGCAAGGACCACAAACAGATTTATTTTATTTTAATTTTTTTCAGCTAAATACACATTCTTTTTTTTCGCAAATGTACAACCCAAATTCTGGAAATGTTGGGACGTTTTTTAAATTTGAATAAAATGAAAACTAAAAGACTTTCAAATCACATGAGCCAATATTTTATTCACAATAGAACATAGATAACATAACAAATGTTTAAACTGTGAAATTTTACAATTGTATGCATAAAATGAACTCATTTCAAATTTGATGCCTGCTACAGGTCTCAAAATAGTTGGGACAGGGGCATGTTTACCATGGTGTAGCATCAGCTCTTCTTTTCAAAACAGTTTGAAGACGTCTGGGCATCGAGGTTATGAGTTTCTGGAGTTTTGGTGTTGGAATTTGGTCCCATTTTTGCCTGATATAGGTTTCCAGCTGCTGAAGAGTTTGTGGTTGTCTTTGATGTATTTTTCGTTTAATGATGCGTCAGATGTTCTCTATAGGTGAAAGATCTGGACTGCAGGCAGGCCAATTCAGCACCCGGACTCTTCTACAACGAAGCCATGCCGTTGTAATAGCTGCAGTATGTGGTTTTGCATTGTCCTGCTGAAATACACAAGGCCTTCCTTGAAATAGACGTCATCTGGAGGGGAGCATATGTTGCTCTAAAACCTTTATATACCTTTCAGCATTCATAGTGCCTTCCAAAACATGCAAGCTGCCCATACCGTATGCACTTATGCACCCCCATACCATCAGAGATGCTGACTTTTGAACTGAACGCTGATAACACACTGTAAGGTCTCCCTCCTCTTTAGCCCGGAGGACACGGCGTCCGTGATTTCCAACAAGAATGTAAAATTTGGACTCGTCTGCCCATAGAACACTTTTCCACTTTGAAACAGTCCATTTTAAATGAGCCTTGGCCCACAGGACACGACGGCGCTTCTGGACCATGTTCACATATGGCTTTCTTTTTGCATGATAGAGCTTTAGTTGGCATCTGCAGATGGCACAGAGGATTGTGTTTGCCGACAGTGGTTTCTGGAAGTATTCCTGGGCCTTTAGCAATGTCATTGACACAATCATGCCGATGAGTGATGCAGTGTTGTCTGAGGGCCCGAAGACCACGGGCATCCAATAAAGGTCTTCGGCCTTGTCCCTTACGCACAGAGATTTCTCCAGTTTCTCTGAATCTTTTGATCATGTTATGCACTGTAGATGATGAGATTTGCAAAGCCTTTGCAATTTGACATTGAGGAACATTGTTTTTAAAGTATTCTACAATCTTTTTACGCACTCTTTCACAGCTCTGCCCATCTTTACTTCTGAGAGACTCTGCCTCTCTAAGACATCCCTTTTATAGCTAATCATGTTACAGACCTGATATCAATTAACTTAATTAGTTGTTAGATGTTCTCCCAGCTGAATCTTTTCAAAATTTCTTGCTTTTTCATCCATTTGTTGCCCCCCTGCCAACTTTTTTGAGACCTGTAGCAGGCATCAAATTTGAAATGAGCCATTTAGTGGATAAAAGTGTAAAATTTCTCCCTTTAAACATTTATGTTTTCTATGTTCTCTTGTGAATAAAATATTGGCTCATGTGATTTGAAAGTCTTTCAAATCACTTAGTTTTCATTTTATTCAAATTTAAAAAAACGTCCCAACATTTCCGGAATTCGGGTTGTATATAATGAGACTACACACATTTATTTCACCACATCCTCTTAATCTGGCTAAGCATGTCCAAGTGTTTTATCTGTCAATGTGCTTTAATTTTTGTTGCTTATGATGATTGCTGACTCTATAATTGCAAGCTTTATCAGGATCAAGTATGATTTGATTTGACCCTCATGACATGACATTTCTGAAGTGGGTGATCTCTGTTTGTTTACTCTTTAGATGATGGAGATAATACAGATTAAACAAGAATAAAGATGGCCAAGTACATTGTTTAGCATGTCACCGCACGATACAGCATCCTCCACCCATTTTAAGATCTCTCTGATGAGATTGTCGAAACTTAAAAGTGATTAAAAGTGGGGATGGATCATTCTCCTCATGAATTTAGGAGGAGTGCGTAATGATGCTTATAATGGCAGTGGTCATAAAGAAAATAGTATGTACATGGCTACTTACCTCATTCCTTCCATGAATTCATCCAGCATCCCTTCTCCACCTTAAAACTACATTTTCTTAATGTCATGTAGCCTTCTCATTAAAGATTTTGATGATCAAAAGGTTTCATTGTTGTAGGTTCAAATCCCTCAAGGGTTGATCCATCAATCAGCATTGAGCTCTTGAGCATGACCTTCGGTTACTCCAGAAGGACTGATCTATAGTGTACTGTATATACATATGTATTCTGAATCTGAGTCATTTTGGTCTTTCCATTTTGGATAAACAAGCAAAATCTGGTTACCCTTTTCTGCATGGCTTAATTGATATAAACACTTGAACTGAAGCCTGAAAGTGTTTTGATAGGAATTACTCTGTGTATTTTAGGCCTAATTTACAAAAATGCTTAGTTTGTTTTACATTTGATTTGCATTATGGTTGTATAAACTTTATACATTCAAACTTATGCATTCAATCTTGAAATCTGACATTTTATAATAATGATAGCCAAAATACTTTGAAAGAAGTTGCTTTTGCTTTAAAATGTGTTTTACTGATATATCACTTTTGGTTTTCATTCAGACCATCCAGTCAGCATCTCCATTCACCCCTATCGGTCAAAATTACTGGCATATCATCACACTTCTGCCCTTTACTCACTTCATCATTCTTCTGAACTTTAAACTCCTTTAAACAGTCATGGTCAATGGTGAGATGTCAGAACATTTTTTTTTTAGTTCAGCGGTCATGTGCCCACAAACCAGACCTGAGCCTTCCTTGGACTGAACCCAAACCCTGACGCATAAATGAATCATAACATAACCCTCCTATGATTTACACATGCATTTGCCTCTGTTTGTCAAGGTTGTTCCAGTTGCGCTGAATTAAATCAGTGTTTGAACTTTACGTACCCCCCAACCCACCCCATCCAGAGTGTGTGTTCCCACAGAACGAGCCAGGATGAAGTCTGGACTGGTTTGAAATGCATTACAGAGAACTGTTGAATTAGTGGTGCACCAGAGAGCTCTGGTTTGTGGTTTTATTCAATTAAGGTGTATTTATTGAAGGCATTTTTAAACATTGGTGCTGTGCGGTGGAGGATGAAAGTGTAGTTTTACATTTGAATCTGTGAGTGAGTGAACTGGCACACACATGCTTGGAGGTGGCTCTGTTCCAGTGCTCTCTAGAGCTTGGTCTGTTTGTGCTGGTCTGTGGACAGCGGATTCAACTTTTTGGAAAAAAAGTGTGAGGACAGTTAAAGAGAAGGGAGAGAGACCATCTAAGACTATTAGATCCTTCTACAGTTTCCAATTATTTGGCACAATTGTCAATCAAAATACAAGCTCTTAAATTCTATTCAATTAAAGGTGCCCTAGAATTGACATTTTACAAGATGTAATATAAGTCTAAGGTGTCTCCAGAATGTGTCTGTGAAGTTTCAGCTGAAAATACCCCATAGATTTTTTATTATACCATGTTTTAACTGCCTATTTTGGGGTGGAATTAAAAATGCTCTGATTTGGTGTGTCTACACCTTTAAATGCTCGTGCTCCCCGCCCCCAAGCTCGCAACTCCATTAAACATTGCATAAACAATACTGAAGTTCACAATATAACTCTCAAAATGGATCATTACAAACTGTTGGTGATGCAGCATATCAGATCATGTAAGTATGGCATGTATTTTGTGGATGTTTGCTAACATTTGATTCTGAATGAGTTTGATAGTGCTGCACGGCTAACGGGGCTAAAGCTACACACAGTTGGAGAGACTCGATAAGAATGCAGATGCGTTTATGAATTATACAGACTACACGTGTTTTCGGGTTAAAAATAACGACATGGCTCTGGTCTTTGTGAATACAGTAAGAAACAATGGTAACTTTAACCACATTTAACAGTACATTAGCAACATGCTAACAAAACATTTAGAAAGACAATTTACAAATATCACTAAATATATCATGATATCATGGATCATGAACAGTTATTATCGATCCATCTGCCATTTTTGCTATTGTCATTGCTTGCATGCTTCACAAAACCTGCAGAACGTCTGATGATTCGGCTGTGCAGCTCCACGACGTTAATACTGCCTTGAACATGGGCTGGTATATGCAAAAGTTGGGGCGTACATATTAATGACCCCGACTGTTGCGTCACAGTCGGTGTTATGTTGAGATTTGCCTGTTTTTCCGTGGTGTTTTTCACGCATGAGATTTACATATGAAGGAGGAAACAATGGTGTTTGAGGCTCATGGTATGTCATTTCCATGTACAGAATTCTTATTATTCAACTATGCCAAGGGAAATTCAATTTTCAATTCTAGGGCACCTTTAAGATGGTGTGGCATAGTGTTTAAAGGCCAATTCACACCACACCAACAGACACAGACCAACGGTCCAACAGATTCTCAGACATTCTAATTCTGATTCAGCATGTTCAAACGGGTGAAAAAAACATGCTCCGACAGATGCTAACAGATTCCGACAAGGGTAACACACTGATCCCGAAGCCAAAACCCGAAGACGTGTCTGTCTGTCGGTGTGGTGTGAATTGGCCTTAGGTTAACTAAAACCTTAAGTTTTTTGGTTTGATCCCCACATTGTTCATTGTGTCCTTGATCAGATTATTGGCATAAACATGAGTTCCAATTTGAACAGTTGGTGGTGCTAGAGAGATTGAGTTAGAGACTCCAAAATTGCTGTGGTTAATGTTCAGATGGTCCTATATCTGTGTGCCAAATTTCATAATTTTCCTGCAGCTGGTTCTATGGGCTGCCATAGACTTATATGAGTGGAAGAAAAAGAAGAAGAAGAAGAAAATGAATACAACAGGTGCCTTCGCACCTTTGGTGCTTGACCCCTAATAGTAGTAATAATATTTAAATAATTGTTATTATTACAATGACTAAAATGCTTCAGAGAGTTTGATATGAATACCAAAAATTGACAACCCAATCTATAGCTCAAACAAATCCACTGAGCTCAGACTCATGCCTGCTACAGACTGCGCGATTTCCGCAATCCTATTGGATTTATTGGACATGGATTTAATAAACTTGGGTATGACATATGCAAACTGTACGATGATGACACCTATTGAATCGTAGGCTACGACGCAAGATAGTATAGAAAAATAAAACGTCATCAGCATGCACTAGTGGTAAACAAACAGAGCAAGATCAGTCGGACTTTGGCAATTGTGTCTTTTATGTGTGCTGAAAAAAAGAGGAGGAAGTGAAAGAGGAGGATATGGACACGGTCATGGGGAAAAGAGGCCAACTTGGCATGCTAATCTTGCAAATAGAGCTTGAGGTGAGAAGTTTTAAAGGGTTAGTTCACCTAAAAATGAAAATTCAGTCATTTATTACTCACCCTCATGTCGTTCCACACCCGTAAGACCTTCGTTCATCTTCGAAACACAAATTAAGATTTTTTTGATGAAATCCGATGGCTCAGTGAGGCCTGCATTGCCAGCAAGATAATTAACACTTTCAGATGCCCAGAAAGCTTCTAAAGACATATTTAAAACAGTTCATGTGACTACAGTGGTTCAACCTTAATGTTATGAAGCGATGAAAATACTTTTTGTGCGCCAAAAAAACAAAATAACGACTTTTCAACAATATATGATGGCCGATTTCAAAACACTGCTTCATGAAGCTTCGAAGCTTTACAAATCTTTTGTTTCGAATCAGTGGTTCGGAGTGCCAAAGTCACGTGATTTCAGTAAACAAGGCTTCGTTACGTCATAAGTGTTTCGAAATTTCAATAGTTCACGTGACTTTGGCAGTTTGATCCGCGATCCAAACCAATGATTCGAAACAAAAGATTTGTAAAGCTTCGAAGCTTCATGAAGCAGTGTTTTGAAAACACCCATCACTAGATATTGTTGAATAAAGTCATTATTTTGTTTTTTTGGCGCACAAAAAGTATTCTCGTCGCTTCATAACATTAAGGTTGAACCACTGTAGTCACATGAACTGTTTTAAATATGTCTTTAGTAGCTTTCTGGGCATCTGAAAGTGTCAATTATCTTGCTGGCAATGGAGGCCTCACTGAGCCATCAGATTTTATCAAAAATATCTTAATTTGTGTTCTGAAGATGAACGAAGGTCTTACAGGTGTGGAACGACATGAGGGTGAGTAATAAATGACATAATTTAATTAATTTTTGGGTGAACTAACCCTTTAAGTTTTAGCGCAATGTCGCATTGATCAATACGCCATTTCATGTTGCGTCTACTAGTCAGTAGACGTAGGTCATAACAGCACATTAGCGCCGTTTAGGAGCCACAACCACAGAAATCGCCACGATTGGTAATCTTTAATCTGGGACAGCCCAAAATGTGTACTGAGCATTAAGAACAGCAAGTGCATGAGAGATGAATTTTTCTTGATTCAAATAAGCTTTAGCCAAGTACATTATATACAAATGACAAACAGCTGAAACATAAATGTTTCCTCTCTTGCAGATCCAACACATTTTATGTCCTCGCCCTGTATACAGGACCTCAGTGATGGTGACTCATAATATTTCATTCTGCCAAAGCAGAACAGCCTCAATAAAACTTCACTTCTTATTTTGAAAGTTGACAAAGAGTTTGACCGTCCACGATTCTCATATAAAACCTGTTTTCACAGCTGCAGAAAGAAAATGAGACAAAAAAAATCTGAACTTTGGGAAAGATGTATAAACTCTGCTTTGAGTTATTTGGAGCAGAGTGTTTGAGCGGAGATGAAGACCTGTGAATGCTCAAGGTGAGGCAGAGAACTTTTCTCATATATATGCTAATGAGAGAGACGGGACATCAGCTCTACCGCTGGGTTGTCAGGAGGCTTTTTTTATGTCATATCTTGTCACAGCTTAAGGTTCCTATTGAGGCTGTGAGATTACTACATGTTCTCTCATTAATTCAAACATTTAATCTGTCGTACTGTTTGAGAGTGTGTTGTGTGTGTGTGCTGTACATATGGAAAAGTTCTAGAGTGTGTGTCCATCACGGAAGAATACTTACACTGTAGTTTCATTCATCCTGGTCGATACTGAATTTTGGAGCTCGGCACCCCCAGTTCTCATCAGGGTGATGCGCTATTCAGACCTGATTTGAGAATGACTTTGGATTTGAATTGAATTTGAATTAGGGTAGCAAACAGGTTGCAGAATTGCAATTTGAATTGGAATATAAGACAGAAGTAGAATGATTTGACTAATTTTTAACAAATTTTGAATGTTCACTTGAAAGTTTGCAAAGCTTGCGGATGGATGGATGGATGGATAGATAGATAGATAGATAGATAGATAGATAGATAGATAGATAGATAGATAGATAGATAGATAGAATATTCAATTTTGCTTGAACTGTTAATGCTAATGCTAACCATTAATATTGTGAAATATGGATCCTACAGCAAATGTAATCATTTCTGCATTCCCATTTGTTCAAAGAGCATTATATTTTAATATAAAAATGCATCATCACATTCTGAGAAAAGTACAGTATATTATATTATTTGTTCATCAGCACTTTATTTTTCGTCTCTGAGATTATAAATTGTTTTAACATCAGTTTCTCAGCAGCTTTACTGACTTTGAGAAAAAAGGCTGTTCCTATCCAGCCATATTCATTGTTATGACTATATAGCGTGTTAGCATTGACCCAAAAACTTTGCATTGAGAAGCCAAGAGAACTTTCGTGATCTTGGCACTGTTTTTTCTTCCTTGTAAAAGTAAGGGAACTGCTACGGGTGACCGAGTTTGATTTTGAGTCTCCAGAAAACAGGTATTCCCCAGAGAAAAAACCCTGAGACCGGTGTTTATTTTCAAGCGCTAACAGCGCTAATGCCTCCTGAGTGATTCAAATGGCTGATGTGATACGTCTTCTTTGATTGGGTACAAATAGAGCCCTATTCAACAGAACCTCTTAAGCACTGAGACAAGAGTGACTTTTAGACCTCCACGAATTGAGAAAGAGTAAAGGATGGCTTCCAAATCTCCTAGTACCTGAGGGAAACCAGTACAGGAGACTAATCGGGACCATTAGCATTGAGACGGACCCCAAGGAACAATCGTTGCTTTTTGTGAGGGGAACACAAGGTTGTATCAGGCTGGACAGGAATAGAGATCTTTTGTCTGTTTGTCAAGATCACAGGAAGATATCTTCAGAGAAAATGAGGCTGTTTGCTCCAGTTTCTTGAAAGATGTCAGTATAAGTGTTTTCATGACTGCAGCCAATTGAGGATCTTAGACAGCTGAAACCCAAATATAACAAAAAATCACAATGAAAGTGGTCTGTATTTATGTGCTATCTTCTGAAGCGATATGGTAAGTAAACAAAAATATGAGAGATAAAGGAGATTTTCATCAAATAATTTAAATTTTGGTCCGTTTTGCACACAACCCTTCTAATATACACTACCATTCAAAAGTTAGTGGTCAGTAAGATTTTTTTTTTCTTGGTCAAAAGTGACAGTAAAGGCATTGTTACACAAAATTAGTATCACAACTTTTGCACAAGCAGCTGCAGCACAACTGTTTTCAACATTCAAAATAATAAGAAATGTTTCTTGAGCAGCAAATCAGCATATTAGAATGATTTCTGAAGGATCATGTCAAGTCAAGTCAAGTCACCTTTATTTATATAGCGCTTTTTACAATGTAGATTGTGTCAAAGCAGCTTTACATTGATAACTGGTACATTATTTGGCTGCACAGCAGCTCTTAAAGAATAGTGTCAATGCAGGCAGATCAAAGCACTGTTGAATATCAAATGTCAAGTCAAATGTCAAGTGTCCCCAACTAAGCAAGCCAAAGGCGACAGCGGCAAGGAACCCAAACTCCATCAGGTGACATCAGGTGGCAGACAAGTGGCAAATAGGTGTTTAAATGGAGAAAAAAACCTTGGGAGAAACCAGGCTTAGTCAGGGGCCAGTTCTCCTCTGGCCAACAGTGCTTTGTTACGATTCAGGTTGCCATCGTAAGTCCAATAGGATCACAACATTCAAAGTATTTATTCCAGTTCCATCCAATTGAGGATTGTATTCATCACGCCGGTATGGACGGTTGTTGAGGAACTGTGTCGTGGCTGTCGTGTCGATGAGGCCCTCACAGTGGATGATCTAGTTGACTCAATCTCTGCTGATACTTCAGGGCTGCGTTGTGGTCGTGTCAAGGCGCAGGTCCTTGGTCTCACCTGGATACGGCCCGGATCCGGTTGACTACGGTGAACCTCGGGATAACCAGAAAGACTAATATTAGCGTAGATGCCATTCTTCTTCTGATGTAACGAGTACATCATGTGTTATAGGAAGTGTTCCCGGTTCCGGCTGACCTAATTTATGCAGCCTAATAATCCTTTAATGTGACACTGAAGACTGGCTGAAAATTCAGCTTTGCATCACAGGAATAAATTATATATATATATATATATATATATATATTCAAATAGAAAACAGTTATTTAAAATTGTAATAATGGACCCTTTTCTCAGAATGTGATGATGCATTTTTATATTAAAATATAATGCTCTTTGAACAAATGGGAATGCAGAAATGATTACATTTGCTGTAGGATCCATATTTCACAATATTACTGTTTTTACTGTATTTTTGATCAAATAAATGCAGTCTTCCTGAATGTAAGAGTCATATGGACCATTTTCATGGTACTCTTATAATGCATTTGTAATATTTCTGCAAAAAATCTCTTTATATGTTCCAGAAAAGAAAGAAAATCATACAGGTGTATATATATATATATATATATATATATATATATATATATATATATGCATCATTTACAATATTTATGAACTAATGTTTAGTTTAAAAAACATCCACAAAAACCAAGTTTTATCAGATTTCTTATGGGGACATTTTTCAGCTACACTCACATGCACAGTCTATCAGCACATAAGCACAGAACTAAAGGGCACAGTTTTCTACACACACCTCTGCTGTGGGAAAAGGTGTCAGGTTATTGACCCCTGAGGTAATCACAGTGTGAGCACTTGTGACTAAAGTGTCTGCACCCTTCATTATCACCCCCAGTTCACAGATACACACAGGTACAATAACACCTGAAGCCTCAGGGCTTTACTGCACCACAGGAACGCAGGTCTATTATTTCTGTTGCACGAGGTGCCTCAGCATGAGCTAGTCATGTCATCCCACTGAAACGTTCAACCAATATTTCTGCAGCCGTATTAGAGGACCAGCCCTCGAGGGAAGATTCGATGTCAATACAGCAAACCGGATAAAAGACAATGGCATGGTGGAAACAAGTTCACAGGCTCACTCAGACTCCACATCCAGTCTTGACATCTGAAATGCCTTTTATTTCCACATAAAGGACAGGGTGAAGGGTTCTGAGACAGTTGTGTAGACCTGCCTCCTCCAGAAGCCCCTCTCTGCCCCGCGCTGAAAAGATAAGTTGTCGAAGTTGTCAGAGTTCGCCTGGAGGGAGACAAAGTCAGTCTGCTTTCATTTACAGACATCTTCCATTTGACCTCTGCCAAGTCGTCTTTGAAAACAGTTTTATTGCAGGTCGGCGCGAGAGAGGAGGGAGGGGTGAATGGTTCGACGGTGCTGAAAAGGACAGATTCCCCTTCATTCTCCGGTTCTGTCCATTCAACCTCTTCAGCCCGAGCCCAATCTCACCGGCAGGCTGCATTGTGACTGTAATGTGAATTTTGCGGCAAACGTAGATGAATATAGGAGGCTAATAAAGAATGTGGCCCATGGAAGTGCAGCAATGCAAAGCCTGGATTTAGCTTTTTCAATCTTTTTTTGACAATAGCAGAATGACTTTTCATTAGTCGCCTCAAGTTAAAGGTTTTCAAATAACTTCATGACGTGAGAGACAAAGATGTAGGGCTCTATATACTGACGGCTGCAGAACACTTCATCCATGTTGATGTCCCACTTTTTTTCTTTTTTCTGGACATCCTATAGATTCTGCTGACCAAGAAGGAATTTGTTCTATTCAAAAAGTTTTGCTGAACGATGGGAAATTTGCTTAAAAAAATTAACAGTTTAGTTTTCAGCCATCTGATGTTGAACATATACAGTGTATATATATATATATATATATATATACACATACATACATACACATACATACATACATATTCTGATCTTTAAAAAAATGTGTGTTCCTATATATATATTATATATATATATATATATATATATATATATGAACACATTTTTTTAAAGATCAGAATATATATACAACCCAAATTCCGGATGGCTTCCTTTTTGCATGATAGAGCTTTAGTTGGCATCTGCAGATGGCACGGCAGATTGTGTTTACCGACAGTGGTTTCTGGAAGTATTCCTGGGCCCATTTAGTAAAGTCATTGACAAAATCATGCCGATGAGTGATGCAGTGTTGTCTGAGGGCCCCAAGACCACGGGCATCCAATAAAGGTCTTAGGTCTTGTCTCTTATGCACAGAGATTTCTCCAGTTTCTCTGAAACTTTTGATGATGTTATGCACTATAGATGATAAGATTTGCAAAGCCTTTGCAATTTGATGTTGAGGAATATTATTTTTAAAGTATTCCACAATCTTTTTATGCACTCTTTCACAGCTCTGCCCATCTTTACTTCTGAGAGACTCTGCCTCTCTAAGACATCCCTTTTATAGCTAATAATTTTACAGACCTGATATCAATTAACTTAATTAGTTGCTAGATGTTCTCCCAGCTGAATCTTTTCAAAATTTCTTGCTTTTTCAGCCATTTGTTGCCCCCATGCCAACTTTTTTGAGACCTGTAGCAGACATCAAATTTGAAATGAGCTCATTTAGTGGATAAAAGTGTAAAATTTCTCCGTTTAAACATTTATGTTATCTATGTTCTATTGTGAAAAAAAATATTGCCTCATGTGATTTGAAAGTCTTTTAGTTTTCATTTTATTCAAATTTAAAAAACGTCCCAACATTTCTGGAATTCGGGTTGTATTTATTCTGCAAGGATGCATTCAATTTTATTAAAAAATCACAGTCATCATGTAGGAAAGATACATACCACAATATCTGTCCTGATTTCTCCCAGAGGTTTTCCCAAGCATTCCACGTGGGGACAACACTCTCTATATCATGCAGTCTGGATGCTGTAGTGGCACCATGCTCATATCACCTTAATTGAAGGAGACGCACATGATCATTTCCAAAAGATGAATGTCGTTAAGTTATGTCACTGCATGTTTTGCATCAAAGAGAGTAGAACCTCATTCTCTACGAGTTGCTCTGAGAAAGAAGACGAGTTGCACGCTGATATTGTCTGTAAATCTTGTGCAGGTAGTTTTTCAACCTTTAAGCATTGGTATGCCTTTTATCTGAAACCCTGTGTCATGTATTAACACGCAAAAGCATTTGCTCCCTAATACAAGAATGTTTCTGCTTACAGGCTGAGCTAAAGGGACTTGAATACTGTATGTGTGTGTGTGTGTGTATGTGATGTGCAAACGGTCGTAGATAACTAAAACCTGAGGCCAACTTTAATTGCATTTCATTGCTTATTATGAGTTTCAGAGTGAAGATCTGATTGAAAGAAGCAGTAGAATTAGAACTGATCACACACTCAAGCCACAAAACTGATTTTCAAAGCTCTTAGAGTTACTAGGTTTTCACTGCTGCAGCTTCTCAAGGGAAATTGCTGAAGTTAAAACTTATCTTCATCTTGCACAATTTTCTGACCTTTAATATGTAAACAAATAACATTTTGGCCATGGGAAACTTCTGCTCTCACTTACAGACTTTCTTTTACAATAATAGAGAGAGAATGGTAAGTAGTTGTCACACTCTTTATGATGACTGTTTTTCTACATTATTTTATTTTTGAATTATTTTTTAAGTCAATTTTTTGTACATGTACAAAACTTAATATTGTGGGAGCAAAAAAGCTATTGAATATTTACTCAGGGAAAAAATACAGTACACGTTGACAAGTCATGGGGTAAGTTGTCAGTTTTTTTTTTTTTTTTTTTTGCTAAATGGACTATTAAAAGCTTTTCACAAAACTGTAACATTTGTTACAACACACTATAAAAAATATATTTTTATGATTTGTTATCACAACATTTTTCTTTTGTCAAATCAACTTAAATTTTGTCAAATTAATGTGGTTCAGATAACATAATATTTCAAGTTTTTGTTGATTAAGTCAATCGCCTTCATTGTATTAACTCAAATTTTTAAGGCAACAAGGTAACTTACTTTTTTTTTAAGTTAAACCAACAATTCTTTTTTACAGTACACAAAATAATTAATGAAAGCAAACATCTAAAATACAAAAATGTAAAATCACTATTTTGGCCAGAAAATATTGTGATAAACAAAATATAAATAATGAGTAAAAAAATATATATATATATTTCATAATAATATTAGTACTGATAATAATATGTACATTATTATTATTATATTATTAAAAATATCGTCTTTCAGAATATAATTTAACCTTTACTCTACTTGACTCTTGTCTGAACGTATGCTAGTGTAGTTTTATTTTGTTATTCAACAGCAAACAAAGTTTTTGTAATTTAAGAGGGTTATTATGAACTACAGAATGCCTACACAATGTATTGTAAACAAAAAAGCACAAATATAGCGTTCCACACAGTAATTGCACTTCATATCTAAGTTCTTGTGAATACTTACTGAGTTTACTCCACCTAATGAAACATGAATGTAATCGCATTCACAATGTTCACCAGTGGACCGCTTGACAGAACAGTGAGTTGAAGATAATCACAGCGGCTCGCGCTGAAGGGGGCGGCGCTCCAAGGTAAACCCCCACCCCTTGGGCGTGTCGTATGCAAATGAGCGACATTGCATCCACCTGCCAAGCTGTTTGGGCAGCATTTGAGGCGAGCGAATAAGTGCGGGCAGAAGTGCGCTTGTGTTTGGAGCTATTCAGACTGGCAGTCACAGCGCTGAAGCTGTTCTCGGAGTTGTCAGGTGGCTTGTACGCTTCTTAGCGCGATCTCAAACGGGATTTTATAACAACAGTGCCAGATGAACACTATAATAGAGAAGAAGCAAACCGCGCTCAGGTGTACAGAGAGATAAGGACTGTACCTCACTATACCTGCAGGACCTGGGACATAAACACACGAACATACACAAGAACTCAGGCATTTACTGGATTCACTCTTTGAGTTGAGCTCAAAGTTCCTTTTGGACAGTTTGGAGCAAGCAGGTAAACATTACATTGCACGAATTTCTTTAGTTTTCATTTTCTCAACGCTATCATAGTACTGTTTTAACACTATTTTATTATGAGTCACGTTTAAACGTTTAGATTTGATTTCTAAATGCCTATTTCGATCTCACTTGGCTTTGCAATGAATGCAGACTCCTATAAAATGTTAACTTATAATAATTATTTCCCATTATAACAGTCAGTGTTGACAGAAATATTTACTTTTTTCCCCTCCAAAATGCAAAATGATTTTTTTTCTGTATGTGGATAACTTATCCATTGGTGACATTGATTTTTAAAAGTACAAATATTCCACACAGTACCTAATGTAGTATGGTCCTAAATACATTATGTATAGAAGTAGTTTCAGATGAATTACAGAATGTCATGCCACAGGACTCTGCAGAAACTGCTTGACATTTCATGTCAGTGTTGGTTAGATTAAGAATAACACATGCTCTATTGTTGCATTACCCCCACACACTCTGTATTCACAGTAAATAACCTTAAATAATTCTTTGCGTTGTCACTTATTTTACTCTCCACTGCGAGACGAAATTGCTTTGCTGTGCACATCTCCTTTCTTGCTTTTTCCCAGTGTTTTTCTAAAATAAGTTAACCATACACTGAGAGCTCCTGTATATATAACAGCACAATAGGCATTTAAGACCGAGTCAAAGTAGTTTATTTTCATTTCTCTGCTGGGTGGCAGGAAAAAGAAACAAAATACAATGTCTCCAGGGGCCAGAGTGCATGTCTTTACTAAACAAACACTGTAACAATTTCACAAACTAGCATTAAACAAACACAGTAAATGCAGATATAGATACTGTAGTGACAACATGCAGAAAGCATAAAAATAAGTGAGACCAGTCATCTTGTTTTCCCTACAAATGTTGACAACTTTCAATGTGTACCAGGAAGGCTGAATTTACAAGCCAAATCTGACTTTGTTGAGTTATGAGTATTCATTCATTGTATTTTATTCATATATTTAATTCAACTAGATGAAATTTGTCATATTAGGATTGATTAAATCAGTTCATATCTATAAATGTGGTAGTTGAGTTTTTTTTTTTTTTTAATTTTTTTATTATTATTATAGTTAATAAAGAAGTCTTATCCTTTTAAAAAACAAATTGATAGAGTCCTCCCTAAGTGGGATTTAAGATTAAAACAAATAAATCAAAAAGTAAAAAGAATCAGTCTTAAATGCAACAGCCTGAATGTTTCTTGCTATCCCACGATTTTTCGCAAAATATTTTCTGTTCTTTTTTTGGGGGGGGTCTATGTATTGATCTATTCTTTCAGTGCATTTGCGAGATTGTATCCATAATTGTTTACCTCCAACTGTGTCTGTGTGCACTTGTGTTTATATAATTGTTGTTTAATTTCACTGGCTTGTGTGAGGTAAAGAGGCAGAGAATTTAGATAAACAGCCGGACAGTTAACAAATTGCCTGCAAATAGCTGAGGTTTAAACAGCTGCTTCCACTCATAAACGCTCTGCAGCCAGGCTGCGCTTTTTTGGACAGATCGTCTTCCGCCAGTACTACTTTTCTGTTCTGAGATGTTGGCTCCTTCTTAAAAAAAGAAAAAAATATATATATATATATTACGCATATACAGTACAGTTGTGATCAATGTCAATGCTATGCGGGTTTGGGAACGGTATTGTTGATTCAGATATCCGCGCACAGATTTAAGTTTTTAAGGTTATGTGTCACGCCACCACTGAGCAACATGAGTCCAGCTCCTCTATGGGTGGCAGCCTTGTTCCTGCCCATGTGAAAGAGATGGACTATGTGGCAGCAGTGGGGTTTGTCAACATACTCCCTTGGGGAATATCCCTTTGCTGTACGTTTCAAACAAATGTAACCAAACCCTTATTTTTTTGGTGAAATGTTTACTGTAGAGGGCCTCTTAACTTCTCTTATTAAAGCAGGGAGCCCAGAGGTAAAACACATGGAACTTTAACGTATATGGGCGAACTAAATTTTGGATATAACATTGGCTTTTGCTTTGACGTTAAGAGAATGCATAGGGAAAATTCATTGCCTTTTTTTTTTTTTTTTTTTTTTTTTTTTTTTTCTTCCATCTTTTGGACTTCATTTGATAAGTTATTGCTGCTGTGATCAATAGAAAATGTACACAAAATATTTCTGTATGCAGCTATAGCTAAAGGAAAGCAGTGGTGAGTTTTGTGAATAAGGCGCAATCTATAATCAACCTAATTTACATTGAAAGGAGGTGCGTTTGTGCTTTGAAGAATGAAAGTGACTTAATTTGAATACAGAGCAGTGCTATTACAGCACTTTTTAGTGAGTGTTTAGTGAATAAATCACATAATTTTGCACTGAAATACGGCATGCAAAAGTGTGCCAAATGTCGAATTCACCCTAAAGTCAGAAACCCAAAGAAATTTACTTTTTATTTATCTGTTTGTGTCATCCTTTACCTTTGGAAAGCAATATATGAAGTCATATAATGTACAATCATGTGTTTTCTTTCCTCAGTGGCCTCTGCAATTGTGTCTTTTTGACTTCAACGGATGCACCATGCTGTTGGGCAGTCCTTGGTCAGTCCAGGTTCTCCTGGCTCTATCTGTCCTGACGTTGGGTTTGGACAGCGAACCTCAGAATGCCCCCCGGGTCTTCTTGTCCTTCAAAGGTAAGAGAGCATTTCTGTTTGGCTTTCTCTTGATTTGCTTCTGGTTTTCTTTTAGGGATTGCAGCTCCGTTTGTGTGGCCTGTGGTTTGGAGGAACCGTGTGAACGTTCTGGAGTGTACTTTTCTCACATGCTACCTTCTGGTTTTCATGACTGAATTTGATGAGTTGATAAATGTTTTGGGTTCGGTGGGAAATTCACAGCGTAGACTGATTCTCCAGTTTAACCGCACGTCGAATGAATGAAAACCTTCAGTGTGTTTCTCATGGCTTGCCCGTCAAACGTCTTAGATTTTTCTCAGCTAGCAGCGTCCACTTTCATTCGGTGTCAGAGTAATTAAAGACACAAACAAGAAATCATTCCGAAAACTTCAACACAGGTCAGAGAAATGTACAGAAAGCTGAACATGCTGTCTCAGTTATTTTGGTAGTATGTTTTTAAGCACATTTCTGAAATAATCGATAACAGATGCAGAACAGGAGATGTGAGAAGTTAGTGATGAAATGATGGCAGAAGAGCCTACTGTTTTAGCACAGGGCCTGAACTCTCTCACAGATCCACGCTTATTCCTACAAATAAAGCTTTTTAAATGGTTTCTACAGCCTGATGCCATAAGAGAACCTTTTTATTTCAAAGTTAGTTCCATTCTGATCTGAAAAACATGTACACTCTTAAAAATAAAGGTTCTTTATTGGCATTGATTGTTCCATGAAGAACCTTTAACATCCTTTTCTGTTACACAAAAGGTTATTTATAGTGGGAAAAGGTTCTTTTAAGAACTGTTCACAGAAAGGTTCTTTAAGGAACCAAAAAAGAATTCTTCTATGGCATTGCTGCAAAAACCCCCTTTTGTAATGTTTATTTTTAAGAGTGTACATCAAGAACTTTTTAACCCAAAGATCCATATAGCGAATTCAGCAACCTTATACAGTAGTGGTTCAACGGATCACAAAACTCACGGTTCGGATCATATCACGGTTATTAAGTCACGGATCAGATCATTTTTCGGATCAGCACAAAAAAAAAAAAAAATGGCGGGTGGGGGGTAACTTTGCATTTATTACTTAGCCCACTTCAACTAGTCCGATACCACAGCAGAAACTACTAGCCTAACTAATACATTATTAAAGGCAAGTGAACAGACTGTAAAAAGAACAAAGTGAATAGTGTAATTTAAAATTTAATTCAGATTAATCTTTGTTAAAGCTGTGTTTTGTTGTTTGATTTACATAACAGACAACAGCAGGTATTTATAGGTTGCTGTCACTTTAAGAATAAGACCCCATGCACGCACACATCCGATAGATACACATCCGAATTCTCACCTCGTTCACTTAAGACATAACCGAATGTGTTTATGAGAATACCTGCCGAGAGGGGTATTTTGACTGACATAATGCGTGTATGTGTCCATCCAAGTGCATTGAGGACGCGAAAGAGAAATCAATTTGGAGTTCGCGAGCTATCTGAAACGCGCCTCTCTCTCTCTGTGTGTGTGTGCGCGCGAGCCTTGTATGTATGTGCGTCTGTGCGCACCGATAACAGCGTGGCGTGCGATAGCCTACCGAATTAAATCCTCTTTTGCCTCTTCTAGCGCTGGAATGGTTTTACATCTATTTAATGTGTAAACTAGCAAGACAAAATACGTGCAAATGATAACCTTTCACTCTATAGCAGTTAAACTTGAAATTGATCCGCGAATCACATGCGTGCCGAACCGTGGGGCTTGGTCCGTATGCATCACGGATCAACAACGATCCATTTAACCACTATTATACAGTGAAAAATGTTTCTCGCTGATCCTAATGTGCTGCAAAAACCATTTAAAGAAGCTTTATTTTTAAGAGTTCAATTGGCCAGGCCGCATCCGGGGTTTTAAAAGCATCTTATGGAGTTAAATTGTCTAGATCAGCCATGCACATCAATATGCCCCAGGTCTGCACTCCCGGAGATCCGTCCTGTGATTAGCCGTTTGAGAGAAGGGACCACGCAATTCCCCTATTTGCCAAACTCTGTTTCCCAGACCAGAATGTGCTGGTGGACTTAATTACGAAAGCCGCCCAGCACAGTTCTTTATTCAAGGCTTTTTTCCGCTTTAATCAAGACGGATTTAACACTCCACTGAGCGTGTTTGTAGATCCAGTCATTTTTGAAGAATTTCAAATATTGGTCCCTGAGGAATCGCTTTACCTTATGAAGCTGTATATGTTAGAACCCTGCCCTTTTACATGACACAGTCTTTTAGCTCCATGATGTGTAAATTGTACATATAATATATTGCTACCAACAGGATCTAATGTGGTTATGGTTGAAAGGGTCATGGATTTGCCATTTTGTGGGTTCTCTTAGGAAAAAGCTGATTCGTTGCTTACTTGCATACCCCATCAAGTTGGGTGCAGCAATATTTGGATTCTGCAGTCGCAGAGCTCTCGAGCCAAACTCACATTTAGCGCTTTTAATTGGTTTTGGAGAGCGACTGCAAACCTCATCATAAGACAGCACCTGCCGTCCACCCCAAACTGCAGGCCTACTGTTTTCTCCCAATAACGCCTCACAGCACGCACAGGAATGTGCTAATTATTGTCAAACCATGCCCATTTTTAGACTTCTAAACCTCCCTTCTTATTTGAGTTCAATCTGTGTGCATTATATGATCATTGAAGCGTTTCTCTAAAACTTTCCTTGAGTAGTTCTCAAAGCTTTGAAGATCTAAAACCCAACCCGTCTATGTTTAAGTTAGCTGTGTCAATACGTCGACCGCTCTTAGATACGTTATCAGGTTTTCCACTTTACGGTGCTATTATTCTCAGGAACTCTGTGACAGAAGTATACCATGCCAAACTGAGCAAGTTTAAGGCTCATGAAGTTCATTTTTGTTGCTTTGTGAGTAGAATGTCCAACTGTCTATGATGCCTTAAATTGAATTGCTCTGTCAACCCACTTTAGGGGTCAAGAGTTGCGACCCCTCACACGAGAGCAGCTCACTTTTCTAGTAAAGCGGTTCCACCCCACTTGGAGAGTAAATCAAAAACATCTTAATTGTTCTTTGAGCTTTGCAACTTCCTTCCCCCTTGTGTTGAACTTCATCAAGGTTGTTTCCCTCAGGAAAGTCTCCCATGATGCCAACAGTGAGGGTTTTTAAACCAATGGCAGATGTGGTACATTTTTTTTCCATATCAGTTTTAGGAGAAACCCAATCTTGTTTGGTCTGTGTAGAAATGGATTGTTATGGTAAATGGGATGACACTGATTCAGTGATGATCAATCAAACCGTTGGCTGCATCCAGATGCCCGTTTTCAGTCGTATTGTATACATGAGTTAATTTTTGAGCCAACGGAGGGTTATCAACCACAGTCACAGCTCATTTAATATAAACTGACGCTGTTTGAATGTGTGGTTTAATTCCACGTCTTGTCCCCAACATTGAAAGGTGACTCAGCATGAACAATTGATTTAGAGCCGTAGGAGTCTGTGTCGCCAGCCTCGCTCCAGGGGGTTCTGACCCCCTTCAACTATATGGACACATACCCCACTGGGTTCTTTGACTAGTGTTGGCTTAACTTGCTAATCTGATGTCAGTATTGCTGCTTTTCTAAAAGTATCTGGGACTGATTAGAGTAAGTTAACGTGGCTCTGGATAAGTGTAAAAGAGTGATGTCCCTAAAATGTTTAAGTTCTCGCACTTGGAGAATTCACAGGCGGCACCTTTGAGCTGACACTGTTGTGATGCAATACCAGAGCTCAAAGTTGACTTCAAAGCTTTTAATGACATGCATGTGAAATATGCTGCCTGTTTCAGTTTGGCTCAGGTAAATGGTATTGTACAGGCGACAATTCCATTGGCACAGAATCATAGTAGATTCATAGTAGATATCATTTTCTGCTGAGAAATTTTTTATTTATTTATTTTTTTCTCTGCAAATCAAGCCAGTTTGACAAGACTAACATTTGAGCCAAGTGGATTATGGGTAGATTGGGATCAGGTTGAGAAGACTAACATTTGAGCCAGGTGGATTATGGTTAGATTGGGTCAGTAAACAGTCCTGTGGCAATTTCTACGTCTTTTTTTTATTGAATTGTAAAGGGTAGCAGATAGCAACATGTACAGATCCTAGTTGCATGCCATAGACCAGCAGGTTTATTACATTTAAAGCGAGGGTAAAGCCAATGAGAAAAAGCCAACCAGAAAATTTGTGTCAGGAAAATTGGTGGTGGCTCTTGTCCAGTGGTGTGAGTTTGAGGCGGAGCTACCTATTTATAGATAAGGGGTGGTAATTTGGTCATTGTTTTTGCATCCCGGTTTATTTGAATGGATGCCATTTTTACACTGATCTTAGAGCAGTTTACCTATAATCCAGTTGTTTGATATTGTGACAAAAGCAGCAACACTTTTGTCAGATCAGCAAAAAAGGTTGCTTTGGATTGCTTTGAAAACCCTGACACAAATGTTTTGAAATATTCTATAGAATTTTAAAGTTATGCAGCATGGATCGTTGTCATGTCTTTGAGTGGTGCAGTTTACTATATTCATAATGTACATAAAGTTTATACATTTAAAAATACAAGTGGACACATTTAGTTAGTTATTTTATATTTTTGTTCTTCAAATAACATCTTTTGTTTTCAAGTGACCTACATGTTCATCAGAATTGAACCTTGGAAACTGGACAAAACCAGGGAGCCCCATGCCAGTCTCAGCTTGTTTTTACTTATGTGGTTAACCTCTATATGCCAAACATGTGGCATTCATAGTTGCCCACAAATATCATTTTTAATTCCGTAAAATAACTACTTTGAGGTGTTGGTTTTGGCCAAAGCGGTGGTGAACATTACACGTCTCATTGACTATTACACCCAATACAACAATAACAAATATGGCCGTAATACACTATAATTAGTGTGCTAACATTAAGCATGTGTCTGCCAGCAAGGGAAACGGCATTTATATGATGAAAACAGAACTTGTATATGCACAGGTTATGGGCAAGTGGGAATGGTTATTTTTACGAGCGGAGCCATTATATCTAGGTACAACACAACACTAAAAAATTTTTCAGGTGTTTTTCCAGCTAATGCACGTTCTAGACTACATCTTTTTTTTTTTTTTTTTTTTATATATATATATATATATATATATATATATATATATATCAGAAACTCATTGGCTCTTTTAATTATATGATGGGACTTCATTTCTGTAGCTGCGCTGTTGAGCGTTCGTTTTTATTTCAGCGGTCCGTGATCTCCCTCATGTGTCTGATGTCATCCAATCTCTTTAAACAGTTCTGTGCTGTCATGTAAAATCAGGTCATTTGAAATGAAGTCAGTCGAGAGTGATTTGTTCTCCAGGCCTTTAAGTATCCGCTTTTATAGGAGGAACACTGGACGCTTTGTATTTGAGAGGGGTAATGATCATTCAAACCTGGCATTGCGACCACATGAGGATCTTAAGAGGAGATCTGATAAGGATGAATAGACAGATGGATGATAAGAGGCAAAGAGCCATTTGGAAGAGTCCCTCTTTCATATATTCTAGCTCTTTTTCTTTTTCTTTCCATCTAAGCCATTTCCTCAGAGGCTGTTCGGATTTCAGGAAAACACTGTCTTGCGACACTGGAGGCTCCAATTCTCTTTGAGGGCCTTTGGCATTCGAGACTGTGAGACCGTTAACCCTTATTGAGGGTGTTCCTGCCCTCCATGCACAAAATGGGCCAGGTCATAGACCTGTATTAAAATAGCTGCTCTGGGTAAAGATAAGTAGTGCAGACTTACTGGCCCCTAAGAGTCCTTCCAATCACAGAAAGGGCACTTTCATGAAATTTTTTTTAAATAAAAGTAAGCAACATTATATTGCTGTGTTGTTAATGTGCTTTATATGTCGCTGTTAGGTTTTCTAAAGAGTGTGTTAAAGGGGACCTATTATGCCCTTTTTCACAAGATGTAATATAAGTCTCTGGTGTCTCCAGAATGTGTCTGTGAAGTTTCAGCTCAAAATACCCCACAGATCATTTATTATAGTTTGTCAAATTTGGGTGTGAGCAAAAACACGCTGTTTTGTGTGTGTCCCTTTAAATGCAAATGAGCTGCTGCTCTCGGCCACTTTCCAGAAGAGGGCGGAGCTTTAACAGCTCAAGCTTCGGTTGCTCAACAACAACAAAGCTGGAGAATCTCACGCAGCCAAAATGAGGATTGTCAGTAATGGTGTTCAGCCTTACATTGTTCAAACCGGAGTCGGACACTGATGGAGAGACTCAGGAAGAAGTTACAACTTTTAGAATGCAACTGGATGTTTCTGAATGGTTGGTGGATAAATTTATGTAGTTGCTGTGGAGTTGATTCAATTCATCGCCTAGTATGTGCCGTCAAGTTAATCTTTTGTGCAAATCCAGTGTAAAATGACGGCATGGTAACAACACTCTACTACAACAACTCTTCCTCTTCTCTAAAGCAGCCAAACATGGCCTCACCTCCTTTGTTTCATGTTCCCAGGGGCAGGGTTTATGTAAATTTTGGGGTTTGTGATGTCACCAACCCGGGAAGAAGCTTGTTGTAGTCCCTACCAGCCGTTTGTTGTAGTCCTTTAAAAGTGATTTCTGTAAAAGAAAATATCTTCCTTTGCATTGAACTTTAAACATTGTAACTTTGCAGAAGTTGTTTATGCTCATACAGCAACATTACACACTAGCTAAAGTGAAATCATAATCAAGTAAATTCTGCTGACCTGCACAGAACCGCTCTAAAACAGGGGAATATGACCAGCAATTTTGGTTGCTTAACACCATTGACCCACATTCAGTGTATCTGACTGCACAGGCTGGCTTGGTTCATTAATCTGGAGTGATATGATGATGTCTTGACTCTTTCCCACAAACCTCTGCTCTAATCCGTGCAGCTGCATCATAATGCAGCCCGTTTGCATCTCATCAGGACACGGGCAGCAGCTGGAGCTAAAAAAAAACCCTCACAAACCGGAGCATGCACTGCAAGCGCTCAGAGTGAGGTCAGCGGATTATCACGCCCTTTCACACGAGTTTCAGGTCAGCCGGTTCAGTGTGAGTGTGGATAGAGGGAGAGGACTCCGAGTGCTGCAATACGATGAATCTCTCAGCCAATGGCATGAAATCTCTAATAATATTATTTTTAGAATGACAATTAAGCACCTTACCCCTATTCTCAGTACTGTAATGCAAAGGAAATAATATTATTTAATATCATATTAAAGTAAAGTATCATATTATGTCGTACTGTCTTTATGCTGATTTTTAAATATTTCACTTTTCTTTTTATACTTATTTACACATTTTAATATCAAGTAAAACCTTTTACTAACTTTTATTTTACTGCCATTTTAAATTCTTTTGCAGTAGTTAGAATGCAATGAGAATCATCATTGCTGCAATGCAAAATTCTTTATTTTTTATGCTGAAAGTATTTTCTTATTCTATTTTGTTGTTCTTTTGATATTTGGGTGAAATATGGGGTGAGTAAATAATGATAGAGCTTTTATATTTGGGAAGATGTCCTCTTTATTGGCACTGGATGATTCTAGTCATTTCATACAGTCAGATGTGTCCAACACTGGAGATTTAAATGTGCATCTGCAAATCATAAGTCACATGTGTGGTCCTCATTTCTCATTTTGGGACATGTATTGTGTGTGTGTCTGTCTGTTTGTGTGTTCCATGGGATTTACTGCTGCTCTGTCCGCAGATGCTGGAGATTGATGTTTATGTGGACACCTGGTGAGGATGAAGTGTGTCGTACTTGCACACATACATGAACAACTCCAAATGGATTCTCACTTAATGAAGTGTTTAGTCATTTGATGGGACAGAAACTATGGGTGAATGTATGTTCACTTCAGAACCCTTTGGAATTGGCCTACTTGATTTTGATTGGTCACTGATCAGTCACTGCGTTCTGCAGTAAAATAGTTTTGTATATTGTCCCAGGCAGCCCATTTTCTACACAGCTGTGCTAGTTTAAATATCCTGTATTTTGTTCTCACATTATAAAATAATTTCAACTCAAATCAATATTTCATGTTGGTCAGTATTTCATATTTAAATCGGTTTTGTTTATTTGGTTAGTAGCCATCAATAAGAAGGATTATGTACAGTCAACTGGTCATTATCACAAAATAAACTCTTTCAGCTTGTTTATTTTGTGATAATGACCATCTGACTGTACATTACCCCTTATGTATTTCTCTTGCATTCTTGGTCTTGGTTCCCCCTCATTTTCTTTCTCTTTTGTCTGTCACTCTCCTTTTCTCTTTCCCCATAATTCCCTTCTCCTTTCTCTTCTCTCATCGGAACCGTTGACACGGGGGAATCTCAGGGAGGCCGAATACTCTGAATTCTTGGGGTGGCAGCAGTGCACGCTTTTAGCTCTCACAGGAAGAGTGATGTTGGGTTTACCGTGGCCTCCCTTCTGGACTCTCACCTGTGCGCTTCTGGGGGTTTTGGGTTTCGCCGTCTGTCAGAGCTCAGCTGTGATTAAAACTGGGATCTTTCCTCAACAGGAACACTCAGAGATGCCGCTCCACATTTTTTTGTCATTCCATCCGTTCTATGTGCCACACTGGAGAGTGACACAGGAAATCACATTCATGTTTCACTTGTCCTTGTAGCTGAGTTAATTATTTTTCTCATTGTAGTCATGATATCATCCAAAGAATATCGTTGGGTTTCACAAAATCTGTCAAAATGAAATTTTGCAATTACAATTAAGCAGTCCCTGCCAATGGGGAAAAATAATATTCATTAAAATTATTTATATATAATTGTATTATTTATTATATTGCCTTTATGCTGATTTTATTACAAAAATAATTGCATTTTTTTTTTTCACTTTACTAAAAGTATGTTAAAATGCCATTTTCATAATTAATTCTTATAATTTTATTTTTTTATTACATAAATATTTTAATAACTTTTTTTTTACTGTACTGATATTTTAATGCATAATTGCTGTGTTAACATAACAAGAATCTAATGAAAATCATCATTGCTGCAATACAAGATTCTTAGTGGTCCTAAAAATATAATTTTCTTAACACTAAATATATTTTCTTATTTTTTTTTCGTTGTTATTTTTGGGTGAAATAAGACCTGGGCATGTTTTGTGAAATTTATCTATAGATTCTTTCTAATAGGAACAAACTATGCAACCACCAACAACAGCAAATGAACAGATATTGAAAATCCGAAATCACTTACCTAGAAAACTGACTCTTTACGGGTGCCTGTGTCTCTGAATTCAACCTTAGACTTAAATGGAGTATATTTAGATCTAATGCTACCGTTCTCAGATTAAAGTGTCGGATAGAATAATGTTCTAGTGGGATTAAGAGTGTGTGATTATTACTGACACGTGTTTGTTGTGCCGTGAGTGGAATGGCAGTGGAAAATAAGCTGAGACTGCTCAGTGGGGGTGAGAGGTGATTTTAGCATGTCTTAATTAGGTCATGACCGGAGGATTGTCTCTCATGTCCTGTGTGAGCTGTAATTTAGACCATGTCTATGAGATTTATATAAATTTAGTGTTTAATTTGTGTTTCATAAACATTTGATCTTCATAGTAGGATAAAGAAATCCTGAATGAGTCGCTGTGATGTCAAGTGACCAATGAGAACATCACTATTTTTATTATAATGATCTGAATATATAGAACTGAATGGGTTTTCTCATTTGAAAGTGAGAAATTTGTACAGAACTAGGTTTTTTTTTTTTTTTTTTTTAAATGTAAAATTCACATGGTTCACAAGACATTTTATTGCGCAGATTTTGATTAATTTTAATGCAAAATATGAGGGAGAATGTGCCATTATAATGTCTACAGTTCAGTATCATTCAGAGTTTGGCATATTTTCCCAGAACGTCCTCCTGTGAAGTTTTGGAGAAGCTCTGACCTCTCTGTGGGATGGGGTCAAGAACGCGCTTTATTTAATGAGCTGGGCATCATTAATCAGCACGCTGTCAGTCATTCACTCACTCGATCTGCACATCTCAAATATTTTCAGATTAAGACTTAGATTCTAGAGATTATCTGGATTCACTTCAGTTTGCTGATTTACAGTGTGAATGCCTGAAAATAATGCTCATTTTTCAGTTGATTAAACCTGAACATGAATAAACTTGTTATAAGTTTTTCTCAAAGTCACCCATAATTGGTTTAAACCACTGGTATAATGAGCTCTAAAGAAGGAAGCTAAAACATTGAATGTCGCTTTGCTCACATTTTCTAAAAAAAACTGCATCAGATGTTTTCTAACCCTCCTGCTTTCTTTAATCTTGTTCTCAATCAATCCCCCAGCATTTCAACCAATAATGGTGTGGAGAGGACACAAAATTTGTGAAGTGTGGAACTCGGCGTCCGCCCCTGCATCAGGAGCCTTTGATGCCTTCATTGAGATGCTGATTCGCGTTCTTCAGTCACCCGACATTGCGTGCTTTTTGAGTGGGTGGCAATTGTCATGGAAGGAGATGAGCTCTCATCTGCTCTCATTGAAGCTGTGCCAGGCCCTCCCTCTCCACCATTGACCCTCCACCCACAATCCACCCCTGCTCCTGGTGGGAAATGGGTGGAGGTATGGCTTTGTGAGAAGATCAACTTTTTTAGTTCCCTGTGGACTGTGGAATTGGCCAGGAGTCGGGGGCGTATTGTAGACCTAGGGCTGGAATTGAAATGGGGCGGGGCTTCACACATCCCTTGTTGTTGTTGTTTTTGTTGTTTCGTCTCGCCCCGCGTTCATCCACATAAGAAGGGCGAGCGGGCGGGCGTGAGTGGTGAGAGGGCATTTGTGTGGGTTCATCGTTCCATTCACAGCAGTTCATTCACATTCTGGGAGATCTGGGGGTGGGCTTGTGACTGGCACTGGGCCTTTATTTTCCATCAATGAGTGCCTTGCACAGTGTGCCACAGAGCAACACACACACTTTACACATACACATTAACCTCTAACTTATGAACGTATAGAGAGCTAGGAGGACAGTAGAATTTGTGTAGAAAGAAAACTTTAAAATAAATGCCATTGATTACAAGATTCAATCTGAAGAGCGTGCAGCACTTGTAATGTCTGAATTAGTGTTATTTGTAGCTTAAAGACATAAATTCAAAGTTAACCAAATTTCATTTTTTTAATAATTGTCCCTGGTCTTATTGTGTGTGATTCATTTGTTATTTAAAAAATATATATCAGATTGAATTTGGTAGCTTTAAAATGGTAAAATCGCCAAATAATTATATTCATTTCAATTTAGTTGTCCGCCCTATATTATTTTGCACTAAATATTCTGTTTGACTCAGAAATATGTCACATTATGGAAATCAAATGCATTGCGCATGCTAATTCATATTGTTTTTTTTATTGTTTTATAAAGACATCATACACCATTAAACTAGCATCAAGATCATTGAGAACTGATGGGGAAATATCTTATCAAAATTCAAGCCAGTTTAGAACTCAGTTTTTATTATTAGTCGACCAATGTGTATTTTTGAGTGGCCAATATCTAGAGAGCAGGGTGGATTATAATATTATTATAATTATAATAAAATATTTTAATATATTTTATTACTTTTTTAATATTTGTAATTTTATATTTTTTATATTTATTTTTTTAATTTTTAATTTGTTTTTATTTTTTTGTATATTTTTTTTATTTGTATATTTTGTTTTTATATTTTTTATATTATATTTTTTATTATAATAAAATAAAATATAATTTAATATATTTTATTTTTTATTTATTATTTTTTTATTTTATTTTTTGTATTTTATATTTTATTTTTATTATAATAAATAAAATATAATTTAATATTTTATTTTATTTTTTGTTTTTATTTTATTTCTATAGTTTGTGATTTTTTTTTTTTTTTTTTTAAATATATTTTTATTATAATAAAATATAATTTAATATAATTTTTTTAATATTTTTAATATATTTTTTTATTATTATTTTATTTATTGTATAATATTGTGTAATTATATAATTAACAAATGTTGTTAATGATTGATGCAGATAATTTCCAAATGGCCACACATTGTCCAATTAATTTGTCCAATTAACTTTATATCAGTCTATTGCTAATTTGGTTCCACTCCAGATGTACCATATAACCAAAGTATCTTTTTCAAAGTTTTCAATTTGTTTTCTTTATGAAGGGTTTGGCATGCTAGTCATTTCACCTCCAAACTCCTTCAGAACATAAAACGTGCATCTATTGGCTGAGACCAGAGTCTCTCAAAATGCAACATGATGGGCCTTTTCTCTGATGGTGTTTGTTTTTACCCACTCCTCTCACATCAAAGCAAATCCACTCAGCAGGTAAATGCATTTTATTCCGAGTCCCATTCACACGAGCCCGTTTCCCCCCAAGCAAGGTGCATTGCTCTGCGAGACCCGTCAAAGGAGCTCTTTTGTTTTGTAAATATATAAGCCCAGGGGAGGTTTTACTGCATAAAGTCCCTGTTTAACTTCTTAACTTGACCACTTGTTGCCCCTCTTAGCGTCTGAATGGTTGTTAATGAATACTTTATTGCCACTTTGCTGCATGCATCACAGCGACTTAGTTTAATTTCTCTATCCAGGCGCCCTGTGGCGTTTCCCAGAGAAGTGGGGAAACGGCACATTTGCATTTCCTTTCTGTGGAAAACACAAACGTGGGATGAGTACAAGTGAGGGAAAGACAGCGGTAGACTTGCACACACAAAGACGAGAGCAGAGAGAGGTTGCAAAGGAGGGTGGCGTGCATGGAAGGGAGCAGGAGTTGTATTTACTGTGCTGTGTGTGTGTGTGTGTGTGTGTGTTTGTGTGGTTGTCCAGGATGGGGATACAGTAGGAATCAGATTTCCCTCCAGACCCTAAGGTTGATGCCTCAGCAATCTTCCTGCTACATCGGTCCTGTTTGGACATGTTTAGAATTTATCTTCCGTGCACACACGTGTTAATGTGAGCGTTGAGTAACAGTCTATATTCTGGCTGTTGAGTAAATGTGTGCTGGTGACTCTTGGGTGTCGTGAAGCAAGTGTATAATCAGGCTGTGCTCCAGATGTGTGTGGAAGCCATCATTTTTATTCTCACTGCCATTAAGAACATATCCTGACTCGCAGGGATTGCGTTTGTGTGAACATGTAAGTGTGTGACCGCTGCCACGGGATTATGATTGTCATCACCCACTTCTCCTGGTTTATTTTCTGTAAGAAATGACTAATAACTCCATCAATTAGTCAGTAGAACAGCTGTGGTGATGATGATGGACTCTTTAAATATCCCAGCGCTTTCAGAAACCATTTTTTGGAAAGTTATTTTCATATTGCATCATATTCATGACTCACTGAAATGTTTTTACAATGTGTGGAAATCACAAACCAACCCACCCATCGGAAATAATGTCACTTTGCTCTAACTTGTTCTAATGTGATGAATTTCGAGGGTCAAGTTGTCTTTCTAGGCTTCTGATGGTTGGTTACGACAAAAATAAATAAATAAATAAAAATTCATAGAAGAGATGTGATTTGATGCTTTGTGTTGCACCTCGTTAGAATACAGTGTTAGTGATAGTCCAGCACTAAAGTGTTCATAATGTTCATCATGCATATAGAAGCAAAAAGAGCAACGCTTGTCCCAGTGACGCAGAATTGAGCAACTTTAATTGATTGGAACTAATTAGCAGTGTAGAGATAAACAATGATGAGCGGAGACTCAGCAGCTTCTAATGACACTCCTGGGGAAAATAAATGTCAGAGGAACTCCTTTAAAAGGCCAGGCAAGGTTTGTTCTCTTGTATGTGTTTACGTCCCTTTAGGGCCGAGTTCATAAGTTCCTCATTCGCCCTTTAAATGATCCCTGAGACATAATCAATAATCAGACCACTTTAGAGTGGTTTCATTTTGGTCCAGAATATTATTATAACTGAAAGTAGTAATTTTGGCTATGGTGGGCCTATATAAGTAACAATAAATTAGACTAGTGTAGATATTGTTTGATATTATCTATGTGTTTGTTTTAAAAATCTTAATCTAAAACATTTTATTTATATTAATAATATGAATTATTATTATTATTATTATTATTATTATTATTAATAATAATAATAATAATAATAATAATAATAATAAATATTAAAATAAAATGTTTGTTTTGCTTGTTTAAAATAATAATAATAAAAATAATAATATAATAATAATAATAATTAATAATGAATAAATATTAAAAAGATCAATTAAAAAAGTCAAATAAAGCATTTTTTATATTAATGATATTTATATATTATTTATAATAATAATAATAATAATAATAAAAATAATAATATAATAATAATAATAATTAATAATGAATAAATATTAAAAAGATCAATTAAAAAAGTCAAATAAAGCATTTTTTATATTAATGATATTTATATATTATTTATAATAATAATAATAATAATAATAATAATAATAGTAAAAAATCAAAATACAATTTTTGTTTTAAGTGTTATTTAATAGTATAATTATTATTAAAATATTAAACTGTTTATATTATCATTTAATAATAAACTAATACTAATAATAATAATAATAATAATAATAATAATAATAATAATAATAATTAAACATTATTAAAATAAAATTTGGTTTGTATTGTGTTATTTAATAGTATTAATTATTATTAAAATATTAAACTTTGTTTATAATTATCATTTATTATTACTAATATAATATTATTATTATTATTATTATTATTTATTATTAAGTAGTAGTAGTAAACGATAATTATAAAATTTAATAATTTTAATACTATTAAATAACACAATACAAACAATTTTATAATTTTAATAATAATAATAATAATAATAGTAATAATAATTTTTTTTTTTTAATGTCATTATTGCAATTTTATTTTTTCTTTCGACCTTCTCTAACTTTTGATCTTAAAATGTATGTATTTTAGCAAACTACACCTTAAATTACTTGACCTATGAACAGTGTTTCTTTTCCATTTGGTGGGTGTCTGAAGAATACCATTAGTTAGGATTTAGTTGAAAAGTGTGAATATTTGAAATTATTATTATGGTGGTGGTGAGGTATGTTTTGCTTGAGCAAGTTTCTAAGTCATGGTGCCATTACTGATTATGTTAATCAAATTACAACATGCATTCGTGCCAAAAATCTCTTACCGAAGCCCAAACCTGCTCTAGATCAAGACATATTTGTCCAGCCGTGACAGACCTGCGTCACAGCCCTCTCACAGTTATGTGCCAGCGTGCTTTGCCAAAGTGGTCCCTGTTCAGCCCTGGAAAAAACTAACAATTTGCTTGGAGTTACAGAGCTGGCATCAGCCAACGACGTCTAACAACTGAGAGGTGACTTTAACAGCCTTCATCTGTTCTGATTTATGGCATTTCATTAGAATGCAGGAAAAAGCACTACAAGATCTTGTGGCTGGTCCGCTGTAGCCAAGGTCTTCACCGCTCTTTACTCTATGTGACAGAATTAATTGCTGGAAACTTCAAGTGAAGCTAGATGGAAGACCTCTGCTATGATTCGGTTCTTAGTTTTGACAAGCTACGGTTAAGAGGGCACGCAAGTCCAGTACTGTTTAATGGTCATCACATCACGCGTGACTGTCAAACCGATGGTCACGGAAACCGCTGGAAAATATGATGTGTTTAAAACTTGTCATCTCAGGCCCATGCATTTCTCAACATAGACTTCAATTTGTTTCTCTTTAAAAATGGGACGATACCAGCATTTCCCCCTAGCAATTTGAGCGTTTTTGAACAGATTCTGACTAACTTAAACACCTCTGATTGGCCATTGTGTTCATGCGCTCAACAGATATGTCTGTGATTGGCTACAATGATCAACACTTCAAAAACTTGTAAAATTGAAATCTTTGACGCTCTTCACCGAGCACTTACACATACACATGGGAGCGTTTGAAAGCAGGTGTCTATCAGCGGACCATATTTCATTTCAACAATATTGAACAGAAGAAATTAACCGGAGAAGATTTACACATCAAAGAAGGCGGAGCTTCAGAGAACACCTATCTATTTTCTAATCGCCACGGACCAATGGTAGCACGAAGGCGTTTTCCAGCCGGAGTGTACTTTTCTGGAAAGTTCGCTTTAGAAAGCCGTTTCAAACTCCAAACAAAATTAGGCCAAAACGAAGTTTGCTCGAAATGATGTCACACTTGTTTGTTCTTCAATTTAGCTTGAAGTGTATTGGGACATCACTTATCTTAGCACATTAATACGTGGACATTATTAACTAAATGGTCAATTTAGATTTTTTTTTTTTTCATGTCTCTCAGGAAAGCTGGTAAAGGAATACATCTAAATTGTCTTAAATATGTTTCATATTGTATGTAGGCTAAAGGAAAGCACTCTTTAGAGATGTTCAGCCAAAAGACTGGGATTTACGATCCATAAGCCAGAGCTTGCAGTGAATCCATGGAGGATTGAATTACGACTTAATCCCTTTAATGAAATGCTTTGTGCTGTAATCTGTCGAACAAGATGTTGGAGACTGATACCATTCCCCTCTCTCTAATGTACCACCCAGACTGTGTGCGTGCGTGTGTGTGTGTGTGTGTTCACTCTCAGATTCAGTGCACATGCAAAGAGCACCAGTGCATGGCAGCAACTGGGATATCTTCTTTAGATGTTTGGTAGACGTCTCCTTTTTAGGTCATTCCTTTCTAGTTTATACTGTACATTTATAGACAGAAGCATCACAATTTAAATATTTGAGCCAGCATTTAGAAACTCAAGAAGAAACTGTAATGCCATCTTGATGCCATTGGCTGAATCGGTCCAACAAAACTTTGCAGACTGAAATTCATATGTTTGAATCTAAGCGCAGGGGGATATACTGTTTGACGAAGATTAACACAGAACTTGTCTCTTTTAATTTCTCTATTTTGCGCAGCTCTCCTCTCTTAGAAAACCAAACACCTCCTTCTCTCACTGACTTGTTCCATCGAGGAACAGTTTTGCCCGAGGAGGTAGATTAACGTCTTGCTGTGGGAATTTTCAGGCATGCTCGGTTTTTGACTCATCTTGCTTAATTGCTAAAGCAATTAAAATGTTTTCTGCTGAACATCATGGGGTGGCACCTCGGCGGTCTCTCTCTTTTACTCCGTTTTAGCGCACTGTTATCTCTGGAAGAGCTGCAGAAGAAAAGTCAAGCGAAACACAACAAACAAGAGGGAAAAAACCATTGGCTCTTTCCCAAATATGATTAGCATATCACCCAGAGAAAGAGAGGCTAAACTCTGCTATCTTGACTGAAGGATGTAGCCAAGATTTTAAGATGAAAAGAGTAAGACAGATTACACGCCGATGCTGCAGGTAGCTTTGCTGATATTGCGATAGAAAATTACTTGGGAGATTTGGGGTTTTGCGCACAAGTTACTTCACAACCTGCTAATTTAAAGTCAAATTTGGTTAGTTTTCAGTTGAAATACATGGTCATTATTAAAAACATATTCAGATTTCATCTAACCGTGATCAGTTTGACAGTAATCAGAGAAATTACCTTGCCGTGGCCTCTCGATATTGCTGTTGTGATCGAAATTTATGAGCTTTTATGAGGGTTTCGCCGTTTTGTTGTAAAAATGAAGCCAACAATAACAAGCCTTATTAATGGCTAACTCAGTGACGCTAGGTATTTGTTCGCTTTGGCAATGTGTGGGAATTTCATTAATCTCGTTCGCTGGACAAGGGGGCATTCTCAATGGAGACGGTTACGCTCATTTTATGCTTAATTCTCAAAAACTTGGAGCCCACAAAGGAGTGTGAGAAAAAGGGAGGTTCTTCTTCACTTGATCTTGCTGAACCGTGACCAGAGACCCAGATAGAGAGATCTTTGCCTCCAAGATTTAGGAACAACGCTCATTTTCCCCTTCACTGGAACTCAATGGGCTTTGGAGATTCTTACCCATAGGTACTTCATTATATAGCATAGTTCGCTTTTAATTACGAAGCCTCGGATTCGTTGTTGTTGTTTTACCACATACTGACTTGTTGACGATGGTTTCCTTTGGGTTTTTATTAAGACGATCACCTAAGTGTAAGGTTGGCTTAAGTTTTTGCAACTTAAAGTATGAAGCTATGGAAAAAATCAAATATTTCCTTGTTAACCGAGACGCTAACTCAGAATATGTGGGGGGAAATACAGCAGTATCTCATGTCTTCATCTTATGGCAGTCTAGCAACCTGACTGCTAAAGGTGAGAGGTCAACCGTTAGGTCATGGTTTAGGATGTCCTGCCTGCCAGTCAAGCCTGATTGGGTGTTTCATCTGTCAATCATGTGTAACTGAAATGAGCTCTGACAGGTTCGAGACTTTGTGAGGGTTGAGATTGCTGGTAGGGGAGAGATGGTAAAGATAAATGAGCTCCATAGATGGGTGTTAATTTATTAGACTGTCACTCTTTCCCCTCGCTGTTTATCTTTCACCCCAAACGTGTGAGACCTGAGCCTCAGGGGCTGGAGGTTTATGAGTTGGGGGAGATATTTTGGGATATCTGACAGGCCTGACTGTGGTTAGCTGTTCTTGGAGGCAGAAGGTTGAATGCAATGGGTTTGTTTTAGATGATACTGCTTTAATTTTATGCGCTACCGTTCAAAATCAATATTTCGTAGAGAAGTCTCAATATTGTCAAGAAATTGCCCCCTCATAAAATCTATGCCTATTCCTAGATTATTTACCATCTTGGAAATGAATGCTGAATTGCTGTCAAGTTCATTTGAGCTTGAACTGTAGGCTTCAATTTCCTGTTTCTTGCAGTGAATCTAGGGAATTGTATCTTTTTTTTTTTTTTTTTTTTTTATACGGACACCATCTCCTCCTGCATGTTCCTTTCTGTCCTCTTTTTCATACCATTCTACTCCCATTGCACCTTGGGTGATAGATTACATCTGCATGAAACCCCTGTCTGTGCATGCACTTTAAGAAGGTGGTGGTGGCTTATTCTTTTGTTATTAATTGGAAGTGTGAGGTCAACCCAAGGATACTCCTAATGGCTGATACGGAGAATGGATGGTTGGGATTCGGATGATAAAAGGCGGGGAGGGAAGGTTTACACCACTGTTCGGCACTGGGAAGTTATGAGGCCTGGTTAATCCGGGTAGACCTCTGATGATGGATGAGAGCTTTCTCTTCTCAGCTTCCCTCTCCTGAGAACAGACCTATAAGTGCATTTCTGTGGGAGGAATTGGGCTTGTTGGGTATCCAAATCTCAATGGAGTGTAAAAAAGTATATGGGGTAAGAGACAGGAATCTAGGAGTGCAGAACAAAGTTTTGTCTTGTATGGAATGTGCATGAGTGAACCGGTCAAGAACATGTCTGGGTAATATTTCACATCTGAATCGAAAGGCGTATCCATTATATTTTGCTTAAATTTTCACTACATTTCTCCCAATTCCAAAATGTGCTTAATTAATGTGAAAATGTTTGCACTGTGACATTTTGTAAAAATGCAAAAGACCAGGTCATTTTCTTTATGCAAAATACAGCGTTTCCATTTTGTGGTTAAATATGACCTGGACATGTTTTGTAAAATTCATCCACATGGCCCACCTCAATCATGGTTAAACTGAATGAAAAGGCCTGGAATCCTCATAAAAACACATGTTATGGTCTTGGCCTTGCTGTTCAAATGCGTTGTAGGATTTCTTTCCAGGAAAAACACAAGATATTAAAAAAAAAATTGTGATGCATGCAGAGATCAGGTTTTATGCTGGAATGATCCAAGCAACAGGTCTTTGGGTTTTAGTTTAAGGATAAAGAGGATTATATTGCTCTCAACTGCCAAATCTTGCCAAATCTCTTTTGCATCAGTCAGCTTGTACAGCAGCCCATTATGCCGACTGTGTCAGAGATGAATTTGGTCAGGTTGAAGAGGCTGCCAAGGACATCATAATACAATTTTTAACATCATAGTCTCATAGAAATCTTCTCATTTATCTCTGCTTTGTTTGGCACTTGCTGCATTCTGGTTGATGTGGCGTTATCTAGGGCTGAAGTTAAAGATGGAGACTGTTTATCTGCAGCAGACAAGAGGATGAGGTTGAAGTGTTGGGTGTACTATCATTGGAAGCGGTTGAGCAGCCTGTGACCCTCCATGTCTACTGGACGTCTGAATGCAGTGCTATGATAACCCTACGACCCTGCTCCTGCTGGAAGCTAATCAGGATGCTTTGTATATCTAAAACACAACAAGAGACTCGCACGGAGTGCGTCATTGAAGGGATTTATTCGAAGACACTGTCTGTTTTAAGCAAACATTTGTTCCCACAGTATTAACCTTGGTCAACCAGATTAACCAGAAAAACTGTGGTGATTAACTAGCATTTTTGGCAATGGTCCACCAACTAGACCAGCATAAACCAGCATGGAAATTCATGCTGTTTTATGCTGGTATTTTCTTTAGCTGAGAAAATTTGCTGCATTGCCAATGTTTCCTAATGGACTGGCTGACTTATAAGCAAGCTAAAGGTCTGATATTGATCATTATAAAATAAAACATAGTCTCCTTAATTGATGGTGTAGCAACATAGTAAATCAATATCAATTCAAAGTTTCTGGGTGAGAATGTAAAGCGAGTTCAACAAGTCCAGCTCTGGGGAATTGCATCGATAAATCAAAAAATGTCATGAACTTGTTTCTTACACATCATTGATCAAACCAGCTTTTAGGAACCTTCAACCACCCAGCTGGAAATAAAACAACAGGAAAGTGAATTGTAGCGCTCTATAATGACTTTCTGCAAATGCAATTAGGCTATTATTTAAAGACAAATGAGTCTTTATGTTCTTGTGAATGAACACTTCGCAGTACAGCTGCTGATGTTCACTTAATGCCTTTTTTAAAATATTGTTTTATTGAAGTTTATAAACGTTATATTGCTCATTACTCATTACACCCTATCGTGTACATTTTGAACTGATGGTAACCAGAAGAACGTTTCAAGATGTCATGAACTCTCTTTCCTACTAATCTTCAAACTCTAGCAAAAATGAGCCAGCAAGCTCATTTCGCAGGTCTTCGTAAGGGTGAACCCTACAGCAACACATCATTCCTTATACGCAGAAGTATTTGTTCAACATTGTGTCTTGAAGTTGGCAAGGTTTGGGTTGTAAATCATCTGACAGTTACCTTCCATGCCAGGTCTGATTGCACGGTTACCTCATTCGCCTCCAGTACTGTAAACTATTCATAGGGCTGAATTTTTCCATACCTGTAATTTTAAATGGTTCTCTTTTTGTCGTTTCTTTCAGGCTCTGCTCTGCTCTCCTTCAAAAAGAGTGTTTTAATACTGACTCGCTGATTATAATTTGGTTTTGGAGTTGGAAGAGGTTCAGCCGTCTTCTCCCCATGAGTGAGAGTGACAACCACTTGAACCACTGTATTTGTTGAAACCTTGGTAATTTTCATGCACCTTTCTGTTTTCACTCAGTTCTGGAATGGGTCTTGGAATATTTAAAAAGAAATTTTTTTTGCCACTGTCACGGTCATGTTGTTGGTAATCTCTCTCTCAGCCGATTACCGGCAAACAGGGAGTCACTAAATCGCCTCAGTGAAACCTTTTAACCCTAGATCTTAGCCGCCTCTTCTTACTATCTGCTTTATCTTGCCCTGCTTCCTTCCTTTCTGTCTATCCAGTCCTTCTTCTTTCCAATGTGGACAGAATACTGGCATGTATCCTGATGTCAGAATCAATCAACGTTGGATAGTATATAAGGGAATTAGCTATAAGTGCATTAGACTTAGGTGTAATAATGACTGCTAAAGACATGTGAAACTGAAGGTACTAAATTTACAAGGTATTAAAAAGGAATCTGGGTGATACTATGCAAATGCCGCGCAGTCAGGATAACAGATCTTTCCCAAGCAGCTCTAACTTATTGCATGTTACCAAGTAACACACATGTACAATCACTAGATAACCATTGCCTTGTTTGCTTTCTTATAGCTCATGCTAAAGTCTCTTGGAATATTAACTGAATTGGCATATTCATAGTTGTGAAACTCATTATCATTTACTCGCCCTTATGTAATTCCTATTTATTTATTTATTTATTTATTTATTTATTTACATTTGATTTATTTTAATTAATATTTATTTATGTATTATAGTTTCATTGGATTTACTAAAATTTATTTTTAATTATTTATTTGTTTACTTCAATTTATGTTTTAGTTAATTCAATTGTATTTTATTAATTTTATTTATTTTTTATTCATTTTTTTTTATTTTATAAAGCCTTTTGGCTTTATTGATCTTATTTTTATTATTCTTTTTACTAATAAATTCTTTATTTTATAAAACAGTCAAGTGTAGACAGGCAAGAAGTTCTGGTCAAATGGCTTTTTTAGGTTGACAACATCCATTTATTTTCATTCTATGGAAAGAAATATTGTGTATTCCTTTATGTTGTGAAAATATATATATATATATATATATATATATATATATAATAAAATATTATTATTATTATTATTATTATTATTATTATTATTATTATTATTATTATTTATCATTTGACAGATCTTGCATCAGTCAAATGAAGAAAAGAATTATTAAAGTATTTGAGCCTGTCATTTTACAAGACTTATCAGCTGGGACCCTGTAGGCTCGGTGACAGCTGTCCGTCCAGCTATCCCTCAGAATGAGTTCCTTCCCGTGGTGACAGAACCTGTCCTGAAAGGGTTAACCATCTGGCATTTTATTCCCATGGGAGGGCGTATGTGTGTGGTGCCAGGTGAAAGTGTGGTGCACCAAACCACAATGCAGTTTGTCCACAGCTAATCGCCTCATTCTCAGATGAGCGCTTGCGTAAATGGAGAGGAAGAGCGACTGGGCAAAATAGATGAACATGTTGACTCAATCCTAATCCTGCTTCCTTCCTGTCTGGCCTGGGAAACGGAACATATGAAGCCCTGATCGCACCCAAAGAATATGCCAAATCTAACCCTAATGTTGGCTTTCTCTCATGCATTGGCCCTTATAGGTCTTATAGGATGAATGGTGTGAAAAGAGTCATTCTATATATAAACTTTTCCATTTTATAAAAGCAACAGTCATGCAGGCTCTTCAGGTCCCATAGGTTGGAGTGACAAGCACTGAGGCAGCGCTATAGAGACCCAGCAGCGGGCGGTAAACGCATGCATCAGCGGGAGAGTAGCCGAGGGATAGAACTTCCTCACAATGGCTTCTGTCACTTTTAGCATTCCTTTCCGTCTGCCTCAGAGGAAACGGGGGAACAATTCCACATGCACCTCTGTCGTGCCGTGACCCCTTAGCCTCTGTTGTGATAGCCCAGCAGTCGGAGGCTTTCACCAGGACATTTCCCATCACCTCCAGGGGCCATAAGAGATCACCTGCCTGGATGTCCATGACTGTAAATTAGCCGTCAACATGTCACAGGATACAGGCGGGAACTCTTGACGAAAAAACCTGCTAGTTTCAGACATTTAGCGCTTTGAAAATTTTTCTGTGGTCACAAGATCTTTCTTTCTTTCTTTATTTCTTTCTTTCTTTATTTCTTTTGTTTATTTTTCATTTCTTTTTTTCTTTTTCTTTTTTTTTTATTTGGATTTTTTTTTTCCCCCATTTTTATAATTTTTTTTTTATTCTTTTTTTTTTTATTTTTATTTTTTTTTATTTCATTTAATCTTTTTTTTTTTTTTTTTTTTTTTTTTAATTTATTTATTTATTTATTTCCCATCACCTCCAGGGGCCACTAGAGATCACCTTTCTGGATGTCCGTGGCTATAAATTAGCCGTTATTTATTTATTTATTTATTTATTTATTTATTTATTTATTCATTCTTTTCTTCTTTTTTTTTTTTTTTTTTTTTTTCCCTCCATTTTTATTTGGACCCCCCCCCCATTTTTATTCATTTACTTTAATTCTTTTTTTATTTCATTTAATCATTTTTATTTAATTTTTTTTTTAATTTAATTTAATCATTTTTATTTATTTATTTAGTCATTTATTTCCCACCACCAGAGATCACCTTCTTGGATGTCTGTGACCATAAATTAGCTGTCGACATGTCACAGGATACAGACAGGAACTCTCATGGAAAACCTGCTAGGCTCAGGCTTCAGCACTTTGAAAATCTTTGTCGCTGACGAAGCGCTTCTCCTCCATTCTCATTTCCTGAGGCCTTTTTTAGGTGCTTGTGTTTATTTAAGGAGGGCATTGTTTTCATTGCAAGGATGATGTAGCAATTCTGCCTGTGGCGTCCTTTTTAGTAAGGGACTATGATGCAGACATCTGTTCTTCTCATAAGTGCAAATCTTTCCTCCACTCTCATGTCACAATCAAAACTATAATAGTATGTCACATTGGACACCTGAATGGAAAAAGTATGTCAAATGAAATCAAACCCTTTCCTCACGTTTTTGTTTTGAGAGCTTATTGAGGCTCAACCCTTCCTGCGTGGTCTTCAAAACTCTGTTCTTTAATAATAACAAGCGTCAGTGAAGTGGAACATTTTTGCTGAATTTAAACTTCCTTCTGGTCCAGGCCAAGTCAAACATCTTCATTCTGATACTATGAAAGTGTATGACTTTTGGCAGTGTGGAAACGAAGTAAGGGTGGCCTGTAGTCTCAGAAGACCAAAAAAAGTCAATCAAACTAATAGGAGTCGTTTCAAAGTAAGTCCATTTACAGCCTGAACCTCAAATTGTCATCAGTTAGGAATATTATTTACTTAACTATTAGACACCAATTCAAAACAGCTGCTGAGTTTGAAATAATGTATATTCTGTAGGAACTTTGTGAGCATGTCTTTGCTTTTTTTTATTTTTTTTTTAAAAACTTTACTGACCCTGCACTTTTGGACGGTAGTGTACTTTCCCTTTTTCTATTCCGTTTTTGCTTGGAAACCTCATTGGGATTCTTTGCAGTAATGCCACTTTGTTTGTGCAATCCCTGCTTCCTGATTCCGCTCAGGTCGGGGCCAGTGACCCTGACCCCGGGGCTAATCCTGGATTAATCTGCAGCTCAAGCGGTCTTTGCTGCTGCCTCACGACTTCTGAGCTCCTGCGCTCTGGGCCTGATGTATTTACATTGGCGGGAATGAGTGTTTCTCTGAGATTGAGGGGGAAAAAAGGAGAGTATGGAAAGAAACAGCTGTTCTTTCTGATTCAGCCTTCTCAGGCAATATATTTCAAATATCCGCTGATCCGATCAGTCTGTTTTGGGCAATATTGTGTCAATCATAAAGGTGTCTCTTTCCAACATGCACCTGATCCCTGAACGGCCGAGGCCCCCCACCCTCCTGGGGTCAGGGCACAAGAGGGCAACGCGTGTGAAAGGCAGACGTCCGAGATTGATCGCTGTTGAGAGAGCGCTTGTTAATAAAACATGTCTGTGGTGATAGAGAGCTGTATTTTCACAGATGTGTCTAATTCAAAGCAAGCCGTCTCTCTTCTTCATAATTCAAGCCTTCTTAACAGATACTGAGAGAGAAAACTGTGGTTTGTTGACATTCAAGCTGTTCCTGTAGGAAATGGATTTTCCATCAGATATGCAGATTTAAACTACATTGATTTCACCTGTCATTCATTTCATCTTTATTATCAAACAGGAAGAGGAAGTGGTTTTTAAGGTTATGTTTTTGATATGCTTGTTTACAAATGCTTCTAGCTATGCAAGCTCAATTTCATGGGTTTTTTGTTGTATTATGCGTTTTATTCTCGCTGTTGCCACAAGGGGTGCTATAGTAGCCATTGACATAAGGGGTGCTTTTCAATTCTTATTTGTGCATCCTCGCTTCCTTTCCTCGCTTCCTTTCCTCGCGTCTTAGCTCCACCCCTTCAGGATGCAAGGGAAGGACGCAAGGAAAAGACTCGAGGACGGAGGAATTTAATCAAGTGAAATGATATATCCTCACTCCCTTTAGCGTCACTTCAAAGCGTCATCAACTGCACTCGAGGGATCTACACATATGCTGTTAAAGTTTAGTTATTTAAAAAAAAATATAATAAATATTAATAAAGCAAGATGCCCCGTTGAAATATGAGATGTAAAGTTTATTTAAACTGCAAAAGTAAAGCATACATTTAAATTATTGTGACAGATATGAAGGGGGAGGAGAATTTATACGTGCGTCAGGTTTTTCGACGAGAAAGACTTCCGCAAAGGATACACCTGTGTATCCTCGCTCATGACTCCTCAGGAAGCCTCCTCACTCCTCGTTCCTCGCCTCCTCGCGGTGCAATTAGAGAATTGAGATGTCCTTCAAGATGGCTGAGTTCGATCGGTTTCCGGATCATAGGATAGAGGACGGAGGAGCGAGGAAATGAGGAGGGATATTGAGAAGCACCCAAGCTGTGTCCCAATTCAGAGGCTGCATCCTTCAAAGGACATGGAGGGATAAAGTAGGGATGCACAATATGTTGGCCACCGTATCGGTATTGGCCGATATATGATCATTTTTAATGTTATCTTTATTACCGATAAGAGAATTTAGCTGATAAATAATGGATTATTTCCTTCAGCTGAGCCTGAGACACTTCAGATGTGCATTGTTTGCCATGATGGTTTTGAATTGCTTGAAATATGATTTGAATCACTTCAAAAAGGAAAATACAGTTAAGTGCAACATGTGCAGTGCAAGTCTGTCATATAGGCTACATAACATTATAATAAGAATTATGCGCGCCGGTGTTTTAACGCGTTGTTACTGTAATAACCATGGGTATTTTACACACTGGTCAAGCATTCACATCGGCGTGCTTGCGAAGTGTTGAGTTCTTTTAAAATGTTTAAAAGCCTGTGTATATATATATATATATATTTTTTTTTTCTGTATGACAAATGGGTGTCATTATATTGTTTGTTGCACAGTCTTGTACACACACAGATGCCCACAATCACAGGGTGCTAATTATATCTTTGAGAATGGAGCGTTTGAGAGTTTGGGTCGGAGGTGGTGATGCATGATGATGCGCACAAACATTTTTAAATGATCCTGAAACAGAACTGATGTGACGCATACAGCGGCGCATAGTTTAGTCTGTGGGTAGAAAGACATCAGCAGATGTAGTTTATTAGACTTGCTCATTACAGATGAAATCACCAGCGAAGAAAGAGTGTACCTGAAAACACCTCAAAACATATGTGCATTTTAAAGTGCAAAAGAATTGTACACCTTCTAAATTCTGCAGATTTATAAGGTCACACAGATGATGGAGGTTATATGGCCTAACAGCATGCATGGACCCCAATTTTATTGACTGAATGAGAGGTAGTGACCCTCCATTTATGCAAAACAAATGTCCCTGCAGGACAGACAGTAAAATGTGTTTTATTTGTTTTAAAAAGGACATCATGATAAGAGTTTGATGCACTGTGTAGACATGCGCTGACATTTACAACAGAAAGATCTGTTCAGTCTGTTTAAATTTAATTCAGAAAATGTAAGTCTTTAATCCAAAGCAGCAAATGAGGTATTTTTACAAGTGATTTATCCTAAGAAAAACTTGCTCGTTCATTTCTTTCGTCGTTTGTTCGTTCATTCTGTCCTTCATTTGTTCATTCTGTCAGTCCTTAGTTCTTTCATTCCATCCATCCATTGTTTGTTCGTTTGTTCATTCCGTTCGTTCTTTGTTCATTCATTCCGTCTGTTTTGTTTGTTCGTTTATTCCGTCCTTCGTTCATTCGTTTGTTCTTTCTGTCCTTTGTTTGTTCGCTCATCCTGTCCATGTTTCATTCGGTCCATCCTTCTTTCATTCTGTCTGTTCTTTGTTTGTTCGTCCATCTTCCGTTCATTCTTTCATTGTCTGTCCTTTGTTCTTTCATTCTGTCCATCCTTTGTTTGTTTGTTTGTTCGTTCATTCCGTCTGTTCTTTGTTTGTTTTGTTTATTCCGTCCTTCATTCGTTCATTTGTTCTTTCTGTCAGTCCTTTGTGTTTTTGTTTTGTTTGTTCGCTCATTCTGTCCATGTTTCATTCGGTCCATCCTTCTTTCATTCTTTCTGTTCTTTGTTTGTTTGTTCGTTCATTCATTCCGTCCATCGTCCGTTCATTGTCTGTCCTTTGTTCTTTCATTCTGTCCATCCATTGTTTGTTTGTTTGTTCATTCCATCCTTCGTTCATTCATTCTGTCGGCCCTTTGTTCTTTCATTCCATCCATTGTTTGTTTGTTCGTTTACTCCGTCCTTCGTTCATTTGTTCTTTCTGTCCATCCTTTGTTTGTTTTTGTTTTTTTTTGTTTTTTTTTGTTGTTTTTTTTTGTGTTTGTTCGCTCATTCGCTCATTCGGTCCATCCTTCTTTCATTCTCTCTGTTCTTTGTTTGTTCGTTCATTCATTCCGTCCATCGTCCATTCATTCGTTCATTGTCTGTCCTGTTTTCATTCCGTCCATCCTGTTTGTTTGTTTGTTTGTTTGTTTGTTCATTCTGTCCGTCCATTGATTGATAGATTGATTGTTCGTTCATTCCGTCCTTCATTCATTCTGTCTGCCATTTGTTCTTTCATTCTGTCCATCCTTTGTTTGTTCATTCGTTTGTTCATTCCGTCCTTCGTTCGTTCTGTTCATTTGTGCGTTCATTCCATCCATTCTTTTTTGTTCATTCATTCCGTCCTTTTGTTCTTTCATTCTGTCCGCCCTTTGTTCTTTCATTCTGTCCATGCATTGTCCGTCCGTCCGTCCGTCTGTCCGTTCTTTGTTCATTCTTTGTTCGTTCATTCTGTCCATCCTTCGTTCATTCTGTCCATCCTTCGTTCATTCTGTCCATCCTTCGTTCATTCCAAAGCAACAAATGAGAAATTTTTCAAGTGACTTATCCTATCCTTATCTAATTCTTATCCCTTCTTTAAAATATTTATTTTTGTGTTAGATAAATGTGTATTTATAAAACAATATGAGTATACATAGAGTGTGTGTGTGTGTGTGTGTGTGTGTGTGTGTGTGTGTCACCAGGGACAAACGTGTTCAAATTAGAACTTTTAGCAACTAGGCTCTTAAATTCTTGCTATGAAATGTTTCATGTTCTGATCTATTCCTCTCCACACTTAGTGTTGTATAATGGTCTTTCTGTGGTTCTCAGCTGTGATTTAAAACGGGTCCAAACTAAACAGCAAGAGTACACCAGACCTGCTTTCCAGTAGTTATAGAAGCATTCCTTCACCGTTGTATCATCTTTTGATCCTGGAGGCCAACAAAAACTGTGTAAGGGTGTGTGTGTGTGTGTAAGAGAGAGAGGCTGTGGAACAAGTATGTATTAATTTATGACACAAAAAGATGTTGCTCTTAAGGCAAGACATTTAACAGCATGAGTCATAGTTTCAGGATGAATGTAACTGTACTGTGAGCAGATAAGGACACCGCTTACCTCATATACAACCAGGCTTCCAGAACTTTAGATATGAATCAGGTGCAACATCCGGCTGGAACATATTAGGGATAAAGACAGCTTTCCCTCTCTCTGCTTTCTCTCCCTGAGCTCTTATCAGAGTCTTACAGGAAATCAGCATGTGCGAGTTGTCAGAACAATAACACAAGTGCACTGCGGCATGCAGTGGGTTGGACTGCTTCCATCTCTCTGTGTGTGTTGTGTGTGTGTCTGTGTCTCTGTGTGTGTGTGTGTGTGTGTGTGTGTGTGTGTGTGTGTGTGTGTGTGTCTGCCCACTTTACCACATGCAGACACAAGGCAAGCTGTTCTACATGGATGGGCATTGATGAGGGTCACATGACAATACAGTATAACTTACAAACGTTTGCAGCATTTGTGTTGCTAATACTCAGGCTTGCTAATTATGTCATTATAATCTTATTAAATTATCTTATTAAATTATCTAATTAAAGAATGGAGTTCTCTGCATTTTGGATATGTGAGGTTGGCAGCTAAAGCAAGTAAAATTCATATAAAAAAAATCTTTTGTAAGTTGCTTTAGATAAAAATGTCTGCTAAATGCATAAATGAAAGAATTAAACAATACTGTTATGATCCAAAAATAGTTTAAACGCATATATTTTCTTTTTGGTGGGCACTGCTTTTTTTTTTTTTTTTTTTTTTTTTTTTAAATCAAATGTCCCCCTTATTAGGCCCCAATTCCCATTCTTTTATAGTTATAATTTACCAATCATACTCATGTTACAGAATTGTAGACATACATTATATACATATAGCAGGTGTTTGGCTGTTGTCAAGCTTTAGCAAAGAAAGCACAGCTTCACATCATAAATTTCAGCGCAAAGTGACGTTTTGGACAAAGCAAAGACATTTTTTTTAAAAAAATGTCTGTGTTAAAACTTGCAAATTTTAATGGCTGCTAAGCAAGACTCTTAAACAGCTGTCTGCTCAATGTATGAGCCAGTCTCATTAAAAACTGACATTATTGCCATTCATTTTTTACTAATGTAACTGTTAGTTTTGGCTACTTTTCTGCTATTTTTTTTTTTTTTTTTTTTTTACACTTGTGTTGGACAAGCTCACCCAAATACCACACAATTACACTTTATGGTTGGTTATAGTTCAGTTAAGGTATATCTTGTCTTGGAAGATGCTGTTGATAGTGTGTGTGTGTGTGTGTGTGTGTGTGTGTGTGTGTGTATATAACTATAGGTGGAACCTGTTATTTATATTCGAGTGCTTTGTGTGTCACTTGCTCTTCCTAAACTGTAATTATCACTCTATGAGTATAGAGTATGTCACTTCTGTGTGTGTGTGCGTGCGAGTGAGCCAGCCAGCACACAGTCATGTGGCATACGCTGCGAAGAGTGATGATGTGGGTTCTGGCTTTGTCCGCGGACCGCCTGCATACATGGTGTCACGCTAATCCCAAACCACCCTCATCTCTCTCTTCCTCTTCCTAGCTGCTCTCCTCTCTTCTGGGCCAGACTGAGTTTCGTGCAGGAACTCGCTCCACAGCCCTTGGCAGAGGCTCTTTAATTTTAACAAAATTTGAAACTGGAGAAATGTGCCGCAGGATGGACTGTCAGTTCTTGGTGTATAAAGACAATAGCAGTGTTAGCAATCTGGACTCACAAGTAGTGATGTTGTTGAATGATTATTGTTAGAACAAAGTTTCCACTCTCAAATAACATTTTTTTTTTTTTTTTTTTAACATGAATAAAATGAAGGAAAGTCGAAATCAGATCAAAATTTAACCTATTTGCTGACGTCGTGACTGACATTTTTCCCCCCTGTTGTTTTACTCTTAGCATATGCCACAATGCTGAAGTAAAATGAGTTTCAGATGTCATTTAATTACTTTTATTTTTTTTATTTTATTTTTTTTAGCTTTTCAGATAACTATATTTTTTGCTTTGAGTTTTTTTTGTTTAATATTTTTTTGTTTTTTATTAATTTTTTCTCTTTTCTATTATTATTATTATTATTATTATTATTATTATTATTATTATTATTATTATAATTATAAAGTTATTTTAATATTCCATGATATTTGTTTATTTTTCTGACCTTTTGCTTATTATTATTATTATTATTATTATTATTATTATTATTTTATTATTATTATTAGAAGTTATTTAGATATTCCATATTTTGTCATACTTTTTAAAATATTTTTCTGACCTTTTTAGCATTATTATTATTATTATTATTATTATTATTATTATTATTATTATTATTATTTTTATTTTTTTATTATTATTATTATTTAGATATTCCATAATATTGTCACTTTTTTTTTTACATTTTTGACATTATTATTATTATTATTATTATTATTATTATTATATAAAGTTATTTTGATATTCCATAATATTTATTTTTCTGACCTTTTGCTTATTATTATTATTATTATTATTATTATTATTATTATTATTATTATTATTAAGTTATTTTGATATTCCATAATTGTCACACTTTTTTTTACATTTTTGACATTATTATTATTATTATTATTATTATTATTATTATTATTATTATTATTATTATTATTATTATTATTATTATTATTATTATTATTATTATTTAGATAATCCATATTTTTGTCACACTTTTTAAAATATTTTTCTGAACTTTTTTTCCATGTTGTAGCAGTAGCAGTAGTAGCAGCAGCAGCAGCATTACCATTTGCGCCTCTAAACCCATGAACATTTGTGCTTCAAAATACACATTTTTTTTCTGGAGTTAATGACGCTTGAGTATGTGTAAATAGGCGTATGTAAAAACATTTAAACCACACAATATTGGTTTATGTAGGACGAAAGAATTCACAAATACTCCTACAAAAAAAAGTGTTAGGAATAATACATGAAGACATTTTGTGTAAAGTTTGTATTCAGAGATAAGTGTTCCCCATGCTAGAAATGTCCGGTGGTGGCGTCAACAAAAGGGATGAGACCTTTCGTAACATCTGCTCCCACAGCCAAAACCAAGCATACTTGGCGGCACAACATGAACAGCTGACCAATAGATAAAGAAATGAGTAACTTGTGTGCTAATGTTATTCACCAGCTGTTTTGTCTTTCTAATACAGCAAAAAAAGCTCTGAATATGTGAACTTTGGATGTCTTTTAGAAGTGGAACGCATATTGGAAAAGCAGTTTTCTTGATGGAGAATGAAGTTTTACCATTGTTAGAAAAATATTGTATATAGTTTTTCACTTCTTGAGTTTACAGCCAATGTCAAGCACACTTTCTGAAAGCAACTAAGCCAAATATACTGTAATTAGGCAGTCTTCTTGGCAGTCATGTATTCAATAGAGTGACCATTGTGGACTTGTGAGGGTCCACAGACTGAACCATACCAGCGTTAAATACAACCAAGTAACAGGATGTCTTAAGGGAAGTGACTTTATCTGGCAGCTTATGATTGTAATGCTATGGGAACGTACCTTTGTGGGCTTTGGAGCGGAGTTGACCTATTGTTCGGTCGTGGATGTGGCCATGCATGACTAGCAAATGGAAAAGTCAGTCAGGAACAAAGAGGTCAGTGCTGGAGATCTTAGTACCATCATGTATAGCAAGCATGGATTAGAGCTGATCTCACATACCCACACCAGGTTGAATAACCTACCTTAGGGTTTAACAGGCGTGAAGGAAGCAAGAAGGTTTTCAGTTGATTGGAGAAACTCCTGCGAACAAGACCATGTGAGAAGGTAGAAGAAGAGAGGGAGCACAACGTATATCCCTCTGTCTCTTCCTGCTACACTGCTCATGCAAAGAAACAGGGTGGGCATGTGTCCGTGAGAGTGGGAATTATACAAAAAAGCTAAAAAGTGCAAGTACGGGTCCGGTTACTTGCTCGTTAGCAGCACCAAGTTCTAGTTCCCCTCCAGTAGGCCATTTCATGCTATGGAGGTGAAGCATAGAGAGGGGCCATTCTCAAGACAAAGTCTCCAGTGTGTGTGTAAAACAGACCCCCCAGTAGTTAGGGTCTAAGACTACACCGGGTAATGGTGTTCCTCCAGGCTTTATCTGGCTCCACTTGACTGGATTTTCACAGGTCTTGCACCTAAAGGTTGAAAGAGGATCTATCAAAGAATGATGTGGTTGTGGCCTTGTAGATCTAAATGAGACCAGTTTTGTGGTTATTCTTGCAATATTTCAGTACTTCTACTGTTTTATTAGTCTGTCTGACCTGTCTTCAGCTCAATCCAAATCAGACTCCATAGTAGCTTTTATTGCCTTCTAGGTAGACTCTAGCCTGATACTGTCTAAAGAAAGCTGTTGGCTCATGTGTCCGGATAGATCCCAGATAGACGTGGAGCTGTTGGTATTGGAGTACAAGGATCTTTAGCCAGTTGGTCTTGTTTCCACAGGTGGCCCTCTGTCTTGCAAGAAAGAGAGAAAGACCGAATGAGAAAGAGGAGGGGGTTGAAAGTCAAGGGAGAGAATGAGAGGAGGAGGAGATAAGGGTAGCATTTAGTTTTTGGCATGCGCAGCCTCCGCTCCGTATTTGCTCTGGTTTCGTCAGGCCCGACCATATGCCAAGCCTTCGAGCTGAAGTGAGCTTTGTGCATTCAGAGACACAGTGCATACTTGAATTCCAACAATAGTAAACTTACATTTCCCCTCCCGGTAAAACATTCCAGACACTAGTGTTTTCTTTGAGGGCTTCAGGAACTGGATTTGCTGCACAGCTCGGCAAAAGTCATTGAATACATGTGGAGAATATCCTGTCGAATTGTTATATTTAGGATATGTGGTGGACAGAATGGCTGTACTGTCTTACTCCCTGATTTATTGGAGCTGCTTGCTAAGGCAAAGATTTGAACAGACCCCTGACCTTCCCTAGGTATTAAACGTTAATGACGCTCAGTTTGGGCGACGAACATGAATGATGACTCAAATTGTGTGGTTTATTGAGAAGTGTGCTATAACTTTACTAAGCAACCACCTAGCAACACCCTAACAACCACTCAGAACATCCCAGCATCACGGTGCCAACTTTAGCAACTTCAGCATGCAGTGTGGAGCGATGGAGCTCATGGTCTCGTGTGTTCAGTGATGTGAGTGAGGTCTGAGACAGCAGATGGTCAGTCAGAAGGGCTCCTAAAACAAACAGATGTTCAGGAGACGCTGACAGACCTGCTGAGAGGAGCTGGAACTACTATGTTGGATCTACTTTTCTGTCTTTTGTTCTTTCTTTCACTCTCTTTATTTTTCTCTATCTTTTATTGGCAAGTGGTCGGGCCTACCTGCCCTTTTTGCTCTTGATTTCTTAACTTTCTTTCGCACATTCTCTCTTTCTTTCGCTCTTTCTTTCGCTCTTTCTTTCTTTCGCTCTTTCTTTCTTTCGCTCACTTTCTTTTGCTCTTTTTGTGTGCTCTTTCGCTCTTTCTTTCGCTCTTTTTCGCTCTTTCTTTCGCTCATTCTTTCTTTCTTTTGCTCGTTTTCTTTTGCTCGCTCTAGCTCTTTCGTTCTTTCGCTTGCTCTGTAGCTCTTGTTTCTTTCTGTCTTTCTTTCTGTCTTTCTTTCTGTCTTTCTTTCTCTTTGTCTTTCTTCCTTTTCGCTCTTGCTCACTTTCTTTCTCTTTCTTTCACTCTTTCTTTTGCTCGCTCTTTAGCTCTTTCATTCTTTCACTTGCTCTGTAGGTCTTTCATTCTTTTGCTCGCTCGTTCCGTCTTTCTTTCTTTCAGTCTTTCTTTCAGTCTTTCGCTCATTCTTTCGCTCATTCTTTCGCTCTTTCGCTCTTTCGCCCGCTCATTCTTTCTTTTGCACGCTTTCTTTTGCTCATTCTTTTGCTCGATCTTTCTTTTGCTCGCTCTTTCTTTCTTTCTTTCGCTCGTTCCGTCTTTCTTTCTTTCTTTCGCTCATTCTTTCTTTCGCTCATTCTTTCTTTCGCTCATTCTTTCTTTCGCTCATTCTTTTGCTCTTCTTTCTTTCTTTCTTTCTTTCGCTCTTTCTTTCACTCACTTTCTTTTGCTCTTTCGCTCTTTCTTTCACTCATTCTTTCTTTTGCTCGCTCTTTAGCTCTTTCATTCTTTCGCTTGCTCTGTAGCTCTTGTTTCTTTCTGTCTTTCTTTCTGTCATTCTTTTTCTTTGTCTTTCTTTCTTTTTCGCTCTTGCTCACTTTCTTTCTCTTTCTTTCTCTTTCTTTTGCACGCTCGTTCTTTCTTTTGCTCGCTCTTTAGCTCTTTCATTCTTTCACTTGCTCTGTAGGTCTTTCGTTCTTTTGCTCGCTCTTTCATTCTTTCTTTCGCTCGCTCGTTCTGTCTTTCTTTCTTTTGCACGCTTTCTTTTGCTCATTCTTTAGCTCTTTCGCTCGCTCATCTTTCTTTTGCTCATTCTTTTGCTCGATCTTTCTTTTGCTCGCTCTTTCTTTCTTTCTTTCGCTCGTTCCGTCTTTCTTTCTTTCTTTCGCTCATTCTTTCTTTCGCTCATTCTTTCTTTCGCTCATTCTTTTGCTCTTCTTTCTTTCTTTCGCTCTTTCTTTCACTCACTTTCTTTTGCTCTTTCGCTCTTTCTTTCACTCATTCTTTCTTTTGCTCGCTCTTTAGCTCTTTCATTCTTTCGCTTGCTCTGTAGCTCTTGTTTCTTTCTGTCTTTCTTTCTGTCTTTCTTTTTCTTTGTATTTGTCTTTTTCTTTCTTCCTCCTTCCTTTTCGCTCTTGCTCACTTTCTTTCTCTTTCTTTCTCTTTCTTTTGCACGCTCGTTCTTTCTTTTGCTCGCTCTTTAGCTCTTTCGTTCTTTCACTTGCTCTGTAGGTCTTTCGTTCTTTTGCTCGCTCTTTCATTCTTTCTTTCGCTCGCTCGTTCTGTCTTTCTTTCTTTCAGTCTTTCAGTCTTTCTTTCAGTCTTTCTTTCGCTCATTCTTTTGCTCATTCTTTAGCTCTTTCGCTCGCTCATCTTTCTTTTGCACACTCTTTCTTTTGCTCATTCTTTTGCTCGCTCTTTCGTTCTTTCTTTCGCTCGTTCCTTCTCTCTGTCTTTCTTTCTTTCTTTCTTTCTTTCTTTCTTTCTTTCGCTCATTCTTTAGCTCTTTTGTTCTTTCGCTCATTCTTTCACTCGCTCGTTCTTTTGCTCTTTCTTCCTTATTTCTTTCTCTTGCATTCTTTTCCTTTTCTATATTTATTTCTTTTACACCTTTCTATCTTTTGCACTTGTCTCTTTTCTTGCTTTTTCTCTCTTTCTGTCTGTCTATTCATGTCTATCTACACTCAGTCTACATGGTGGATTGATTTGTTCCCGGCTTGAGCTCAAACACAAATAATCTCACAGATGGAGGCTCACACTCATCATTCTGACAGCTGTCAATCAAAGCCCTGACCTCAAAACACAACCCTCGCTCAAGCATTTATTAAATCAAACTATACAAATAGAGCAATGGTAATGTGATTAATCAGTGTATTATGCTGGTGTATTCAGGGCCTGTGTCAGACAGATAAAGCGGTAACTTTTTTGCATTTGTTTAGATAAATTACTAAGATTAGAATTTATTTTTAATTGTTATCTCTGCTTGGTGATTCCTGGGTGGGATTTCTTGAGTGGCAGACACACTGAAGAGGTGTGTGTGTGTGTGTGTGTATATGGGTGTGTTCCTTGTCCTCTTTGACCTGTGTGTACAAAGATGGTAACACCAGGTTAACTGCTGTTTGTTAACTAATCTGTTGACTGTTTTCTGCTCTCAATAGAGTTTAATATTCTAAAATGTCCCAGACCTCAAATGTTCGTATGTATCTCTTTAAGATTAGATTGGAAAAATGTGAAGACATAATTACAGATTCGGTTGCCATGTTTTGTGTCTGCAATAACAAACCCTGTATTATCTCATAAGATGAAATAGATGGAGTATTCTTCGTTGTGAATTGTGGCCAAAACTATTATGTTGTTGTCAAGTTGCCATGGTTTTATGATATGTATTCAAGCAATTATGGAAATGGAATGAAACGGGGAGTGGAAGCACTTTCTCTCTTCACTTCTGTGTAAATCTTTCTAAAACAATATCACGGCAAAAAATGTCTTGTCTGATTTTGACTGAATTCTCTCTCTCTCTCTCTCTCTCTCTCTCTGTGTGTGCAGATATGAGGTCTACAGGTACAGCCCATTACTTCTCTTTCCTGTTGAACACATCAGACTATCGCATCTTGCGCATGGATGAGGATCACGACCGCATGTATGTGGGCAGCAAAAACTACATCCTTTCTCTGGACCTCCACGACATAAACCGAGAGCCCCTCATAGTAAGAACCAACACAAAACACTCCATATATTTATTATAAATTGATGTAATATATTTTTGTCCTATTTATATTATTTAATTTCCTTTTTTGTTTGTTTTTGTTTTATTTATTTATTATAAATATTTTTTTTTTTTTTTTTTACTGTTGGTTTATATATTTTTATTTATTTATTCATTTATTTTTAATTTATTATTCATTTTTATTTTAATAATAATAATAATAATAATAATAATAAAAATAATAATGGATGGATGGATGGAGTTATTTGGCTGATTGATTTTGATTTGATTGATTATTAATATATTATAAATGTATATATTTTATTATTATACATTTATAAATGTATTATAAATGTGTGTATTTTTACTGTTAATTTTATTTCATTTATTTATTATAAATTTATGTATTACTTCCATTTTGTTTTTTACTATTTTTATTCATTATTCATTTATTTACATATAATAATAATAATAATAATAATAATAATAATAATAATAATAATATAAAAATATTTATTTAGTATAAATATTTTATGTATTTCATTTTGTATTTTACTTTTTTTACTGTTGTTTATTTACATATTTTTATTATTCATTTATTTACATAGTATAATAATAATAATAATAATAATAATAATAATAATAATAATTTACATTTTAACTGTTTTATTTCTTTTATTTAATTTTGGTATTGTTTACATTATTACTTTACTTTTTTTTTTTTTCTTCACAATGTTCACCCTTTTTTGGCTTTAGTTCCTGGACAAGCACAAGCCGCAAATCACAACAGGCTCCAAGGGTCATTCCTATATCACTGTTACTTTTACTGATTAGCTCACCGCAATGCAGGAAACTGACTATTAAATTCTATAAAACTAAAGCCTGGATATGGGGGGAACCCTGGGGCCTTATAAAAATGCAGGGTGAACATTCCCTGGCTAGTTCGGCTCATTATGGTGAAAGGTTGTTGAGTTAAATGGGATCGTTTCTGAGATAGTGTGTCATTGTTGTGACAAATGGGATTGACCTTTCTCTCTTTCTTTTTCGTACTCTCTCTTTCAGATACACTGGCCTGTTTCCCCACAGAGGAAGACGGAGTGTGTTTTAAGTGGCAAAGACACAAACGTGAGTGCCGTCTTTTCAATTGCTTTGCTTCCACACCGCTCACAGACTCTGATCTGGAATGGAATGAAAACGAAAAAATAGCAGTCTTGGAACCCATCAAACTACAGGACTGGAACTAAATGTTGTCTAATTTGTTTTTAAGACCTCTAAGAATTGTTTCAAAAAGTGTTATGACAATATACACAACCAGTTTCTTTGTTTAGACATCTTAACTCATTTCAATAACTCCCGCCAGCTCTCACTTATGAAACTCTATGGCTTTGTATGTGACATCTGCTTGTAGTTTGGATTTTAGCTGTAAATGTCATTACAAATGCGCAACATGTATAAAACCATTTGGTCAGGGTCTACAACCCTCAAGCTCAACAAAAAAAACTATATATATGCTGATATAAATGAAGTGAAAGTGAGATATTCAGGTTTAGGAGTAGTGCTGAGGTCAAATATATGTTACAAACCTCAACCCTCCTGGTCAGACACCACACACAAAAACATATGCACTCATAGATATTCAGAGAAGGAAAACAGATGCTAGATCCAGCGGACATATGGGATTGGGTGTGTGGTTTAGTGGTCTGGTAAAGGAACTGTGTGCATCACCTGATCTTCTGCAGGGAGGGGGTGTTTGGTTGTGCACTGGTATGGTACTTAGTGTCTGGTATGGGAGTGGGATGTTATGGGTTTTAACCACCGCTCATGATTTATTCATAATGTTGAATACACTTGCTGTGAAATGAATCCACAGCTCTGTAGGGGTTCTTTTCTGATATCTGATTTGACTCTTTTGAACTTAACATAAGGTTGCTGAAATCAATGTCAGTACAGAGTTTAAAGACCAAGAAGTAATTGGGTGATTCTTTCCTGTGATTTCCTATGGAAACAAGAAGTTATAACAAAACAGCCAATAGTCTTCGATTTACATCACAGATAGATGAAACCATGATCAGCTGCATGCTGTTGCTAGTTAGTGGCAGGTGGTATTAGGCCTGAAACATACTCTAATGCAAAAGCACATCTCTATGAATGCATGTCCATGAGTTTGGGTTCAGTAAGAATTTTTTTTATTCATCAAGGATGCATTAAATTGATCAAAAGTGACAGTAAAGGCATTTATAATGGTACAAAACATTTCTATTTCATATTAAGCAGTTTTCAACATTGATAATAATAAGAAATGTTTCTTGATCAGCAAATCAGCATATTAGAATGATTTATATAGGATCATGTGACACTGAAGACTGGAGTAATGATGCTGAAAATTCAGCTTTGATCACAAGAATAAATTAAATATTAAAATTTATAAAATGGAAAACATCTGTTTTTAAGTGTAATAACAATAATACTTTTTTTTACTGTATTTTGGATCAAATAAATCCTACCGACCACAGACTTTTGAAAGGCAGTGTACGTCAGAATAAAATTAAAGGTGCAACTGCATCATAGTAATTGTTATGATAAACTATCGTTTTACAAAGTATTCTACAGCCATTTTCTCTTAGGTCAACTACAGCGAAAGTGGAGCAACAGTTTGAGAAGTATAAGTTTGAAAATGCTGGCGTGTTTATAGCTAGCTATCCGAATACCTGAATGCGTTCAAACATTAGCATCTGTGTTTGCATACTTGCATATTTTTGGCATTGATACAGTTCTCATTTTTGGACCAAACACCTCTGCATACTGCAATCAGAATTCTTGATCTGTTTTCCCAGAAGTGTTGGACTAAATTTCAAACGTTTATATCTTCTTAAACTTTATCTTAAAGTTTATTTTCTTAGCATTTAGCGGTAGCATGTAGCACATAGCACTAACATAACCTAAAAGCCATGATCTAAAAGCCACATTTAAAATTCTAATGGGTGTTTTGTTCAGTCTGTCATAGACATGTGTGAAAATAGTTAACGTGATTGTTTCCTCTCTCAGGGCGAGTGCGGTAATTTCATCCGTCTGATCGAGCCATGGAACAGGACGCACTTGTACGTGTGCGGGACGGGCGCCTACAACCCTGTATGCACTTATGTCAACAGAGGACGCAAACCAATGGTAAATAGCCTTTCTGAGAGCGGGGTAACAGGGCATGAGAGGTGTTCTTTAAACATTGCGGCTACACCTGGATACCTGTGAGGCACAGGTGTACTTACTGTATTTATAGATACGCCTTTTCCAGATTTCTCCACAAATCTATCCATTACCGTCTTTTACAGTCCATCAACTGTGATTTTTCACTCACCGCCCCCCTGTGTCCCTACTCCCCCTGTAAAAACCCTCCAGGTGTTGGCTGGTGTTCACCCTCACAGCTGCCTTCCCCAGCGCACTATAACTCTCTCTCCTGTTTAGTCTTACTCTTTAATTGAGGAGCTTGAGTTTCTTCACTCGAGCCAGGCATCACTCTGTGGACCCTCTTTGCCTTTTTAGGACCCTTGCTTGTACGGCTAGCACTTTGTCTCTCTAAACACAACACTTGTTCTCTAATGACGGTCCAGGGACGTTTAAAGTGGAATTAATAGAAGCCAGAAGATTCTGAATCAATTTATACCACTACTTTTTATATTTCAACACACACACACACACTTATAAAATCACACCTATACTAATACTATATGTGACCCGTGTCGGAATGCGCAAACAATTAATCAAAATTTGTGGAATCATGGGGGGGTTGAATAAATATATAAATATATATATATATATATATATATATATATATATATATTTTTTTTTTTCCTGTAGATATGGGTTTTGACCAAATTTGGTGGTATTAACAGGGATTTTAAGGTATGGTTGCTAGGTGATTTTGTTTTGGAACATTCAGAAAACTTTAACTCGATTTTTTTCTCAAAATTGACATTGCTGACTCTATCGACTTCAAACAGGTCTAGCTCAGTCATTTTTTTTGTCGGTTTCCAACAAATTGTATAGAGAACTTGAGAATAACTATCTCATTTTTGAAAATTTGCTTATTGTGACTCATTTTGCCAGTATGGGTCATATAGTTATGCATTTCTTAAAGGGATAATTCACCAAAAAGGAAAAATCAGTCATTATTTTTGCAACTTTGTCATCTCAAACCAGTTTGCTGAACATTAACAAACATTTAACAAAATCTTCAGTTTTTTTCTGACAGAATTTAAAGTCAATGTTTACTGCTAATCAATGATGAACCATTTAACGAATCAACAACATTTAATTGCCTTTGTACTGCTGTTCAAAAATGTTAAACTTTTAGATAGTTCTTGTCAGTGAAATAGATTCAATTCACAAACAAAAGTGAACAGATTTGTTAATAAGTTGGAATTCAACCAAAGTCCCTTTCAAGGAAAGTCTGTTCACTTGGCGGCCATATTTGCAATGCCTCCGGGCAGCTATTCTGGGCATCCAAGACCAAGTCCTATCTATTTGAATGGGGAAATCATGGAATCTCAAAAACCGCTTGCCGAACTCACAATTAAATAACATATTTCAAACCAGCAACAAAAAATAAATTTTGTATCTTGTGCTCAAATAGCGTTAAAAAGCAGTAATATAAGTGCACCATCTTTGTATATCTAAAGTCTTTGATTCAACTCAGTGATTCAGTCAGAATTTTTTTGTGTAATATTTTGAGATTAACAGCTGTAGTCACTAGTTGTATGGAAAATGCCTCCATTAGATGTTCTTCAGAAAGTCACATGGGTTTGGAATTGAGGGCGAGTAAAAAATGACAGAATTATTCCTGTAATTTCCCAGTTTTAATTCTGAGAGCTGTATTATGTAGGGTGTTATGCTATGGGAGCTCCCATTATAGCATCTCGGTATGGTGCTAGAGGTCTATTGCCCACCATAATGAATTGCCTCAACATTTCCCTGGAATTTTTAACTGGCACACATCCTTTTAATGCCCTCCGCGTGTGAATGTTGGTACAAGAGCTGAGAGGTGATGTGATATACCCCTTAACACCCTGCTCTTTCTAGACAGGAAACCTGGGTCACAGACTGCGTCCACAAAGCCCTCCAGCCAGGCAAACATCTCCATGTCTGTGCCAATGAGCATGACACACATCACGTCTAACACATACAGACACACATTAACCCAAAGACATCCAGATGTGGCCAATGCAGCAGGTCTTTGGCGTGCTAGCCCAGTCTTTGAATTCAGACTGTACCCAAGACAGTATGTTGAAAGAAACACATGTGGCCGCAGCAGACGTGCTGACTCAAAATGTTGAATTTTGGGGTTTTTCAAAAGCCAGCTGTGCAACCCATAATGGTCAAACCATTCACGCTACGATAACACCCTTGACTCTAACACATGACGCCACAATCCCAGAATGGTTTTGATTTACACTTCAAGATATCTAGTGCCTAATATCTTTCGCACACTAACTGTCTTCTGTAATCTAGTGAGCAACGTGGACATGCTGAAAAACCGTGTACAGTAAACCAGCCTAAGTTGCTCAGTTAGACTGTTTTGATGGTTTTAGAGGGGTTTAGACACTTTTTATCTGGCTAACCAGCTAGTCCAGACTGGGGGACCAACTTAAACCACCTTAGGCTGGTTTATACTGTTTATAGGAGTTCACTTCCCATACTACCAATACAACATCCTAACAGAAATGACATTGCCGTAAGCAAAGCATAAAAATTCATAGCACACAAGATTGTCCATTATTATTATTATTATTATTATTATTATTATTATTATTATTATTATTATTTATAATCTTTTTTTTTTTTTTTTTTTTTTTTTCAATAAAACTGGACTATTCTACACAATTTATATATATAAAACATTAAAAAATTCACTTGCAAAAGCATTCATGTAATGAATGATTTCTCTGAAGGTTAAAGGTCACGTCAGTGCCTAGCTGAGCTTATGTTCTCTTTTGGGGGGGCTGAAAGGGGGGACCATACTTGGTAAGTGGGTAACATCATAGATCATGTGACTATGTTGTGTTTTAGACGGCCATGCATCTCCAGATGCCCCAGACCAGAGGAAGAACTAGTCGTGCAGCTGAACCTGAAACAGTGTTTGATGAGACAGGACTACAGGTGGGACACGGATCTGGACGCCTGCCGTGAGCCCGCTGGCTCCCCTGCTGTCTGAAGATGCATTAATCTGCATGCTCTTTGTTCCTCTGTGTTTTTCTTGTTCCGTCTCATCTGTCTCTGATGTCTGGAGTCGTTTTTTTGTTGTTGTTGTTAACTCTTTGTCTTGTCTTTCTAACATGTTTTTTTTTAAAGCTTTGTTCTGTGACTCACGTCTTGTTTTTTTTTGTGCATTAAGTATGTCTTAATACTGTTGGCTAATCTTTGTTTAATTTCTGTTCTTCTGTAGTGTCTTTGCTTTTTGAATGTTTCTCTTTGTAGTTCTACCCGGAAACCTAACTTCTGAAGTTAATTTGTAAGATATTTCGCAACTCGAGGTTTTTTTTTCTCATACTATTGCAATTTCTTTATGAATAACTAACTTGCAATACATAACCTTCTTCACCTCAATGTTCCTGCCCTCAAAGAGTGTATGCTAAATGCACACCCCACACACACACACACACACACACACACACACACACACACACACACACACACACACACACACACACACACACACACACTTACTTTCAGGCAGTTGATCCAGAGCAAACACAAAGAAGCAGAGGAAATAATAGACCTACACAGCTAAACATTACTCAAATACTTCAGCCATCCTACAGTTCACATCACAGGAAGAAGCGCTTGACCCTCTTGTGACCCTGTACATATAATACATATACAAAATAATAATAATAATAATAATAACAGCAAAATAGTGAGGGTGGAGAGAAGAAAACATTGGAGAAACAAGTACAACAAAAAATGGCATGAATTGATGGCAAGCGCATGTATGCAGTTTTTTTTTAGAAATGGTTATTCAGGTAATTCTCACAAACGTTTTGTTGCAAAATATTTTGTAGCTCACTAATTTCCATTCAATGCCCCATATCACCTCTGTCAAACAAAAGAATATGGTGCGTCTATACCAACATTTCTAATTTAAGTCATATCAACCCCTGAATGCTTCTCGCAGGAGCTGCCAGCGCTGGGTTGTTTCTACATTGTTGATTTAAATAACGGGTGAAAGAGAATCTGTTAATGCTGGACAGTGCTGAATATTTTGACAGCCTTTCCGCTCTCCTTTAAATGAATGTTGATGGATAAGATTAGAAATGTCTTCCACTCCTCCATCTCCTTCTGTGACTGTAGAGGAAAATCTCGGGTTAGAAAGCTAAGGATCTGGCTCATGGCGAGTCTTTGGGGCATGTCAGCACACGCTCGTGGCAATTCCTAAATCGCACATCCAAATACCTGTCAGTCAGTGTTTCTATATCATGCCCGAGGGATGCTGGGATGGGCCGGTGTCAGTAAGCCATTCCGCCATGCTCACGGTGCAGGATTAGACAGGTGTTAGAGGCTACGGACGAGCAGAGAAGTTTGGATAGAGAAACTTTATATCTGCACATTATATTCAGAGATCCAATCTTGAGATTAGATCATTTTGCATCATTGCTTTTTACTGTTGTGCGTCCTAGTCTTTTTTTTTTGTCACATGCCTAACCCTGTTATTTTGACTCCATGCCATGTCAAAGGACATATGCAAAGACTACAGAGTGTTTTTTTTCTTTTCCAGAATTATTGACTGTAAGATAGAAGGATCTAATCTTTGCTTTCCATTTCCCTTTCAGGAATACGTGTTCCATTTGGAGCCCGGCAAGGAGGATTCTGGGAAGGGAAAGTGCCCATATGATCCAAAACTGAACAGCGTCTCCGCTTTGATTAGTAAGTCCCTTCAAAATGGTGGAAAATATATTTCCACTTCAGTGAGTTGGGTGTTGAACATGCAGTGTCCTGCTCCAAAAAACGGCATCTTGTATTCTTGCGAACACTCATCTTAACAACCAATCAGAGCAAATCGCTTTTTTTAAAAGACTTATTGCTCAACTGTTGCCCTAAAAAAGCGACTGGCTCCTAAGCATTGATCCTTTTTCCTGCATTCCATGAAGCGGCACTGCGTTTTCCCATGAAATGGTACTTTTTTTTTTTCTTTTTCTTTTTTTTTTTAACTGAATGAAAATTGAATTGAATTGAATGGAGAAACCATGGCATTATTGGTTATGTGTTTTATTGGAAATGTCCAAACCCTGATTTCTGAGTAACTCTTAATGGATGTGAATCTGTTTATATTGAAACATGTGAATCAATGAAGTGCACAGAGTGTTTTAACAAGCCCTCTAATGATGCTTCTTGCTGCGACTCTTCATGCACTACCAAACTCAACGCTTTATAGATCATTGGTAATGGGTCATTTCAGAATAGTGCTTGAGGGGGAAAAAGACACATTTAGGGAGGTTAACTATGTTCTATATTCACAGAGAAACGGTAATCTTGAGGGAAAGACGGCTGTGTTTTATTCTGCTCCTTGTAATTATATTAGGTATGAAACATAGAAATAGAGCTGCACTATTAAGCGAAATGAAGCCGAAATCTCAATGCGGCTTAGTGTGATTATCAAATTGCAAATGCTGTGATTTAATTCCATAAATGTATGCGCTGTGTGTTTCAGAGTAAAGCACGTCTTTTGAACATGAGCAGCTCATGATCCAGTGTTTCAGTGTCTCATAATAATAATAATAATAATAATAATAATAATAATAATAATAATAATAATAATAATAATAATAATAATATTGATATATAGGCACACAATTTTTGACCAAATTGTGCAGCCCATTAAATAAGCACCAAAAACCTAAAGCTTTTTTTGAATCAATTTTTTTTTTGTTTTGTTTTTTTAAACAAAAATCTTGTGGTTTGCACAAGTATAAACAGTCTTCATAAAATCTGAAACCGTCTTTTTCTTTAAAAATGTGTAACCTGAAAATGATCACATTCGCAGAGCATTTGTGTCTGTGTATTTGTAAAAAGTGCGTTAAAGAATGTTTTATTTAAACAATTTTAATTTGTTAGGGTGTGGAAATCTATAGTATTTTCTGAAAAATAGTTTTAAATGTGTTGTATATTAGGTTTTTTTTCCCCAGACTAAGCAATCCCCAAACTAGCACGTCATCAGCCAAGACCAAACAACAGCACAAAACCCCAATTTAGCAGGACTTACACAGCAGGTAATTCAGCAAAAACCTTGACTAGAAAAACAACTGGCTAACCCATCTAATTAGCACAGCTTAGCAAAGCCCGCAACTAGCAAAACCACTTAGCTAAGCCAGTAGAACAATTTATCACAGGCTTACATGAGATACGACCTTAAAAGCCACAAACAAACATGAAAAGGAAGCTTTTGCAAACAATTTGGCATGCCAGTCCTTGAAAGAACGCTTTAGTGCTTGCCTGCCTCGTTGTATTTAACCACCACCTCATATATTAGTGTTGTTTGGTTGGATTTACAAGACGTTCTGACAGGTTGGCACCTAGTTCCCCTAAGAATCAACAGTTTTGATCTGCCATTGGAAAAAACGCCGGCGGGTGGAGCAAATAGACTGTCAACAAACTCATTCTACATCCAGCCCGTTTCCTCTACAAACTGAACTCGTATGTTCTGCTGCACACAGAAGCAAGTGTGGGCAAAAACGGGCAGGCTCTGTGTTCTGGATTCCTCAGAGAAGGAATTAATCATGAGAGCCGCGACAGCGCTCTGCCTGGCCACGGTTCTGCCGCCCCTCCTTAACAGACATGGCTTCTGCCAACTATACGCTGAGACACCTGCTCAAGTGGCCTGCAACTGGGTTCTGCACACACTCTCTCACTCACTCACTCTCTCTCTCACACACACACACACTTGACCTCCACACTACTTAACAAGGAACAAATTCCTCCAGAGGCAATAATAACCCCTCACATGCACATGCATAATGACCAGCGCATGTGAGACCCAGTGGGCATTAATCTTGTGCAGTGTATAATGTAAGTTGGCAGTTGCCATCAAGCCAAGCTTTATAGCATTGTACAGTGTTTGTGTCATATTATTAACAAGTGCATTATTATTATTGTTATTAATGTTTTATTTTTAATAAAAAATCATATATAATTATGAAAAAAATATTCTTTTGGCTGATTTTCCCTGGAAGTTCACTGTAAGTTGAACAGTTGATCAGTTTAATGCTCTTTAATCTGCCCTGATGGATCTCTTGGCACTGATGTTGAAAGAACGGTGTCAGATTTTGGGTGTGGCTGACGTTTCATCATTATAGACCGCATAAAAGCTCATAAATCAAATGCATCATTCTTTCACGTTTGCAGATTCTTACATTCGGACTTTCTCTTTTTATCTCTCTGTTTCTGTATCTCTTAGATGGAGAACTGTATGCAGGGGTGTATATTGATTTCATGGGAACAGACTCTGCTATTTTCCGAACTTTGGGGAAAAACGCAATCATGCGTACCGACCAATACAACTCAAGATGGCTGAATGGTAAATAAGTGGATATGAGTGTCTGTCTACCATCCGTCTGTCTGTCTGTCTGTTTCTCTGCCAGTCTATCTATCTTTCTATTTATCTGTTTTTCTGTCTGTCATTGTATTATTGTATATACTGTAACCTAAAATTCTAGAATCCATCCATAAGAGAAACTGTTTGTTGGTTGGTTTTCAGTTTGATGCTGTTTTTCTCCATTTTTAATTACCTTTTTGCTTTTTTGCAGGTCACTTAAAGGATTAGTTCTCTTCAGAATTAAAATTTCCTGATAACTTACTCACCCCCAAGTCATCCAAGATGTTCATGTCGTTCTTTCTTCAGTCGAAAAGAAATTAAGGTTTTTGAGGAAAACATTCCAGGATTTTTCTCCATATAGTGGACTTCAACGGCTACCAATGGGTTGAAGGTCCAAATTGCAGTTTCACTGCAGCTTCAAAGGGCTCTACACAATCCCAGACGAGGAATAAGGGTCTTATCTAGCGAAACGATCAGTCATTTTCTAAAAAAAATAAACATTTATATACTTTTTATAAACAAATGCTCATCTTGCACTGCTCTGTGATGCGCCACGCATTACGTAATCACATTGGAAATATCATGCGTGACGTAGGCGAAAGTACTGTGGTAGGGCAAAAAAACTCCATCTCATTTTCTCCTCTAACTTCAAAATCATCCAACATCATTGTTTTACCTTTTTTTGTAAAGAGCGTTTGACTTAGTCTTTGCACGTTCGCTTTGTAGACACTGGATCGGTACTTTCGCCTAGGTCACGTGTGAACTTTCCAACGTGAATACGTAATGTGTGGCGCATCACATAAACATCTTGGATGACATGGGTGTGAGTAAATTATCAGGAAATTTTAATTCTGAAGTGAACTAATCCTTTAAATAGTCCTAATGATTCAGTGTAGTTTCTCAGTTAGTATGAAAATGCTGATAAATGTTTAATTGTGCAAATTGTAAAATGACATTGCATGTTACATTTTCTCTCCCTCTCTCTTTTTCTTAGACCCCTCATTTGTCCATGTGCACCTTATCCCTGACAGCAATGAGAAAAACGATGACAAACTCTACTTTTTCTTCCGTGAGAAGTCTTCCGAGATGGGCCAGAGCCCCAAATCACAGTCACGCATCGGCCGAATCTGCCTGGTGAGCTGAAATCTCTGACCTAAAATATGACTTAATGAATATGACCCAAAGTTTGAAACATTCCGTACCATTCAGCATTTCTGGAAGAGATTCCAGCTACAGCCAAAAGCATGCGAGCTGTGGTTTGTGGATACTTGACTGTGGCATTTCTGTTTGCTTGCCGCTGACGTGCCGAAATCCACACATATTTGACCTCCCTGCTTTACAATACGTCTCTCTATCCATGTGACCTCTGAACCTGTGACCTTTTGACCTGTCAGGTCAGCCGTTCTGAGTATGACAGAGTTTCTTTACCAGAGCATGCTATGGAAAAGATCGCTAATTCACTAGCACCACAGCGATTTGTCCCGAACGTGGAGCTTAACCGCAAGTTCTTAATGAAAATAGTGCCAGACCACAACTGCAAATTGAGCAGGGCAATGAAAACAAACATAGAGCAGTAGGCTTGAGCCACAGGGGTAAACCCAGGGGTTTGTGGTGCATCTTCTTGGGCTTAATGTAAGCTTGTGGGTGTGTTCTTGTTTAGCTGTACTTGGGAGGGATAAATTATGAAAAGTTCCTCACAAACATAGCTAAAGTGTACAAAACCCACATAAATGGGCCACATTAAAAGTTTAAGCTTAAAAAAAATGTAAAGGGTTTGGATAACTTTTTATCCTTCCGTGGAGCCCAAAAGATGTTTTGCAGAATGTCCAGCCTGCTATTCCATACAATACAAGTTTCAAAATGACTGTAAATGTGCTATAAGTCTTTTGAAGCTTTATGGTAGTTTTTTTTTTTTTTTTTTCTAGTGTTTCTAGTGTTAAGATTTTTTTAAATGTTTTTGAAAGAAATCTCTTACCAAGGCTGCATTTATTTGTAATAACAGTAATATTGTGTCATTACAATTTAAAATAACTCTTTTCATCAAGAAACATTTCTTTTTATTTTCAGTGTTGAAAACAGTGGTGCTGTTTAATATTTTTATGAATTCTATGATAAATAGAAAGTTCAGAAGGACAGCTTTATTTGAATTAGAAATCTTTCATAACATTATATATCTTTTGATCAATTTAAAGCTTCCTAACTTAATAAAAGCAGTAATTACATAAAAAAAACAAAAAAACTTACTGACCCCAAAATTTTGAATGTTAGTCTATATGCAAAAGTTTTTGTGTGTCTTCACAAATGGATTTGTGCGTGTGTATTTTAATATGCATCTGTTCATAGAGCTGTTTCATATGTGGAACCACATGGTGGTATATGACATTACATGTGTGTTTGTGTGGGTGAGTTTTTGTTTTTATCCGCTTTCTGTTTTGTGTTTACGGGTGTGTTTATATGAGTGCGTGGTCTCTGTCGTGCGGCCCCCCAGGTCTTTGTTTATGAGTCAGGGTCACGTGGTGACCTAGCATGCAAACACACCCCTGCACTCAGGGCTTTATGATCACACTCCGGAGAACCAGCCATTCTGCATCTCACATCTGAACCCATCTGGTCACCATCCACCCTCTCACAAAGATCTTTAGCTTTTATTAATAACAGTGAGTCATGCGATCAAAGGTGAAACATGCAGAAAGAGCCTGAGGTGTGATCATTCATATGTATATGGTTTGTCTCATTTTGCTGCATCTTTTTAAGGGATAATTCACCCAGAAATGAAATTTCTTTCATTATTTACTCAAGTCATTCCAAACCTGTATGGCTTTCTTTCTTCTGGGGATCACAGAAGTTCAATTTGAATGAACATGAATGAGGATTGGAAAATTCAAGCTACAAAATTACAGTAAAGCACCATGAAAGTTGTCCATATTCTTTGTGCATTATATTCCAAATCTACTGAAGTCATATGAGAGTTTGTGTAAGGAACAGATTAAAATTTAATCCATTTCTCGCTGAAAATCTAGCTGCCTTAGTTTTGCTGTGATCTCCAGATCATTAATGAATTGTTCTTTTGAGTCAGATCTTTTCAATGAATCATTGATCCAGTTCACAAAACCAGAATGATTCGTTCACAAATGGGACTGATCTGGGGCCAGATTCATGAAACATTCAGAATGTTCTAAAGACAAAACTTTGTTTGAATTTGAATTCCTAAAAAGAATTCTTAAAATCATCGTACCTCCAACTTGTCTTAAATCCCCAAAAGAAAGAAATTTAATGAATTTATTGACTCCCGTCAAGCTCATTGTGACAATTAAAAAAAAAAAAAAAAAATGTCTGCACATTTATTATTGATAGTATGGTAATCTGCTGGCTATGGAAGCGTGTTTCTGCCACTGATTACAAAAAAAAAAGAAAAAAAAAGGTAATTGCGACTTATCTCACAATTCTGACTTTATTTCTCAGAATTGCGATTTTTAAACTCGCAACTGTGAATTATAAAGTAAGAATTGCGTGATATAAAGTCACAATTGCGAGTTTATATCTCGCAATTCTGACTTGATAACATGCAATTGCGAGTAATAAAGTCAGAATTGTGAGATATAAACTCGCAATTCTGAGAAAAAACATGTCTTTTTTCCCTCACAATTGCACATTATATCACGCAATTCTGACTTTATATCATGCAATTCTGACTTTATAACTCACAATTATGAGTTTAAAATTTAGTTTTAATATCTCGTAATTCTGAGAAAAAAGTTCAGAATTGTGAGATATAAATTCACAATTATGAGAAAAAAGTCATAATTGTGAGATAAAAAGTCGCAATTACCTTTTTTTTTTTTTTTTTTTTTTTTTTTTTTAAATTTCATGGCAGAAACAAGCTTCCATAGCTGGCAGCTCAATTGAAATTTTAAAATATCACTCAGCTGATCAGCAAGTCTTCGGCAAGACCTGTCATACAATCAGACAACATCAGAGTTTGTCATTTTTGTTCTTAAGAAAATATTTAAGAACTTCTTAAGAATTTTTCAAGAACTGTTCTTAACATTCTTATGAGCATCTTAGAATTTATCTTAAGAAATGTATTAACTTCAGTTTTAAGAAGATTTTCGTTAATCTTTTCCTGGTCACAGCTAGTTAACAGACTACTTCAATGATGCTTTTTATGGTGTTTTGGTGTCCTTTTTGAAGCTTGAAAGCACCAATCCCCATTTACTGTATTACAATTGTATGAAAAAATATATTGTATTCCATGGAAGAAAGTAAGTGAAATCGGTTTGGTACGACACAATGAATAATAAGAGCATTTTTATTTTTTGGGATAACTATCCCTTCATATATACCTCCCAAAGGAGTAGGTTGTGATTTGAAGTCAGATGATAAATCAGGATTCCTCAACCACCTCTTCCTAAAATTTGGCTGGCCATCAGACCAGATGGGTGTGTTTTGTGAATCAGACGAGACACTATTTGCAATCTTGTCTTCTCACAGCTAACTTTTCCTGGCTGTTTGTTCCTCTTTCTCCCGCTGCAGAGGGGCTTGCCATGAACTAAATGCAGCTATTGCTTCTCTCTTTGATTTCGGTTCAAACCGCGTGTGTGTGTGTTTACAGAACGATGATGGCGGTCACTGCTGCTTGGTCAACAAGTGGAGCACCTTCCTGAAAGCCCGTCTCATCTGCTCAGTCCCAGGAGCTGATGGGATTGAAACTCATTTCGACGAGCTCAGTAAGTCTCCATTTCCGTCTCATCTCCAACAGATAAAGTCGTCAGTGGAAAGGCCCCATCTCGGCTCTTAAAGTAGTTTGTGTTGGCCGCAGGCCAGTCAGGGATCACTTTAGCAGTGTGTGAATGAGAAAGATCCTCTCCTGGTTAGTCAGGTTTCAGTGGCCCTGTCCAATGTCGCCCACACCCTACTACAAAACCACATGCAAACCCTCCGTCCACCCACAACATCCTGGATCCCCTAATGTGGGCCTCCAGGTCTGCGTTTACACCGCGCCAGGTGACGTACCTCACCCTCCCTGCCATATGGCACCAGATTCCCCCTTATGCCGAGATGGATAATGGCTTATTCGGAGCTGTGTTACAGAAATCCACTCTTTCTCCGAACAAAAGGCTCTTTTGAGAAAGCTGAAGGTGTGGGAGATGTGCCATAAGCTGCAGAGAGACTTGAAGAGAGTTCGGATGACGTCCAGAGAGAAGGGCATGCCCTGTGGACGGATCAGGTGGACCGACAGAAATGCCGGGTCTAATAAGGGTCTCTCTCTCTCGTACTTAGTCATTTCCAGACTAATTGGCCCCAGTGATGTTGGGAAAAGGTGGGTTATGATCATGCTGGAATTTATTGCTGTTGCTCGCATTAAAAGAGCAGATCTGGGCTCCCGAACACAGCCGCACAACACTTATAAACACATTTGGCTCTTTATTAGTGGGGAGGATGTTTACACTGGCTCATGGAGAGGTGAGGATTTAGATGTGTGTGTTGAAGGAGGGATGTCCAGGCATTTTTAATAAGGCAGTAAAGCTGTAGTTCATTGTGAGTTGTGGTGGACTACTAATGAACAGGATTAAGTTTTTATTGAGTAAGAGAGTAGAGAGAGCGCTGTGTGCTTAAGTACTGTGCCATGTTTATAATCACACTTATATATATATATATAATATGGAAAGCAGAAGATTGCTAATATATTCACTACAGTCCAAAAGTTTTTGTTTGTTTCATGTCTTTAAATGAAATTTCCTGCCTTTTCTGTTTTTGAGAATCATTGTGTAAATCTTTACATACTGTAGATTCTATACAGCTGCTCATGTGACTCTGGCTTTACATTTAGGAGATTATGGGAGTTTGAACAGTTGGAAGACGTTAAGGATTTGGCAAATTCGTCCCAGATGTCCAATTGTTTGTTAAAAAAATGCTGTAAAGATGTCATTTTAAAAGTATGTGTGTTCATCCTGGTTGAGGATTCTTAGATATACGTCATTAACTGCATCTCTCCTGTTGTGAAAGAGAAAAAGGGAGGAAATTTGCCTCGGGTCGCCAAATGCATTGGCACGAGCAAGAGAGCTATTTAAAGGTGTTATTAGTTGAAAGCATAAGAAAAATAAGGGGCTGGGACATGTTGCAGGCTTAATTTAAACCTGCATTTACGACATAAGCACCTCAAAGTGTGTGGAACATGTGCATTAACCACTATACCACAACTTTATAGCTCTGTGTCTTATAAGCCTATACGTTTGATCCATATACACAAGATGCTTCACCTGCACTATACATACAGCTACACTGTATAAAGGGTGGCAGGATGTGTGTGTGAGGCAATAGGAACCATATGCTTTGCTATCCTCTATCACTCACTTATTCCCCTACACACAAACACACATATGCACTCATAAGTGTTTATGCAAGCCGACTCAGCAAGTTTCATCATAGTGATGACATGAAATGTATTTTCTTTGAACGTGAACTGTCTTTCACCTTATTTACTGTCCAGTTTACTGGAACAAAATTACTCAAATTAAAATGAAAACAAGAAAACTAATTCAAAATATTAATAAATACTGCACTATATATCTAATAGTGGTATGGCTAATAATGTTAGAGCTTTCTACACACATTTTAACTGTAAGGTTTATGAGAAATATCTTGCATTTGCCAACCTCTGCTTTGTTAACACATTCAGTCTCAAACTGTTACAAGGTCTAAGAATGAGAATATATTTATAATGGATATAACGCAATCTAGACCGATTTAAAGAGATGCTGAAAACAAGAAACACATCTGAGGAGTGAACTGCAGTGAGAAACTCTGAGTCACAGGAAGTTTGTCTCAAGATTCAGTAAATGCGTTTGATTTATGCACTGCAAATATTAGCAAAGTGTTCCTCCAGCTTTTTCACTGCAATGCTGTTCTATGTTTGTGTTTTTTAGGGGATGTGTACATACAGCCCACGCAGGACACTAAAAATCCAGTCATCTATGGGGTCTTTTCTGTGTCTGGGTGAGTTTGAATGTGTCAGACAAAGTCTTTCTCCATCTGGGAACTGTAGTAAACATTGGAAGGGGTTGTTTAGCATGGGCAGTTGTCTGCTGCATTTGCATTTTTTTTCCATGTTCACTTCTAAACATCACTTTATATAATCACTTCATATATTATGAACTTTATAACAAAAACATTGTCATATTTTCCCCTCAGCTCTGTATTCAAAGGCTCAGCGGTCTGCGTCTACTCCATGGCGGACATTCGGATGGTGTTCAATGGACCTTTTGCCCACAAAGAAGGTCCCAATTATCAGTGGGTGGCCTACACTGGAAAAATCCCCTACCCTCGTCCAGGAACAGTGAGTTTCACGCTCTTATGAATCAGAATACCAATAATAAGATGGATTATTGGCATAATATTAATCTAGACCTGCTGTTGAAGGTTTAAACAACAAGCTCAAAGTTCAACAAGCTTCAAATCAAGCCGAAAGCACAGATTATAAGGTGGTTTAGGTTTTAGACTTAACCATTTGGTATAGAGCATAAAGTTAGCCTTTAGTGCTGCTGCATTAGGAGAGTACAAAGATCTGATTGGCTAAAATTGGTCCTCATCATCCATTTTTGTCAGTGTCCTGGAGGGACTTTTACCCCCAACATGAAGTCCACAAAAGACTACCCAGACGAGGTCATCAACTTCATGCGGAACCATCCCACCATGTACAACGCTGTGTATCCGGTGCACAAGCGCCCCCTGGTGGTCAGGACCAACGTGGACTATGAGTTCACCACCATCACTGTGGACCAGGTGACTGCTGCCGACGGCAACTATGAGGTGCTCTTCCTGGGTACAGGTGAGTTTGGAAACTACCCCGATTTTTACATATTTAAATGTTTTTTTGTTTTTACATGTAAATTTACCACGTTATATGCAATATAATATGCATACTTAAATGTAAATAACTTCAAATTAGATCTGTTGTATAGCAGAGCATTATTAAGTAGTATTTAATTTTAAATATTTTTTAAAATATTATTTTCAGTTTGTCTTTTCAATTTAGTTTAGTTTTCATTTTATTAAAACACTTAATGCCCTTAAATTTAATGCCATAACTGGTATCATTCAAAAATGTTTAACAGCATTATATTTCTTCGGGTTATTGTAGTTTTTAATTTTTAATAGTTTTTTATTTCTGTTTTTTAAATCAATATTATTTTCAATGTGTCTTTAAAAAACTTTTTTATATTTAAAAATAAAGGTAATGGTATAATTTAAAATGTTTAGCTGCATTTTATTTTATTTTATTTTATTTTTTATTTTATTTTAATTTAGTCATCCAAATGTATTTTAGTTTAGTTTTCTGTTATCCCATTGTATTTTATTTTTTTTTATTTTATTTTTTTATTTTGAGTCATCCAAATGTATTTTAGTTTAGTTTTCCGTTATCCCATTTTATTTTAATTTAGTTTAGTTAATGTTTTCATTATAGTATTTGTTTTATTTTTGTTATTGTTTGTTAGCAATATAACACTGATATAGTAGAGTATAGTGGTTTTTTAGATAGAGTAACTGTCACCTTACCTTCCCGCTAAACCTTTATCGAGACACTTTTCTGAGACTGCTGCAAGATAAACTGAAAAAAAGTCATTGTGTACTGTAACTCTGTTTATCAGATGAGGTGAAACGTATCTGACTCTGCTTAGATGGATGTCAAACACGAAAAAGGGTTTTATGTTTCCATCCTTCTGTTCTTGATATAAAAACTGTGCATGCAGCACCTTAAGGCTGGAGGATCACTTTAAGAGAATCCATCAACCTACACTGATCTGCTAAACTTTTTCTCTCGTCTCCTTTTCAAGCTCTTAACATTAAAGAGTCAGAATGGCATCATTCTTTGTGCACCGTCTCGTCATGCTGTAGGTTATCCCTTTATGTCTGCTTTTCTTGCTTTGTGCGTCTGAGAGGCTAATGGGTTTTTAAATCAACTCTGTGTGCCCCATTGCACCTACAAGCACTCACAGGAACATCCCTAGCTTTCAGCTGCCGTCGCTCGCCTACATTCAAAGCTCAGGTTAGATGTATTGCTCCGGTTGCAATAAATCTCCAGCGATGTGCACAGAGGAATGCAACGGGCACGCTTAAATCAAACAAGCGTTTCGGTAGGGCGCAGCCGCTGGAAAACTTCAGCGTTCCAGTAGAGATGGAGCCTGACAGGGTACAGCCGAGCTGAAAGATGAGTGTGCCGTGAAAAGCAGTGAAAACAAAAGACAAAAGAGGGATTTTAAAAGGAATAGATGGTAGATGGAATACGTGAAGGGTCTGCATGTTAGATGGGACGGAAAGAAAGAGAAACTCAAGTGTCTCTGGAGTCAGTGAAAGATAATGATCGTGATTTTATCAGGACATAAGATGCAAAGACAAAAGCCTTGGAAAATGGAATAGACAAAGTTGTCAGAGGAATATCATGGCGCTTTGAATGTTTTTGGGTCAAAGACGGCAATGCTTTGTTGTAACATGGAACTGCACTTGGAAAAAAACTATAAACCTAGTGGTTGGCTCAGTAAATAATCTGACACTCTTTCTATTGGCCTACAGACAGAGGTACAGTGCAGAAGGTGATCGTCCTGCCCAGAGATGACCTGCAGACAGAGGAACTAGTGCTGGAGGAAGTGGAGGTCTTTAAGGTGAGCTCTGCACACTGGGACTTTCCTGTTGCTTGTCAATTGTGATATATATATTTATTTCCTGTGAAGGAAAAGGTGAATTGTCAGCAGCTTAAAATTTTCTTATTATTGCTATCAACTTCAAAAACAATTGTGTTGCTTAATATTTTTGAGGAAATTGTGATACTTTTTTTCAGGATTCCTCAATGAAAAGAAAGTTCAAAAGAACAGCATTTATTTGAAATAAAAATTTGTTGTAACATTATAAATGTCTTTACTGACACTTTTGGTCAATTTAATGGATCTTTGATGAATAAAAGTATTAATTACTTAAAATTTATATATATGTACTGTATATATATTATTGACACCAAACTTTGAAATGGTAGAGTATTACACTTGTATAATTTTAATAATTATAATTACAGTTCATGTTGTGATAATGTCTGACTGACTCTACATTACTCCTAATAATACCATTAAGTAAAAAGTAAAGGTTAATGTACAATAAAGTTTTCATATTTGTCACTTTCAGGTCCCTACTCCCATCACAACTATGAAGATTTCTTCAAAACGGGTAAGAATTAGCTATAAACTAAACCTGATAAAATGGTTCACAAACACTTATTAATACTGGAGGAATAACCAAACCCATAAAGAAGATAATAATAAACCGATTTAATTTATACGTGCAGCTGCTATCTGTCTAAAAATGATCCCCTGTAATTCATAAGCAGCTTTCATATGTGAATAATAGTTTTTTCAGATGTATGGAGATAAAATGTTAAATTTCATTTGTGTTTTATTCTTTCATTGTGATTAGGATTGTTGGCAGATGTGGTATGACAACATTACATTACTAGACCATAATTTAAACCCTAGTTCTTCCAGCATAACTGATTCAAAACAGCTGATCTTAAAAACAGAAATGCCAAGTGTCCAAACGCTGGAGAAAAAAGCTCCATTATCCAAACAGGCTTGAATTTGCAGTTCCAACCCTGCACAGACCTGCCTGCATCTTTAATTCGTGACATTAGAGGCGAGACAGTAAAGTTGACATCTTTCCAAAAGGGTTTCACAGAAGATAATTTATCACCCTGAGCTTTCATGATCAAATTATGGGTGTGTTCACACTTGTAGTTCGGTTCTCTTGGTTCTTTTGGTCCGGACCAAAAAAAGAAAATGATACATTTAGTCCTGGTCCACTGTCATTTTTAACACCAAACCTAAAGATACAAAAAAAAAAAAAAAAAAAAAAGGCTTTTATGATGTATATTTTGCGACGGAACTTGGCGAATATCTAAAACAAAAGTGGACCAGGGTTCGGATGGCAGCGTTCACACTTATTCTAATGAACTGCACTAACAGATCAATCGCACCAGAGTTCATTTTAATCGAACCAAACCTACTAAGTGTGAACACACCCTATGTTTCATCCAAAGGGAGAATACAAATGAATTATTTTCTTATTACTTTGTTGCAGCAACAACTGTATGTGGCGTCTGCGGTGGGCGTGACTCATCTGGCCTTGCACAGGTGTGACGTCTACGGCGAGGCCTGCGCAGACTGCTGTTTGGCCCGCGACCCTTATTGTGCTTGGGACGGCAAGTCCTGCTCTAGATACTCGGCCTCGCAGAAGAGGTAAATATGCCAAAAGCACTTAAAAATAAGACAAAACACTCAAATGAAGTTCACATCAAAGATCACATTCCAGTCATGAGCAATATGATCCTCATTTACAGTCACATCCTCCTAATTTCTGGGAACATTGTGCACTGAATGTTGCAACTGCAGATATTTTGCTTTCATGCAGTCAAATGAATTAGTCATTTTGGGCAGTTTCAGGGGAAATCACAGTTTTAATTTATCCCAAAGTGTTTTATGTGTTTGAGACAAACAGGTGTCCGTATGGACCTCATTTAGGGAAGCGTGAGTATTATAATTTTGAAACAGGAAAGGATTTTCCCCAAAAGTTGCTGAAAGATGAATTCCCACAGAGACGCATTGAACTTTTCTACCTCTACTGAACTTCACACATAAGGATTCAACCTGTCATATCTTTAGTTTGACGGTACACACAGCGTGATTTATTCAAATAGTACATGGTGCAACATTGTTTGGGTTGAAAAAACCCTACATTCTACACTCACAAGCCCAACCACTTGGTTTAAAAATGTAATTAAAACATTTAAACCAACAGTTGGGTTTGTCCATATTTGACCCAAACATGGGTTGAAACAACCCAACATTGAGTGTAAAAGTAGTGTTAAAACTGAGAATCGGAATAACCGAATGGATTAATGGGATGAGCTGTCCACTAAAATTTTGTCCCGTAATATATTTTCATCCTTAATCAGATACTACGGAGCCCCGCATATGACATGCAAGAAAAAAAATTAAATTGTGCGCACGATTTACTAATTCGTTCCCTCGATTTACTAAATCGTGTGCATGATTTAGCCTACTATTTTTTTTTTTTTTTTTTTTTTTTTTTCTTTCCTGCATGTCATGTCCGGGGCTCTGTAAGATACAGGTGGAAATAAATTTCTTATCTTGTCATATTGGCTTCCTTTCAGACGTAGCCGGCGACAGGATGTCAAATACGGGAATCCCATACGGCAATGCAGAGGATACAATTCCAACCGTAAGCTACTGGTCTAACTTAACTACAATTCATATTTGTAAATACAGAAATCTATTATGTATAATATCAATAAATAGATTTAGCTCGTCTGTTTTATGCACAACTAATTTATTGGTAAATCATTCACAGCTAATACTTGTCTTCATGTCAAGAAACATTTATCAACATCTTAAGTTCATGAATTTAGTTTTACTCACTTTCATCAATTTGTAAGTTTGTTTATATAAATTAAGCGTATACTGTATGTAAAATTCAGTCATGCTTTCTTTATACAACCCTAATGAGCTGTTAACAGAAAGCATCAATCTGCTCTGATCTGAATTAGCTGTAGCGTTGAGTTTATTTGCATGACCTCAGTTTGACTGACACGGCTCTCACTTTCTACTGGCTCTGCCGTATTAATTCATGGCCAGCTCTCATTCTCGCTCGAGTGCTGTGTTGATATCTATGAGAAATGACGTGTTGTTCTTGTTGTACAGCCAATAAGAACACTCTAGAGACGGGGCAGTACGGGGTGGAGGGAAGCAGCACGTTTTTGGAATGCCAGGCCAGATCGCCTCACGCCGCCATCAAATGGCATCTCCACCGAGACAACAGCGATAGGAGGAGAGAGGTGAGGACACACAAGTACATTATACATGCATGAATAAATAGTATAGCTGCACAATATGTTAGAATATTGGATGCCAATGTAATTTTTTACAATATTGAAATTATAGATGTGTGTGTATCATGTCTTCTTACGAGCTTCTTCCTAAGCTCTAATCTGTTAACATGGGCGGCAAAAATAATATGCGCTGCTTGCTCTGTTTACGTGTGCAGTGTGAAATCGACCTTAGAGTTAGACCCTAAACCAAAGTGTTACCATATATAATGGAGGCCAGCTGGTGAGGGGCTGCAGTCTTTAGCCTCCTTGTTAGCGTACCCGCCTCCCACACCGGAGACCCGGGTTCGAGGCCCGCACAGAGCAGGGTGAGTAGGACCTGAGGGGTTACATTGGTGCCGTGACCCGAATGGGAGTGAGGTTTAGGGGGGTAAGTGTAACTGAGGCCAGCTAGTAAGAGCTGTGTAGGTAAAACCTCACTCCCCTGATCTCAACAGGCTAGGGGCTGCAGTATTTAGCCTCCTTGTTAGCGCGCCCGCCTCCCACGCCGGAGACCCGGGTTCGAGGCCTGCACAGAGCGGGGCGAGTAGGACCTGAGGGGTTACATTGGTGCCGTGACCCAAATGAGAGTGAGGTTTAGAGAGAGAGATAGATAGATAGAGAGGCTATATATATATATATATATATATATATATATATATATATATATATATATATATATATATATATAGAGCCTCTCTCTCTATCTATCTATCTATCTATCTATCTATATATATATATATATATATATATATAATTGTTATGCTGTCAGCTATCAATTAAGAAATCTTAATAGGGCTTTTCACCCTGTGCTTAACCCCGGGTTATCTTCGTTCTAAACACAGTTTTTAACCCTGGGTGAAGGAACGTTTCACACTTGTAATTTAGAAGCGGGGTTAGCACCGCTTTTTACCTGGGGTATGAAACCCTGCTCCGGAGCAGGGTTAGCACAGCTTTTGCAAAATAAGATATTACAATAAAAAATAAATAAATAAATAAAATATTCAAATAAGAACGTTAACCCAGGGTTTAGGAATGTACAGTGTGAAATGTCAGCTTATGAATACCCAGGATTAATTTTTAACCCCGGGTAAATTATAAGCATTGTGAAACGTGAAGCAAGATAACCCAGGATTTAGTTTACCCGGGGTTTAGAATGTCCCAGGGTTAACTATTTAAGTGTGAAAAGCCCTAATGCCACATACAAAGTTCATTGCTTTATTAATCATGGCACTTTTTGCCATCTGTTTCTCCAGGTCCGCACCGATGGGCGCATATTGAAGACAGATCAAGGCTTACTTCTACGTTCCCTCCAGTCCTCAGACTCTGGCACCTACGTCTGCACAGCCACTGAGAAGAACTTCAAGCACACCTTGGTCAAACTTCATCTGGTGGTCTTGACCAACCAGGCCGTCAACAACATCCTGGTTGAAACGGGCCGCCCGGCAGTCTCTCCGCTCCAGTCCAGCGCCTGGACCCCCAGCGCCGGACAATACAAAGACCTTCTGACCATCCTCAGTCAGCCCGAGATGGGCCTCATAAACCAGTACTGCCAGGACTATTGGCAGTATGGAGACCCGCTGACGGGGGTCATCAAGGCCAAAGACCTCAAAGAGCTGAAGGAACAGAAGAAACCACGGAATCGCAGACATCACGGGGACGAAGAGGAGACATGAGGGGGTTTTCCAACCCCTGTTCCTATAGGAAAGACTTCTAAAAGAGGAAAACCTGGAAAAAAAGAAAAACTTCCATCAAATGAAACGAACTTTGCAAGAAACAAATGGAATTCCCTTTTAACACGTAAAGATGATATCATACACAGTATTTATTGTAGGTTGTATATAGTACCATTCTGTGGATTTCTTTGTACTTAAATAGAAAAATGAATGCTCTTTGTGTATAAGTACCTAACGGGCAAATATTATTGTAATATTATTTTTATTGTCACCACTTCAAACAAAACAAAAGAAATCTCCAGTTTCCATCTTCCGGGCATTGACGACTCGTATATATTGACATAAACTCATAGACTATAAACTATGTTGAACTGATGGGTAAGGAACGAGCAACTGGGGACAGATCTGCCCCTTGGACTCTTCAACGGAAAGACACACAAAGGCGGGGCAGGAGGCGGTGACATCATGCTCTTCACCACTAGTCCCACCCCTAAGTGCATTCTGGTCCCTCATTGGTTACAATGATACACCAGCTCATATTGTCTTCCTAATGTCACTCTATATGCACAAAACATCTGTTTTCATTGCACAAATGTTTAAGGTAATCAAGTTTCATGGCACAATTTTTTTTTTTTTTTTGTTTGTTTTGTGAATGGACTCGATCAAGTTTTGACTAATGTAAAACAGCTGCTGAGGGCTCTTAGTAAGCTTTTATTGTTTTTGTTTTTTTTATGCCACTTTTGAAAAGACTAAAAGCACAAACCAACTTGCACCACAGTGATGTCATAGGAAAGTATGTCCAGGTCATATTTCACCCTTAAATTTTTTCATACAATAAATTAAGCCATTAATTTAAAGCATTATTTTCATATAAGCATAGTTTCCCCCATATTTTACTTTATTTAATTTTACTGTATTACAGTAAAATTCAGTACAATTAATTTTTATTTAAATTGGCACAAAGATGAAATAATGCAAATTCTTTTTATAAATACTTTAAAAAAAAAAAAACTCATTTCAACTAGAGTGAGATTTTTATTTTTTTTATTTTTTCATTATGATAATTAGATTTGAATGGGGAAACTGTGCTGAAAATAATGTCACAATGCAAAACTCTTAATGGTACTAAGAACTAAAAAATAATTTCATATATTTTTCTTTTTAATTTTGGGGTGAAATATGATCTGGATCGTTTTTGTGAGATTAAGCCAATTATGGCACACAAATACTGGTGAAGACAACGATATTATAAAAGACATCCTGATATATGACAAAAGTTACATTCATTTTCAAAACGTGTTCACACTGTATAGAGCATTTTATCACAGTTTTAAACTACTCGAGGTCTTGGGAAGCTGGCTTTTCATTGTGTGCATGATTTATGTAGTGGTATCGTAATTACGAAACTAAAGCTAGCTGCGTTACAGTTCTTTCTGTTGATATATTTTTATGGTAAGGTCAGTGTTGGGCAGAAGACTAGGGTTTTCCTCTGAGCGGAGGGCAACTATTCACTTTAAAACGATGACAAACTGTTTCCTCAACAGTTGATGGTATTGTTACTTTCCCTGCAAAAAACACACGGCCCCAAAACCAGTAAGAAGCAGTGTCTTACAGTACATCGAGAGAAAATGGTTGTACAATTTCTTGGTATTTTTAAGATGTGTCTTTAGAAATGTTTGTGTTTTTATTTTGTCATCAGTTTGAGACTAAATGCACAGGTGATGTTACTGTGATAATTGTGTAAATGATTTTCTTTCCCCTCTTGCTGTTGCTAACTAATAAATTAAAGCTCTATATTTTATAGTAATTCAACTGTTCATTTTTTTTTTTTCTTTGCCAGCTGATTTTTTTGAAAACAGACTCATGGGATGGTTATGAATTGTTTTTGTGGAAGAATCTTGGACTGACAGGACTGAGAATGGATTTGCTGGTATGTGTGACTCAGTGAAACTGCAAATAATATTTCACTATTATAGCCATTGTCACACATAGAACATAGAAGCTATTATGTCACAGTTGTGGTATTTCTATAGAGATGCAGATTTATCAAGCAACTTTATAGGAATAGTTTATCCGAAAATGAAAATTCATTTACTCACAATCATGTCATTCCAAACCTGTATGACTTTTTCTTCCATTGAACACAAACGATGTTTAACATGTAATGAAAGCATAATACGTTCCAAATAGTACCATAAAAGTAGGCCTACTCCATATGACTTGTATGTTATGAAGTCTGAGCTTTGTGTGAGACTCAAACCAGTCAATCCTGTACCAATTATGTATAATAATAATATTTTAAAAATCTTTGAAACGAGATAAATTCACTTGAGAAGCAACACTGCATATTAACTTGTTAATTCCAAGTTTTTATCTCGCAGTTTTGACTTTACAACTCACAATTCCTAGTAGGAATGTTAGGAATGTAGAATGATAATGTTAAATTAGAATTAAATTAAAACGTATAAGCATCTGTGACCCTTTAAAAATGCCAAAATTTGTTTCACACATTGTCACATCACACCTGAAGCACTAATGGAGAAATAATGCTTATTGCTAATGCTAATGCTTAGTTTCAATTCATTTTTGTGACGCGCTCCATTCACGGAAAGGAAACCGAGATGGCTGTTATAAGGAAGAAAAAAAATCCAATATGGTTCCCAGAAAGTTCTTTTTTCAGGTTTGTTTTTGGTTTTTGGTTAGCCAGGAAAGTTTTCTTAACGGAAATAGAATGTTAAATGTTGTATTGTAGAACGTTATTCTAATGTTCTTCTAACATTATTTTAACATACTTCTAACATTATTCTAACGTTATTCTAATGTTCCCCTAATGCTATTATTTAAAAAAAAAAAAAAAAAAAAAAAAAAACACTGCAACGTTCTGGGAATGTTATTTTATGGTTGCAAAATAATAACCAAAAAAATAACCATTAGGGAACGTTCTGTATAGTATGTATGTATAGAGCTTTTTAGTTATTTAAACTAAAACAACGTTCTGGGAATGTAATTTTATGGTTGCAAAAAAATAAAACCTAAAAAGAATGTTCCCAGAAGATTATTATTTGGTTCTCAAAAAAATAACCAAACGGGAACCAAATACTAACGTTAGGGGAACGTTCTGTGTTTGCGTTGATATTGGAATGCAAGTGAAGTAGCCTACAAAGCCTAGTTTAATAGAGGCATATTAGTTTAGCACCTAAATACATCGCGAATATAAAAACATTGGTTCGTGCCGAATGAGAGAGATAAGCTACGTGAGCCCAGCGCCGGTTCTGTTTCAGTTTCGCTATGAATTTGTTTTGGATTGACTTTTAGCCTATTGCCTACTAAAATTCTTACTGTCGGTTAATGGTTTACCAGTTAATTATGAGCATCCCTAATTCTGAGTTTATAACTCACAAGTCAGACTTCATAACTCGCAATAATGAGTTTATACTGTAACAGGCAAGTCGGACTTTACAACTCGCAATTCCGAGTTTAGGCTATAATTCACAGTTTGGACTTAACTTGCAATTCCACAGTTCTGACTTTATATATAAACTCGGAATTGCGAGAAATAACGTCTTTTGTGTTGTCAGCACATTGGTGTATTTTCTGTGGCGTTACTTGAGAGTTACTGAATATCCTTCCCAGTGAAGATATAGGCTACAGCACGCCTGTTACTGCATTGTTGTTCTCTGGGAACAGCGGGCATCGCATTCAGGCGGAAAAAGATTTCATCATCACTAGCCTCTTTTGTCCCATTTGTGTCCCCCCCAACAGACAAACCTCTGTCCCTGTCTTATCTGATAGCTCCCATCATTCCCAGTGCCAGTGGTGGGCACAGTCGCATCAGTCAGCACAGCAGTGACTGGCTGTTCTCACCCACCGGGGTGATGGATGATTATCGGAGTGAATAGCTGAACACATTCAGGATAGAACGGCTCAGAAACCCACATGCTTATCTTCCCGACCCATCTCAGAGGGGGAAGCTGTGCCATCCTTTCAACATGCCATCATAGGCTGTCATTATTGTGGAAAGGCCTCTATTCATGCTTAGAAAGTCTTTTGTTCACAGTTTCAAAACCTCTTTATCGGTCCGACATAAAAGCTTCAGGATATCTTTTATCGATTATGTTTTGTCCAAGCAGATGTTTTAAGAATTGTAGCACACTGGTAAGCTCAGAATAACACATTATAAGTAACCTGATGAGTCTTGAAGGACATTAGGAAAGACGTTTGCTGGTCTTATCAGGGTGTGAGATCAGAGACGCAGAGGAAGCGAATTACCGCCAATGCCATTTTTAACTGAATGAGTGTCTCAGACTTCTTGAGAGGCACCAGATGAAAGGGCGAGATTCTGAATGTAGGGTGAATAGTGTACAGGACGTCATGTTTTGTGGTCTGGACAGGACATTAGTAGGCCAGCACAGACGCTGATGTCACAAACATCCTCTAAAGTGGTTTGGATGCAGACGGTAAATGTGGATTCCTCAGACTTTCATAGCCTAATGCCATTTGAGGTTTAGTGATGCATAAAATCTTCTCACTTCTCATAAACAGAAGAAAGAGAAGAACGCATGCTTATTGCTTGGTCGATTTTCTTTGTCATTAACTTTTCTTTACAGATCAAATGTGTAGTAAATGATATGAACCAGCAGAGGGCAAGCTTTGCTAAGCATCTAGGTTGCTTTTTCTGATGCACTGCATAGGAGCACTGCTATTATAGGGTTCTGCCATTTATGTAAAAGTTTATATAAAAGTCTGTATATGCATATGGATTTTACAATTATTTTGCCCATATCAGTGGAGATCTCTGAGGGGTAAATATTACACAAAGACATGAAATGAGATTTAAACAAAAATGTTTGAGGGCGTTATAGTGGTGAAAAGTTTAACCAGTGTTTAAAGACTGTGGCCTATTCCTGACGTTTACAAGCAAAGTGAACTCCAAAGTGTTATTTATGCTGCCTTCACGTGCTATCGGAAATGCTTTCCACTTCTGAAGTCGTGATTACCAGCTCATCCTATTCAATCCTATTTATTGGGAAAATCTTATTTATTAAAGCCAAAATAATATCATTGGCAAGCAAAACATTCACCTCACTATCAAGATAGTCTTGCTGACGATTCAGGCTATTTTCGCTGTGAATAAAACATATAATACGCTTCAAATGACTATTCATATATATGCACTAGCCATATGAATTGAGCGGTTTAGTCCAAATTTTCTGAAGAGACTCAATTGCTTTATATGATGAACAGATTAAATGTAGGCTTATTTTTACATAAAAAGTTATGATAATAGTTATGATAATCTAAAGCTCAAACATGTTTGCCTGAGGTGCGAGAACCAGTGAGATTCATTCTGGTGTGTTACGCAGTTTGAGCTTCCGCAAGAGGGTTGTTCTCACACGTCAAGTAGGTTCGGTTGAGTTTCACTTTATGTTCACTGGTCAGTGTTTATATGTGAATAAAACATAAATTAAATCTGTTCATCATATGTGAACCACTCAATTCATATGAATTATTTTTACGATCTCTTTATGAACTTTTTGAACTGTCAAAATGGTAGTTGCGAAAGCTATCATTTGTGTTCTGAAGATGAACGAAGGTCTTACGGGTTTGGAATGACATTAATTCACAGAGTGCATTAATTTTTGGGTGAACTGTCCCTTTAACGAATGCGAATCCCACCCAACCACAAAACCTACCCTTAATGATGCTATAAGCTCCATCCCAACACCGGTGTGAGACTGCTGTGACGTACGGTTCTGTGGCTCTGCAGTTGGTTATTATTGGAAGAAAAACTAATAAAGGATCCCTGCAAACAAGCCACTGGTCCTTTACAGGCCCCTGAGAATTTGCTCATTGGCAAAACGTTGGCTCCTTAGCGCTGGACCTTCACAGGAAGCTCTCACTAGGCCCACACTATTAATCTACAACAATAAATCTAGCAGCACAGAATGCCAAACGTTTATCATTAATGAGAATAACAGTTAAACATCGTTAAAAAAAAAAAAGTCAATGGTCAACTACACAGTTATTGCCTCTAAATAAAGCAACATGCAGTATAACATCAGTGTTTCTGGCTCATCATTGACTGAAGCACAGGCTCTACTCTCCAGCACAATGGTAACCTAAAAAAAACTCAGATAACAGAAACAGAACATTAAACACTAACAGATCTCTCTAGAGCTTAGCATCTTCACTTATTACAATCCAGTATGACTTTGGGGTGATTTCCCGGACAGAGTTTAAATTAAGCCAGGAGTAGGCCTTAATCCAGAATAGTTAATCGTGTCTTAAAAATGGCTTTCAGAAACACAGATTAAGTACAGATTACTAAAACCTGGACTATGGAGTCCTGAATTAAAATAAACCAGATTAATTTAAAACCAACTGTGCTAATCTGAATTATCATGAGAGAGGCTGCCTATAAAACATGAAATGAACCAAGAAAAGCTTAAAATTGCATGGAACTGAGAAGCAAATCCAAGGAAATCAATGGCAGCAGAAAAAGACTGCAATAATAATAATAATAAAAAAAACTTTACTAAACAAGAAAGAGACAGTTCTTTTAAAGCAAGCAAAATACATCAGCTGTGAAAAAAAGAAATGCCTGGAAATCTGTTTATAACGAATTCTATATATATTATAATCTTACAATTATTAATACTTTTTATGTTGTCCTGTGATTTACATAGCAACAAACTAAATGTAACTATTCACACATGTGATGTTCAGTGTTGGCAGTCTAAAAATGATACTGGTTTGATCCAAAGCACTAGCTGCTTTATTATATATATTTAAAAAAAAACAAAAACATTTTGTTAGGGTCCTCAACACTTCACCAAGCTCAACACTTCACCACAACAGTAATCTCCAAAAAACACTAACATAACAGGAACTTTTAAATACCAACAGAACATTAAACATTAAGAAGTCTCTCCATTTTCTCATCTTGCTAAAAATGTAACATTTACTCTCCCAATTCAGCCCGGTGCAAAGCATGATGGGAAGTGAAAGTCCTGTTTGATTGGGTTACTTGACTGAAACATGTTATTTCAAAATGAAAACATCAAGTGAATTCAAATAGTAACTATTTCAAATCAATTTAACATGAAGCAATCACATTTGAACCAGAAACAATGGTGTTAAATCAAAATGAATTGTTTAAATAAAGTGAACAGCATCAAAAAAAAAAATCATACATACATATATATATATATATATATATATGTATATACATACAGTGTATATCGATATCGATATATCCAAGTAATACATGAGTCTTCTTTGAAACACAATGTTAATCTGAAGTTAAACCTGCCTCCTGGTAGGTTTAATTTAAGCCTCAGTTTAGTCCTGGAGTAGCTCTAGTCTTCCAAATCAGTTTATTAAACTCTGGACTAGACTAAGTCTAGGACTATTTAAAACCATGACAGAGAAAGCCGATTTCTGTTAATCTGGTTTAAAGGGCCATTTTATTCTAGAACTAGGCTTAATCTCTGTCCGGGAAACCGCCCCAGTATTTCGTTCATCCAAAACTTCTTATTAAGAATTAACTGAGGTTTAGGCCTAGATGTTTTGTTTTATTGAAAATAAAGTTTGAAGTCACCGTTATGGAGGTAAACTTTTGCTTTATTTGGGCTCTTGACCCTTGACATTTCAACTTTATTTTTTCTCTGCCTGCTGTAACTGTGTGTTTTTGAAGCACATTTGTTATAATAATAATAATAATCTTTTTTTTTATATAGTGCCTTACAAGCATAAAAATAAATTGAAATAACAAAATAAACAACATACAGAACATAATTAAATCACATAAAAGCTGTCCTAAAAAAATGGGTTTTAAGAACAGACTTAAAAACATTAAAAGATTTGATCTGTCTGATCTCAATGGGAAAAGAATTCCAAAGTTTTGGTACACAAGCAGAGAAAGCGCAGTCACCCATAGAGTGTAAACGAGTAGGAGGAACGGAGATCACGCCTTGGAGTGTAGATAGTTAAAAGTTGTGACAAGTAATGCTGCGCCATACCATGCAAGGCCTTGTAGGTCAGCATAAGAATTTTAAAATCAATCCGGAACCTGACAGGAAGCCAGCGCAGTGACTCTAAAACTGGAGAGATGTGCTCACTAGTCCTGGTCCTTGTCAGGATCCTAGCAGCCGAATTTTGAACAGATTGCAATTTATTTAAGGTAGATTTAGAGACCCCAGCAAGAAGAGCGTTACAGTAATCGATGCGAGATAAAACTGTTGATCAGTTTTTCAGCAACAGAGAAGGACAACATGGGGCGCAGTCTTGCAATATTTCTGAGACGAAAGAATGAATTTTTAACTGTGTTCTGAATGTGAGAGTCAAATGTTAAGTTTGTGTCAAATGTCACCCCCAAATTTTTTAATTTTGTTTGAAACTCTAGAGCAGAGCCTTCCACGTTTAGGGTTAGAGGACCAGATTTATTTTTATTTATTTTTTTGATGGGGTGAACCAATAAGCATAACTTCCGTCTTCTCACTCAAAGTTTTGAGACATCCAACTTTTTATCTCAGAAATGCAGTGTTCAAGAAAACCAATAGCTGCATTGTCATCAGTTTTTTTATGAATATAAATTTATAACAAAAGTCATGAGAAGAAAAACTGACCAGATGGTGATGTTTACTTATTGGTGATTCAATGATCTCACCCAGAGTCTGATCTCTGAGGACATTATTTTGATTTCATAATTTCACATTATAGTAGCCCTAGAACACCACTGCATGAAAAATCATCTTGCTTTAATATTTTGAACACCTATAAATCATTATGCAGAAATTATTTAAGCAGGATCATATAGACACACACAGACATCAAGGTTCAGCGTATGAACCTCAACAATGGTGACAACATTTTCAGCTCAACAGATCAATGTCACAAAACAAGCTAGTAAAGTCACAAAAAAAGCTTTTTGTTGATTATCACCATTGTTGAGGTTCATAGGCTGATTCTTGATGTTCGTGTGAGTCTAAAAGACAGCTGAAAACACTTTCTATATAATTAATAAAAAACTCAAAACATCTAGTTTTTTTATTATCTGATAATTTCATATCCCAAGGTTACTATAAAACTAACAACTAACAGATTCTGGATGAGATCAGTGAATCAAGCTACGTGATGATTTCATCTGGCTGGAATTTCTCTTGCAAATTTTCCTATAACAAATGTGTTACAGAAGCCAGAGAAAAACTGATGCTGAAAAGTAAAGGATCAAGAGCCCAACTAAAGCAAACACTTACCTCCATAATGGTGTCTTCAAACTTTATTATTTTCAATAAAACATCAACATCTAAAAGTTTTGTATGAAAGAAATAGTCAAACTGGATTGTAATAAGTGAAGATGCTGAGCTCTAGAGAGATCTGTTAGTGTTTAATGTTCTGTTGCTGCCAGTCATGTGACTGTGTTTTCAGCTTATTTAAATAAGGAGATTTTACTTTAATTTTAAGGTTTTTGTTTGGCACCCTGTGCTGCCAATCATTTGACCATTTTGTTTTACAGTGAAGGTGTTTGATTGTAACAATTCAGGAAATACCTGTAAAATAACAGTGTTTTTCAGTTTATTTAAATAAGTAGATTTTACTTTAATTTTATGGTCATTTGAACATTTTATCATCTAACTGTTTTGTTATTGTATTGTAATTACAGATTATTTTTGTAATTTTACATACATTTGTATGTAATTTCAAAAAACAGAAAAATACTGTATAAAAATACAGTAGTTTTTCTGTATAAAAAATGTGAATTACTGTAATTTGTCATTCATTTTTATTCCTTCTGTGCAGAGATATGATTGGAAGGTTTTATTGAATTTCACATTAAATTTTAAAAAGCAGCCAAACACAGCATAGGAAACGAAAGTGGACTGCCTACACAAAACCTGGTACAAAGGTACAAAAGTTGCTCTGGGCCTGAACGGGCTGGACCACACTAAGCCATCATGGGCTTAATGTGGGCAGTCCGCTAGTGTGGGCTGCTCACAGAGAGCCCGCAGTGAGCCCAAAGCTGTGGGCCTCGTCTGGTCAAGCCCGCACTGGGCCTGTTTAGGTTTGGTGTGGGCTGGCCCTAGCCCACTGTGCCCGCAAAAAGCCAGCATAGGCCCCGCAGGGGCATGTTTGCAGGGGATAGCAGTCACAGCAGCTCCACCATGTTTAAATTTTATGGCCCACCCAACTCAGGAACTCGGGTATATCAAAATTATCCCAAAGCTTCCCAGTGGTAAATAAGACTTGAGAGGGCGTTCATGTCCAATTTTTATTTAGAAAACTCGTAATTACTCTAACGCCGATAGCACGTGAAGGGAGCATTAAAGGGTTAGTTCACCCAAAAATGAAAATTCTGTCATTAATTACTCACCCTCATGTTGTTCCACACCCGTAAGACCTTCGTTCATCTTCTGAACACAAATTAAGATATTTTTGATAAAATCCGATGGCTCAGTGAGGCCTCCACTGACAGCAAGATAATTAACACTTTCAGATGCCCAGAAAACTACTAAAGACGTATTTAAAACAGTTCATGTGACTACAATGGTTCAACTTTAATGTTATGAAGCGACAAAAGTACTTTTTGTGCGCCAAAAAAAACAAAATAATGACTTTATTCAACAAAATCTAGTGATGGGCGATTTCAAAACACTGCTTCATGAAGCTTCGAAGCTTTACGAATCTTTTGGTTTGACTCAGTGGTTCGGAGCATGTATCAAACTGCCAAAGTCATGTGATTTCAGTAAACGAGGTAAACGTTCAGTAAACGTTATGTCATAAGTGTTTTGAAATTTCAATGGTTCACCACTGGGGGGCATGACTTTGGCAGTTTGATACAAGCTCCGAACCACTGATTCAAACCAAAAGATTCGTAAAGCTTCGAAGCTTCATGAAGCAGTGTTTTGAAATCGCCCATCACTAGCTATTGAATAAAGTTATTTTGTTTTTTTTGCCGCACAAAAAGTATTCGCTTCATAACATTAAGGTTGAACCACTGTAGTCACATGAACTGTTTTAAATACGTTTCTGGGAATCTGAAAGTGTTAATTATCTTGCTGTCAATGAAGGCCTCACTGAGCCATCGGATTTTATATGGATTTTATATTTATTCAAAAATATCTTAATTTGTGTTCTGAAGATGAACGAAGGTCTTACGGGTGTGGAACGACATGAGGGTGAGTAATTAATGACAGAATTTTCATTTTGGGGTGAACTAACCCTTTAATGGCATTAACTTTGAAGGCCAAGACTTAAAATGCACTGTCTGGCTGCCTCTGGTGCATGTAATCTGTGGAATTACCTAGGCTATTATGTTGCCATTCACTATAACTTCCCTTTCCCATTCTCCCAATGCTATATACAAAATTCAAATCAATTTCTTTCTCTAGTGTAAACTAAGTCATAACACTTTAGGTAAGGATGTCTCTTGTTGAGACTGATACAACATCCCTCCTTGCCAAATAATCATTCTAGGAGCCCTGTGCAAATGAGCCGACTGCAGGCAGGCAGTATTCCAAGACTGTTAATATGACTGTCTACTTTTTAAAAATAACTGGAGATGGATGGTCTTCTTTGAGATTTTTGACAACATCATATTTAACTCTCAAATTCTCACATTCTAAGCATGAATAACACTACTTGTTGCATATAACAAAGAACCACGACTACTAATGGATGATCATTCAGGATGTGTTTATTTTGAAAGCATGAAAGTCATTTGAAGAATACAGAGGTTAAAGTGAAGAGAGGCCAGTCCTCAGTGTATTCACAGGTTCACAGTCAACCACACTGAGAAGAACATCTGAGAGAATGAGGAAATCAACAGACACCGAACACCAAAGGCAATAGTGAAGCACTATTTTAAAAAATTGCTTTGAATTGTGTAACACAGTATCTAGTTGCGGTTTTAGTATACATGAATGCTATAAAAACCATTTTTCAGACCTACATGAAACATTACTTATCACTCTTTTTGTTTTAGATCTTACCAGTTTGCGCTTTTTCAACTTTTATACGAAATCAGAGACAGAAAAACAAATAACATCTCAAAATCTCAGGGTAGATAGAACAAATAAAGGTATGGGACAGATTTTAGAAGAGAAATATCATTTTATAAGATCAAATGAAAGATACAAAATGACAATGACACACGTGAGATCTAAAATATATCAAAGCTGACTTTAGTAGAAACCCGTGACAACCCATGCTGAGCATCATCTTGAAATCAACAGACCACTGACAGCGTAATTGCATATCAAGGCCTTCTTCAGTCAAACCTCCACTGACTCCTATGATGTTTAGAAAATTACAGCATGTCGCCACTGCACAACAATTACAAATCGTTGGCCACCGGAGGGGAAACTCATCACTGTTTTCGTTCAACTATACTGTATGACAGGTTCTAAATAATTGTACAATAGGTGCACTGGCTTCATCTGTCCCGTTCAAGTCCTGACCTTCCCGCCCTTCCACAATGACGTCACTATTGTCAACTTCAGTGGAGGACTGGCCAATCAGAAATTGAGAGTGTTCACATGGACACCGACATTGAGAGTAGCATCACAGTATCACAGTTGTAGACTATTGCTCATATTAAGAGGTCGACCGTTTCAATTTTGCTTTCGTTAAGCTCTTGTAATCCTACATCACCTGCCGTTTCTCTGTGCTAAAATATGTTTGTATACTGAAAACAAAGCAAACTATTCAGGTAAAAATTAAGATGGCACAAAATGAGTTTTTAAATTTAAAATGCGTCAACTAAGTACTGGCATGATGAGTAACAGACATGTCTACAGCAGTAAACTCCACACACTAGTGAAGCATGATCGTTTAATGAGAGAGCTGTAAAAAATTGATTGTGAAAGATAGTATGTCTGTTGCTGACAGCAGACATTTCTATAAAATAAGTAAAAAGCAAAAAAGCTATAATGTAAAATGTTTAATCATTAGGGTAAGGGTTTGATTAATAGGGCTAGACAATGGTTATTAACATTTGGACTGTTCGCTTTAGGCAGAAATATATCTTCCCAATATAGAGTGCTGCAGTGATTTTTGTTACTTTGGTTCCCTTGATAAAAAGCCAACTGGATTTTTCCATTGGCTTTTGGATTATTGCAGAAAATAAGCTCGGTGACCAACAAAAGTTTTAAGATAATTACGAATTAACACAATTTTATTATTTGATTTGATTTTTATAATATTTATTTTATAATTATTAGAAAGCCTAAATACAATCACCAGAAGCAAAAAGCTAAAGTTAGGCTATAAACGAACTACACCACGACTGCATGACTTCAGCGTCAACACCACTAATCTTCTGACAACTCTTTTAATCTTTATTTAAAGTCCCCCTGCGGTGAAAATCAAGTTTTTAATGTTGTTTATATATCTATGTGGTGTTTTCAATATGCTTTAAGACAAACCATGTGTAAATTCATCAGTCAACACCATTGCTGAGTATTTTCTCCTTAAAACTGCAGTGTACCAAAGACAGTCTCAAAAACGCAGTTTGAAACCACCCGTTTCCTGCCATCACAAACATGTTGAAACATTCTCCACTGACTTTCTATGATGTTTAAAGTGTCTAGGGATGCTGATTTTTAGAAGACGATGGAGAGTAGGTGGAGAATAGGAACATGATTTGTGTAACTTTAGCAACACATTATTAGTTGTTTGATAACGTAGTGAAGCCAAAGGTTAATCATACGTGTGTTGAGAGCGATACATAAAATGCATTACCATTTTGATGCATCGACTTGTAGATGACCCTGTATAATTCGCTCTTCTTTTTCTGAATCAGTTTCTGGTTCAAACAAATATGGCTGAATTAAACCAATATTTCCACTTGCCATTGTGTAGTGTTTACTACAGCTGAGTGAGTGTATCAGAGAGTCCGAGCTGGTGTGAAGGCGGGGACTAATTTGCATATTTATGGTTCTGGGTATATTAAATGAAGCAATGGTGTAGAGTTACATTCAAGCTATTTTAAAGCTTGAAGAAATTTTCACAGAAAAAAAAATGTAATTTTGATGATCAAAGTTGAGTTTTAAAGGGATAAAATGATTGACTGCAGGGGGACTTTAAAATCTACGAGTTGTTGTAAAGTTTTCTGCTCGGCATGATGTTTAAGGCCTGTTCACACCAAGAATGATAACCATAAAGATAACCATAATTAGCATCAGATGATAGTGTTCTGTTTATTATAAGCACGTACTGCAGTTTTGTCATCTGCTGCTTTAAATCCTCAAGCTCTTTAAAGTGCATTTTGACTGGCTGGAAAATTCTGAAAAGTGATTCCATTGGTCTCATTCCTCTGTGTCATTATCATTGTAATTGTGGTGTGTACTTCCCTATTGTTATAGAATTAGAATGATTATTAAAACATTATAGTTATCATCCTTGATGTGGAGGCCTTTAATGTCCCTGGAAACCTCTGTAGTCCCATTTAGCCACTTGTTAGCAACCGCATTTAATTTGTGGTATTACTGGTATATTTTAGATTGTACAATAGAATGTCAAAATATCTTGAGCTTGTTAACCACAGACCTTATTTCAGGCATGTAACCAAAAACCCATTCAAAAAACATTGATTTGGGGACGATGGAACCTGAAATGCAAAAATGCTAACTTGTTACTGGGTTTTAGGACTCCTGCAGCACTCTGTACTTGTCAATAAAACTTTTTTTGTAATATGACTTAATGTGCCTTTCTTAAAGGAAAAGTCTTAGTTTTTTTAGGGGTTTCAAAGGGTCAAATGACTATAAGTAAGGCCATGTTTACACCTAGTAGTAAGATGCGTTTTGGTCGATCGGGACCACAAGTAGACGAGGGAGACACATTCCCGTTTACATCTGGGGGCTCATTTATAAAGCGTGCTTACGCACAGATTTGATCTTAGAGTATGCGTACGCTTAAATCCACGCCAACGCTCATATTTATAAAAACGATCTTTGACGTGGAAAAGTGCTTAGCGCCACGTCAGGTTCTGAGCAGACGTACGCACTTTTCCTTGTCAGATTACTGCAGGTTTTTGAAAAACTAAGCTATTCTTGCAGCTCGCCTTTCTAAATTAAAGGATTTGGATGATGACTGGTGATCTTTTATATGTAAATGACATTAATTAAGTGTCATTTAAAACACGGAGAACTGAAAGCATTCAGCTGCGCGCAAGTTCAAGATCATTTACGATTCATAGATTTCGCATCTAAAAGAGAGGCGTACACTCCTTTTCTGTGTGCACGTTCATTCTATGAATCACACGTACGCACATCTGAGAAATTATCGTAAGATCAAATTTAGGATGGTTTCTACATTTTATAAATAAGGCCCCTGCTGTTTTATAGTCATCATAAAATCAAAATTGACCCTATTTACTTTGTTAGCGCACATTACTAGATTGACTCTTAAAATATGTCACAATACTGAAGTAAAGTCGGTCACAACTTCCGGTTCACGAGGACTTTAATCTGTCTCTTCTGTCCATTTTCGACCACTTCTGTCCTGATTACTTCGAAGGGAGGGTCTATGGGTGGGTAAATGCATGGGCTTTTTCAGATCTTTTGATGTAATGGATGAAATAAGCTTGTGCAATTTACGTATGAATGCGAAAGGAGACGATGAAAACACATAAGGAGAACAGCAGCTTTCGTTCCTGCTCTGATAGCCGCAAGACCATGCCGAACACTGTGAGTGTGTATTAGAAACATTTGAATTCAGCCGAAAAAGTTTAAATCCTATCTGGCTAGAGCGTTTCCCATACATGCTAGGTTAGTAGGTGGAGAGTAGGCGTTTTTTTTTTTTGGTTGTTCGAACGCATTCAAACACATGAGTGTCTGAACTACACCGTTTGAATGTGTTTTTGACTACCTCTGGAAGTGGTCGAAAGTGGACAGAACCTCAAAACCTTTTAGACCCCGTTTACACCTGTATTTAACGTCGTCCACTTGTGATCGGATTGACAAAAATGCTTCTTAATACCAGGTCTCAGTACCAGGCCGTAAATATCTGATGTCTATTATATACTTGCATTTAAAAAAAAAAAAAGATCTGGGTTCAAGAAAAAATACATAAAGATTATGAGTAAATATTCAGCCCAATGAAAGGGTCTCAAAGTAGGCATAAAATGGCCACTGTAACTTGTACATTTACGCCTCAAATAAAATCCTGTTAAAAACAAAGATCACTGTGTGTGGCTGTATTCTTTTAAAAACAGAAAGGTATATTATTCAAAACATGTAAAATGTATTCAAATGAGTATATAATACATTATAAGAACAAATCACATTTTCCACTGTTCATGTGGCTAGCTACCAAGCAGATGTGAGGTATTAGTTATGGTCACCTATTCTGCTCCATTTATTGGGCCACATGTCTCAACCACTAAAACACCATTACGAGATGAATTTAGCCGCCTTAGTTGCTGTAGAAGTATTTTTCATATAAATCTTCTTAACGTTTCATGAGTGCGTGTTCGATCGAGACATGAAATGTCCATGTAAAGCTGAAGCTGAACGTGTCAGTTACCTGGACATGTGTGTCATAAACAGCAGATTTGAAAAAGCATGCTGTTCTTGGCTACGTCTAATCTACAGAAGTAAGTAAGCTATGTACAGAAACTTTACATTGCACATGAAGCTGTGTCTCTGTGGTCCTCTGACTAGTTCAAGACAGGTGTCAACAAATTGCAATGCAATAAAATAAGAAAGTAGCTATAAAATGAGGCCTACAATGATAATCTATCCTAAATCATGTATGCAGATCAATGTTAAAATTTCCAATCTTGGCTTAATGTAAGCAGAAAACAGATTTTTTCTTCTTTTACGCAAAGTTAAAGTGGCCAGAGACTTCGATACGCATCACACAGCTTTGTGATTCAATAGAAAACAATAGAATGCTTGCTGGGAAATGTTTTATGACCAATTCACACTGCACCGACAGACGGCGACCAACGCAGACAACCACCATATTACAGTATGTCACTTCTCAGACATTCCACCAGCCATCAAAAACAGATTCAACATGTTCAATCAGCAAAAACGCCAACGTCGGCGTGTCTCGTTGCAGTGTGAATTGGCCTTTAGAAGTTGGCTCGTGGAAGAGCGTGTTGAGATTAATGCTATGTGCTGCGGAATCAGTATTAGCATGCTTGCTGCTTATGTACACGTGTACGGGATCTAAACGCAGGTGGGAGAGGTAGCGAGATTAACCGCTCTGTTCCTCCCCTGTGTCTGGTGGCAGGGAGTCTAAAGCTTCTCCGTTGCATCGCGATGTGGGATTGGGCTGTTCAGGCGCTGGAACGTGGAGAACAGGCTCAGCTGGTGGCGGGGCGGCAGCGGCCACTGCTTCTGCGTTAGCAGCTTCCACAACAGGGGCTTCTGTGCTCGCAGAGTTGCTTTCAGCAGTACTCGATTGGGCTGTGGAGGCCTCTGATGGAGCCTGAGGGTTTTCCTGAGCCCCTGCTGCAGGGTTGGCCGCATCTGGTACAGCTGCTGCTGCTGGTGCCGCTGTTTGATGCTCTGGTGCCCTGAGGCGCTTCATCATGGTCGTGACCCGTACGGCTTTCTGCAGGAAGGTGATGATCCAGATTTAACTCAACTTATTTCTTAAAACACAAAAGTGTCATTAAGGGTGAGAAACTTTTTGAAATTACCTTCCACTTAGCTTTTGCAAAGTTTTTCTCGATTTGTGCGCACACATTTTCCTTGATGTTCTTGTCGGAAGCAGCATTTCCAGATATCCTTGAACAGGACAAGAAAGCTTATTATATGGCCTGGAAAGTTGTTTTTAGATATTTACTACCATTCAAAAGGTTGGGGTCAGTAAGATTTTCTCTTTTTTTTATTGAAAGAAACTAATACTTTTATTCAGCAAGGATGAATTAGCTTGATCAAAAGTGTCAGTAAAGACATTTGTAAGGTTACAAAAGATTTCCATTTTAAATAAAAGCTGTTCTTTTGAACTTTCTATTATTTTAGAATCCTGAAAGAAATGTATTAATGTTCCCACACAGATATGAATCAGCACAACTGTTCTTAACATTGATAATAATAATAAATGTTTAATAAATGTTTAATAAATGAGCATATTAGAATGATTTCTGAAGAATCATGTGACACTGAAGACTGGAGTAATGATGCTGAAAATTCAGCTTTGACATCAGAGGAATAAATTACGTTTTAAAATACATTCAAATAGAAAATTTTAAATTGTAATAAAATATCACAAAATTATTGTTCTTACTGTATAATCAAATAAATGCAGCCTTGGTGAGTTTAAGAGACTTCTTTGAAAAACATTTTTTTTAAAAAATCTCACTGGCCCCAGACTTTTGAATTGTTGTATTCTATACCTAAAAACCTTCTCTGAATATATATGAATGCCAATATAATGAGTAATTTTCATGTATATTGATACTATAAGTACCATTCATGGTTGATGGCTTCTTGTGCAGTCAATCTCTGGTCCTGGTCCACCTCCATAAGACGTGACACTAAGTTTTTAGCTGCGGACCAACAAAACGGAAGATGTAACCCAGTAAACACAACCAAACTTTCACATCATGTCTAAGGTTTACATGAGAGAAGTTGTGCTCTACTAAGCATGTGAGATTTTATCAGTATTTTTCAGTAAACGTACCAGAGTCTGAAATATCATCCCAGTATGGTGAGTCAAACTCATAGTCTCCAGCAAGAATCTTCCGGAAGAGGTTCTTGTCATGGTTTTCATAGTCATCATCATCTGCTTCATCGTAGAATGGAGGATTTCCAGAGAGTCTGTACATGAGATGAGGGAAATCATTACAAACTGTGAGAAGGGTCTGTCTATGGTAGACTCACTGACATACTGTCTGAGCATATAATATTGGCATTTTTTAAATTATTGTACAGATTTTGTGGAGACTGCAGCAACATTATGTGAATTATTGCTTTAGTCACTCTGATCTGTTATTACGATCACAATTTCAGATTTACTCCTCAGACAGCCAATTCTTGCCAATGTCTGTGGTTCTTAGCCAGAATAAGGTACAATGGGGACCACACTGATAATCAAAAGTCTGGCTGTGGAAGACTATAAGTAAATGGTGTCTGTAAATAAAGGTGTTATGAACTCCTGGTTTTGTTCTATAGGAGAATACACTCACAGTATGTACATGATCACACCAAGGGCCCAGCAGTCCACCGGTCGGCCATATCTCTGTCTCCCAACAACCTCTGGGGCTGGTTGAAAAAGAGAGAAAGACAAATCATTTACAGAAACAAAAATGCTACATTGTTTGCTATTCTAATTTTAACAACTTATGCCCATGTAAACGGAAATCTTGTAAGAAAATTCTGTTTGCTCGCTCTATCTTGTTGTTGTTGTTCCTCAATAAAGACCATCTGTTGCATCTCCCCCCATGAGTGTTTAAAGAGGTTTTTCCTGTTTTGAAGAGCTTCTTACCCAGATACTCTGGGGTTCCACAGGGCTCCTTGATGAGTCCATTCTCCAGTTTTGCCAGATGGAAATCACTGATGACTATTTTTGAATGTTTCAGTCGGTTGTAGTACACCAGATTCTCAAGCTAGAGGGAATGAGAATGACAAGATGACATGCTGCTTCATGAAATTCCTTTTCTCAGAAGAGAATTTTGTTTGTGTTCCAAAACAACTGAAGTAAAACGAGCTAAATTCTTGAGTGAAATTTAGGAACACTACTTACTGAATAAGAATAATTATTTGTGAATGTATAAGATAGATATAGCACAACTACATGTAGCTGTTTGCTAACAGTCAGTAAGCATGTGTGTTTGATGGTGATAAAAAGACATAACACATCTAATAAATAAGCATGTCACCATGGCTTTGTTCAAACAGGCAGTAAAAATCAGATTTTTTAGTATCTGATTTAAATATGTTTAGTAGTTTATGGAAGCTTGTTTCTGCCATGAAATAAATTAAGAAAGGTAATTGCGGCTTTTTATCTCACAATTCTGACTTTTTTCTCATAATTGCGAGATATAAACTCACAATTGCGAGTTATAAAGTCAGAATTGCGTGATATAAAGTCAGAAATGCAAGTTATAAAGTCAGAAATGCGAGTAATAAAGTCAGAATTGCGAGTTATAAAGTCAGAATTGTGAGATATAAACTCGCAATTGTGTGTTATAATGTCCAATTGTGAGGGGGAAAAAGACTGCCATTTTTACATCTCACAATTCTGACTTTATAGGACGCAATTGCGAGTTTATATCATGCAGTTCTGAGAAAAATTCAGAACTGTGAGATGCAAACTCACAATTGTGAGAAAAAAGTCAGAATTGTGACATGAAAAGTCGTAATTACCTTTTTTATTTTGTTAGTGGCGGAAACAAGCTTCCATAGTAGTTCATAGTCTGCACTGCAAAAATAATTTTCAGTATTTTTGTCTTGTTTTCCAGTAAAATTATTCTTTCCCCATTGGAAAATTGAATTTTTTTTTTTTTTTATGACATTAACCTCACTAAATGTTAGAAGATTTAGATTTAAATAATAAAAAAGAACAATTTGCCAACAGGGTAATAAAAATAATCTTAATTTCACTAAAAATAAATCTAATTTACTTATCTTATTTAAAGGATGTTTGATGCTAAACAAAATTCACTGATTAAGATTAAAAGTAAATGTATGCTAGTGACCACAAGATGGCACTTTGCGACGTACCTTTAGGTTCCTGTGAACGATCTTCAGGCTGTGCAGGTAAGCAACTGCCTCCATCACCTGTCTGATAACATTGCTGGTGTCCCTCTCAGAATAATAGCCTTGATCCAGGATCCAGTCAAACACCTCCCGACCTGTGGCTCTGCAAGAAAACACACAACATGCTGAGCTGCTTCTTCTGTGCAATTATGAATTATTCACACCCTGCTTTAAAAGTTGGCACCTTCAAAAGATTTACTTGATCATGCAGGTGTATAGCAGACACAAATCAGCCAGTCCATGCCACACATACAGCGTACAGCAGGGACGAGGCATTAAAATAATGAATGCAAATCCAAACAGACAGGTAGGAATGTGACAAGGACGAGGCGGTATAATCGTGCTAGGACAGTCTGAGCGGAGGGTTTATTTCTCATGTCTCAGGCAACAGCAGCAGCGGCTTTAGCTTCTTGAAGTCAGTATCAACATTATAGAAGGGAAACTTTGCCGCCAAACAACCTATGCTGGAGGAATTTGGTTTCTGCAACATTTTCTTCAGCGTTTTGCCCTTTGGATCCACACGTCATCGGAGAGACAGGCAGCCTCTTGCAAATGCTCACATGTAAATTTGTGCACATGTTCTGTGTGCTGTATTCAAGAAGTCAAATGCACTTCTTTGTTAAAATCTTAGCAAAATATTAATGTACACAGATTCAGAATGTAAACTTATGGGACAAAATGTCTGATATTTTATACACTTTGCAGTGTATATACAGCCAAATAGACCTGCCACTGTCTAATGTCATCAATAATAATCCAATAGCAATATTTACAAGATTAAAAGAAAATTGCTCTCTTGTATAACTTTTGAAAGTTCTAACTATAACCCTATAAAGCCTACTGTATCATTTACACTCAATTTTCTAAGTTCTCTAATTTTTCAACATGATCAGAACTTTGCTGAGAAATTGTACACAATCTACTACATGCATTCTGTTGTCTGATTGATATTTTATACTTCTTTAGCAAGTAGTATAATTTTAAAAACGTCCCCCTTCAGGTCGTGGAACGTATATTGTTAGTAATATTTCAAGATAAACACTTACTAGACTGCAGCAACTTCGGTTTAGATGATTATCCATAATTTTTTAAGAAAAATCAGGTTAAAATGTGAGTATAAATATGTTACAACAGGTTTTTAAGGGACCTTTATTTGTACTTTATTGTATTCCATTGTATTATACTGTATGTTTACATAATTTGAAAATACTTTAAAGGGTTAGTTCACCCAAAAATGAAAATTCTGTCATTAATTACTCACCCTCATGTCGTTCCACACCCGTAAGACTTTCGTTCATCTTCGGAACACAAATTAAGATATTTTTGATAAAATCCGATGGTTCAGTGAGGCCTCCACTGACAGCAAGTTAATTTACACTTTCAATGATGCCCATAAAGCTACTAAAGACATATTTAAAACAGTTCATGTGACTACAGTGGTTCAACCTTAATGTTATGAAGCGACGAGAATACTTTGTGTGCGCCTAAAAAACAAAATAACAACTTTATTCAACAATTTCCTCTCTTCCGTATCAGTCTCTGACGCGCGTTCACGAGAGCACCATGACGCATGCGTGTGGTAATGAGAGATACATGTGTCGTCTCATCTTCTGCATTATCCAAACTTTCAAGCTGTGGCATGACAATATCGCAATCGATGCAGCACACGCTCTCCTGTTCAGTAGGCATCGCTTGGCACTGATGACATCTACACCACCAGCTCTCCATTGCTCTCTGTCTTTCAGAAGCTTGTGGCTGTGGTTGTGTTGCAGCCTCTTCCATCTATTTTAGTTCATTCTCTATATATTCTTATTTGAATAAGTAAGGTTGTGCAAAAAAATGCAATTCATCCACTGTGTCGAAATCTGCAGACATATTTATGAACTGTTTCATGTACAGCATGCATCTTCCTCTGTTTGTGCGTCTGGGTCATATGTCAGAACGCCAGCTCCTGCGTCATCACCACACGCATGTGTCGTGGTGCTCTCGTGAACGCGGGTTGTAGACTGATACGGAACAGAGGAAATTGGTGAATAAAGTCATTATTTTGTTTTTTTGGCGCACAAAAAGTATTCTCGTCACTTCGTAACATTAAGGTTGAACCACTGTAGTCACATGAACTGTTTTAAATATGTCTTTAGTACTTGTCTGGGTATTGAAAGTGTTAATTAACTTGCTGTCAATGCAGGCTTCACTGAGCCATCGGATTTTATCAAAAATATCTTAATTTGTGTTGAAGATGAACGAAGGTCTTACGGGTGTGGAACGACATGAGAGTGAGTAATAAATGACAGAATTTTCATTTTTGAGTGAACTAACCCTTTAAGGCCAAATGCCTTTTATTAATATGCATAAATGTTTAACTTTTTTAATAGTTAAGTAAAATATTTAAAATGAGTATGATGAAGAGCAAATTAGTTTTGCTGTGGTATTGACAACTGAGAAATTTCCAACTACTGAAATCATTACACTCCTCCCTGTACAATAACAAAACAAAAAAACAATTTCCTCATAAACTGATTTCAGGACTTACAGCTCAAGGAAGAGGTAGTACTCTTTCCGGGTCTCGTAGACATCGACCAGCTGGAGGATGTTGGGGTGTTTCACCCTGAGGAGAGATGGACAAACAGTTAAGAGACAGTTTGCAGCACATTGGAGGCTGATACACACACAGCGTCATACCCAAATCCACCCCGGCCCACCATCAACCCCATACTCATGCCCCATCTGCCACCGCAGAGTCATCCAATGCCAGTCATACACGTCTGCATCCCTACGATTTGCATATCGCATGGATTCCTATATCCGTTATAATCATATTTAATTAAACAACAAATGTCAGTATTACCATTAATGCTCTGTGGCTGAATCACATCTGTTCAAATCAACATTTATGTATGATTTGTGTAACTGATTTCAAATATATGCCAGCCTGAGGAGGTGGCTTCGCCAGCTGAGTCTTGGTTCCTCCCAAGGTTTCTTCTTCATCTACTAAACTTCGGGGAGATTTTCTTGGCCACTGTTGCCTTTGGCTAATCACTGGGGTGTTTGTAATGCATTGTTCTTACTTTAAAGTTGCTTTTGAATAATATGTATTATAATGAAATTAAATGAATTGAAATAAACTGAATAGCAGATGTAACTAAAAGTTTGCAGGCAACTTCCCTTAGAGCCAATTCCAGCATGTATAATCGTATGATTTAATTAATTATGCAACACGGACACTGTAAAGGAGTGTTTCAGAATTTTTTAAAGGTGGTTATGTCAGCCAACTTTTAAATTAAGAAATTAATACACTGATTATGCTTTGAAGACACTAATGTGCACTTCTGCCAGGAAAAGAGAGGGGAAGAGAGGTGAACTTGTAAAAAAAAATGCTCATTCTAAAAGTGACATTTCTTTTATGTGTTATTCATGAGCTGTTGTGATTTGTGAGCGGGGACACAAATGCAGCACTGCAGGATCAAAGTGACATCAGTGACTCCGCTCACGGTAGATCAGCCTTTTAGATGCAGTATAATCATATAATCATACACTGATGCAAAGCATTTATATCTGATATCTTAAGGCTTTGACATGTTTGGAATATTAAACAAAATTCATTGCATCATTAGGTGTTTAGTGTACTTTCCTGTTCCTTGAGAGGACTGAAAATCTCGATAATGAACACCAGCTACGCATGACTCCACAAAGTCAAGAAGCTTTTTGTTAAAATCTACCATGTGGTTTTTACTTTTTACAGAATTATAAATAAGCAATTTGCAAGCTATTATATGGGTTTTTGAAGCAGAAACATAACGTTCAATACTCTTACAAAACCTCAAATCTCTGTGCCGTTAAACTGGATGTTATTTTATTCAAATCATGCTTATGTGCAGTAGCTAGAAGTTTGTATGCATATATTTGCATAAAGTATGCAGTGAAAGTAAATTATTAGTGCCTATCATTCATCAACCTCAAACATGGCTTATTTGAAACACGTAAGTAGTAGCCTAACGTTATCCACTCGCTCTAACGTTAACGTTAACCAAGAAAAAAAACAGAGATTCATAAATAATCATTACTTTTGTCGGTGCACTGCGGCAAACTTTTATATTTAAAGGCTTACTCTTATGGTTTAGCAGTTTTCTGCAGAACAATGTTAGCAATGTTAAATGTAATATTTTTCTCAGCACTGAAACGCAAACCATTTTCCACATTCCAGAGGAATTACAGTGTTTAATGGAGCTTTAATAATCACTATTTACAAATGAAAATTATGATTAAAAAATATGATTCTCTTTACACTAAATGAAATCAAAAGAGCAGACCTGAGGACCGCAGAGGACTACAAAATGATTGTAAAGGTTTTGAAAAAGAAAACTGTTTAACTCACATCTTTAGGATGACAATCTCATTTTTGGCAGCCTTCCTCACTTTTCTTCCATCTTTCTTCAGGAATTTTTTGCAGGTGTACATTTTCAGAGTGTTTTTATCCTTCGCCCTGAAGATCTCACAGAACTCCTCCCTTGAGAAGAAATTAAGTTTATTGTACTAATTACATTAGAATTTATATTGACATTAGGAAATAGTTCACCCAAACAATTTCTGTTAACTCAACAGAGAATTACTGCATGAGGTCTTAATACATAGCTGGAATACTCTATTCTGATTGGTCAATCACATCATTCTGCGGTAAAACATTTTGTATAACTGACCATTGTCCTTGACTGACTATACTAGATTCATGTCTCTCATAACACTCCACAGTCTCACATAATCAACTCATTTCAACTGAAATCAATATTTTATATCCATTTATTTGTTAAGTAGCAGTATAAATAAAGGCATAATGTACAGTCAGTCAATCATTGTTGCAAAATAAACCCCTTCAGGATGATACAGGATAAATTTTGTGATCCTGAACATTATCCCTTACAAATATTGTATATCTGAGAACAACTTTTGCAGCTTAGATGCACAAATAAAGGGGACGGAATACACAAAAACACATTTCACTTACGATTTAACAATCTGCCCCAGATCATATTTGTCTGTGATTTCTGTAGGACTGTTGTAGTCCTTCTTCTCGCCAGGATTTAAACAGCCGAATGGCATGGCCCACCCTGCCCTTGAGAGAAACAGAAGGAGTGAGAGAGGTTAGGGTATAGATCCATTTAATTCCAGTTATCAACACTCTTAATTCATTGCACAATGTGTGAATATGTATTACTCACTCACACCAATTATTCTGGATTAATATGCGTGTTCACTTCATATCACATTCTGTGACATTTTCATTCCGAAGGGAAATAACAACTGTGCATAAACACTCCTCTTTGACATTCACAAACAAAACAAATTCAGTGGCAAATTCCAAACAATGAGCACTGCTGAGGGATTTCTTTCTCTGCCAATCTAATTTCAAATGAAACAATATTTATGGAACTTATGAAAAATGTGAGTTGTGCTGCACATGCAAAACTTGACATCACAATGCTAGGGTGTTTTGCCATGTGGTTAGAATGGTTTTATAATGTGATATAATGTGTTGCTGTTTCCCCTATGGTGTTCTGGTTGGTTTCTAGGGCGTTGGTAGGATGGTTGCTTACCTCTTTATGATAATCTGCTATCTATATCAAGCTTGGGATCCTATTTCTGTTCAAGTCTATGGGATTTCTTAACGTCTGCCAGGCAAAAAAACAACAACAAAAAAAACAACAACATAATAATACCATAACCTCTCCTTAACAAGCTGCATGATGTGAGGTATGACCCTTAAAAAATAAGTTTATTCAAGTCTGCTATTAGTATACTTCTTTTAAACTAAAAAATATATTATAAAAATAATATTCTAATATACTTAAAAACAAAATATACTTAAAATGACACTTAAGTATACTTGACTTGTAACTGACAGAAAGGTCTAAGTATATTTGGCCTATACTTGTACTCTATCTTTTGATTGAGATATACTTTAAAGTATAATTAAGTATTCAAAGTATACTTGGCTTGTAGTTTACTCTTTTGATTAAGTAGCCTATTAAATACTTTTTTCCCTCATAGTTTTATATACTGTCTTATAAACTTGCATTTCTTGAAAATATTTATTTATAAAGAAAACAGATATGATCCTAATTCTGAGGATGTGAATTTTTAGTCCACTGGTGCTACTAGTAAACTGTCAGTATACCTGTAGTATAGTTGCAGCACAAACGAAAAACAATTCTAAACTACTTTTGTACTCAAAGTTTACTACCGTTTCACTTAAAGTATAAAAGTATACTTTTATACACTAAAAAATTGGCCAATTTAGTCCCAAGTAGCATTGAAATACTACACTTACAAGTACTAGTACACTGATATTAGTATACTTACTACATGAAGTACACTTAAAATATACTTGAACTTTACTTAAGTATACTTAATAAAATGAACTTGAAGTATTTGTAAGGGATTGTCCATAGCATAAATTCTTTAAAGTTAGTCAGTAAGCATAAGTCAGTGAAAGGAAGAAAAACACTATCCTATCCTATAGACAAGCAGGTAAAAAGAGCAGCTGAATGATTATGGGCAAAGGAAATAGGGTGATGAAGACAAATGTGACTTTTGTGCACCTTTTACCACACTTACAGTTTATAATTAAAGTAGGGCCTATTTTTTTCAAGATATTTTAAAATGTTTGCTGTATGGTTAAAAATACTGACACTATTCCTGAGAGGAAAAAAGATAAGTTGCGTATACGTCGCATTTTTTATTACATTCAGAAATAATGTAAATTAGGCCTACCGGTAAATAAAGTAAAATATTTACAAATAGCCTAGCTTATAGCTTTGTTTATAATGTTTGTAAACATAAATTATGAACAAAACTGTCCTATTTTACTTCCCCTTACTCCACAACAAAACATCTAAAGTTAACAGTTGGCCTGTTCAGGCTATATAAACGTCAAGCCAAAATGAATAAAAAATTCTCTTTTCTTTTTTAACGCCATTCCAGCTTCTATTGCTATATTCATAATATTTAATATATTATTAAAACTAAATAAAACGAAAACAAATAAATTTAAAGTGAATCTGAAGCCTACCTTCTCATTCTGCACGAATCCAACTGTTTCCATTTTCGCAACGTAGGCCTATGCTAAACTATTATTTATTTAGTATGTAACGTTTAGCTTTGTACTTCACTCGCATTATCGACGTAAAACATCATTCTTCACATATAACAGCACAGTGAGGTGGTGGTCACGGATGGTAAACGGCAGATTTACAGACTTGAATTGAGCAGTGTACCGTTTAATATATGTTTGGTTGACTGTATTTTATTTTAATATTTAACAGGCTGCAAGCGATATAAATAAGCAATGCAAGAATTTGGGTGTGAGCACACAGGCGCCGGCGTGACCACTGGAATTTATTTTCCTTCCAAAAAACAGTAAACTGTACTCCGTAATTTATGGTCATACAGGTAAAAGAAAGACATCATTCATACGTTTACAAAAGACACTCAAATAACGAAAACAAGCAGAATGTCTCAGTAGATCTTTGGAGTGCACCACAATGAAGCAAAACTCAACACGTTTTCTTTCGTTTTGTTAATCTGTAGACCTAATTATTTAAGTGAAATATATTTCGCGTAGCCTATAGGCCTAAACATTCCTTTTTATTTTTATATGTTATGTAGCCTATAGTTTTATTGTTTACTCTGTTCACAGAAGCGCTGCAGGTCCAAGATGTGACGTTGTGTGAACTCACGTTCTAATATCCTCCAATTTTCGCTGGTTTCAAAACACACAACAAGCTGCATATTACTTTTTCACTTAAATGTAGGCATAATGCTTGACGGTTGGTGACATACATCATCGGAAAAACTAATGCCAGGGCATTGCCATTGTGACTTACCTAACCTACGATGACTTGACAGCTGAGCTTGAGCACGTCTGCGCGGGCATTTCACTCACGTTGGATGCGTCAGCATCACATCTGCATAGGCTGTACTATTTGAAATCGTGATTGGTTGACTGCTAAATCAAAATATTAAACGGAACGATAAAATAACGTTATTAACCGGTTAATGGCCATTTCAAATTAGCGTTTCTGTTCAGAACGATTAAATTTGATTTAGTTTCCGTTTCTGGTTATGTTCCGGTCAAAATTTCATTCATTTCCGGTTTTCGTTATCGTTCCTTGAATCGGTTCAGAGCCCTAATGCAGACACAGAGAAAGGCAAGACATAATGTACAAACACAGCCAAGCAGAAAGAGGACAAGCTTTCTGATTTACTGTACATCCTCAGACGCACAGATTGTGTCATCCATTTCTCTCCCTCTCTCATATTGCTCGTTCCTCATTTTTCTCCTCTCGCTGTGCTCCACTTTATCTTGTTCCTTCCCTCTTTGTTCATTTTTGTAAACCTACATATAATACTAAGAAGTTTGTTATGTAAGTGATGAAGCTCTCTGCTCTATGATTAATTACACTTCTGTTAGCTGTGTAAATTTCCTTAAAGGGATAGTTCACACCAAAAAAAAAAAAAGATTCTGTAATCATTTACTCTTTTATGTTGTTACGATTTTCCTTCATCTGTGGAACACAAAAGGAGGAATTTTGAAGAATGCTCAAGTTGTTTTTTTATATACAATGAGAGTATATTTAAAGGATTAGTTCAGTTCAGAATTAAAATTTCCTGATAATTTACTCACCCCCATGTCATCCAAGATATTCATGTCTTTCTTTCTTCAGTCGAAAAAAAAAATTAAGGTTTTTGAGGAAAACATTCCAGGATTTTTCTCCATAGTGAACTTCACTGGGGTGCAACAGGTTGAAGGTCCAAACTGCAGCTTCAAAGGGCTCTACACAATCCCAGCCGAGGAATAAGGGTCTTATCTAGCGAAATGATCGGTCATTTTCAAAAAAAAAAAAAAAAAAATATATACTTTTTAACCACAAATGCTCGTCTTGCACTGCTATGTGATGCGCCACACATTACGTAATCACGTCGGAAAGGTCACGCGTGACATAGACAGAAGTACCGAGCAAGTGTTTAGAAAGCGAACGTGCAAAGACTAAGTCAAACAGCCTTTACAAAAAAGGGTAAAACAATGATGTCGGACGGTTTTGAAGTTGGAGAAGAAAATGAGTTTGAGTTTTTTGCCCTACCGCAGTACTTCCGCCTACATCACACGTGACCTTTCCAACGTGATTACATAATGCAATGCGCATCGCAGAGCTAGTGCAAGACGATCATTTGTGGTTAAAAAGTATGTAATTTTTTATTTTTATTTTTTTTATAGAAAAAACGATCGTTTCGCTAGACAAGACCCTTATTCAGTAGTAGAGCCCTTTGAAGTTGCACTGAAACTGCAATTTGGACCTTCAACCTGTTGAACCCTGTTGAAGTCCACTATATGGAGAAAAATCCTGGAATGTTTTCCTGAAAAACCTTACTTTCTTTTTGACTGAAGAAAGAAAGACATAAACATCTTAGATGACATGGGGGTGAGTAAATTATCAGGAAATTTGAATTCTGAACTGAACTAATCCTTAAAGTAATTACTGGGTTTAGCAATTTGTGTGGACGATCCATAAAGTGGGTCTTTCTTCATAATTTACTAATTAAATAAATGCATTAATGCCATAAAAAATTTAATACAGTTATATATAATAGAAATAGCATAATTATAAATGCAATATTTAAGTAATTGCATGTGTTAACATGTTAACTTTGATCATATGTAGATGCATTTTTTTTTTCTGATTTTTTATTATTCATTTCCCAGTTTGGCACAATGTAAAGTTCCCCATGTTGGGATGCACTCTTAAAGCACATTTATAGCACACTCTCTCCACATCCATATGCTTTCATATTACTAACACAGCATAATGGGCCGTTTGGCACAAGCACAGAATGTATATAATGTGTATTAAGCATTATCATCAAAGAATCTGGCCTGCAGGTCTTTGGAAGAGGGCAGATATGTTGATCAATACTCTGAGATGTTTTACAGCGGCCTGTGTGATTTTCTGCTGACAGAAAAAATGATTTAAAGAATGCAGGTTGAGAGCCAAACATCTGACACACTAGATTTTTCCTCTAGGATATTAATTCTTCTTTTTATGATCAATATATTATTAATATATAATATTACATTAATATTTTCCTACTTAAGGATAAGGTACTGTTTATGTTCAATGAAAATAAATGCTATACATCTTGAGATGCCTCATTTATAGAGTTGTTTTTCTTCATGAATCTTCATACTCTAATGCTAATCCTCCTGGGTTTGAGTAATATTGATCGTCTGTGAGAGTTTTCGTATTTGAATAAGCATTTTGTAGTTCTACTCCATGCTAATGTTTAAATAATGATGTAAAATGACATATATTAGGTATAATAAATGCTGCTGTGCATTTAAAAGATGATACACAAGAAAAGCAATTTGTCTTCAATTTCCTGGCCTGGTTTTATCTCTCCAATGATGCAATTACAATAACGTAATTCATAATACATTTTGAATAATTGCAAGACCAGTCCCTCTTCAAATGTATCAGAGTCCACAGAGCATTCCTCTCTTTTCATGAAGCGTTCCTCTGCGCAACAAGCAAAGAACTTAATTGGCTGAAAACTCATGAGGTTTTTGGAGAAGTGAAGAGAGCAATAGGAAGCAAGAGAAACAGATAGAGAGCAGGAGGAAGAATACAGCGGCATTCTGCAACATCATCGCCAGCTCCTCATTACTGCCTCTCGAAAGAAATCAGGCGATCCAGAACTTAATTCGAAACAGGAAACTTCTAAGAAAAAAGAAATGAAAGTTCCTTTGCTTTCCCAAGGGCACTGTGAATGCTAATTAAACCCAGTGGCTGGTACATTAGACTCTGTTTCAACCTTTCTGCAGACCGTAGAGAAATACAAAAAATAGAAACTAGGGGAGAGGGAATGATAATAATCTCATGTAGGGAATAAGCAAGGGAAAGAGAGAGAAATAAGAGAGATAGTCTTGCTACACACATCAATCATGAGTCATGAGGATTGATAAAATGACAAGAGACAAAAAGAGAAGACAATAGTATTCATTATTCACACACCAGCATCTGCGTCTCTCAGGAAGGGTGGTTTGCAGTAATCGAGCATCTCGTGTATCCTGCGGCATTGTGCTACCCGACCAGCTGAAACTTCACTCTCATAATCACACCATCTTCTCCAGTTTTCAGAGCTGGCAAAATCTGTGCCTCCCTCTATCAGTCCCATCTGCCTTTAGTTTGTAAATACATGACATCAGGTTGGGCCACAGATAGGCCGAGACGGAGATCGCTGAGCTTCTGATGGCCCACAGATTGGCTTACAGCAGGTGGGTTTAGACATCTGATTCAGAGACGCTTTGAGATCCTACTGCACACTGAGCTGGGTCAAATTAACCAGGGATTGGGGCAAAAATACAATTAAGTGTGGCAAAAGTCCACTAGATATTTCAAATGTTTTGACGCGTGACGCGATGCAACAAAAGCAAATAGAACCCATTATAATCAGTGATGCTGTCTACATTGGATGCGACTAGGGCTGAAACGATTAGTCGACATTATCGACAACGTCGACAATAAAAAACTGTCGACAAATATTTTTGTTGTCGAATAGTCTTTTGATCTCATACGACCTATTTGAAGGGCCTGCAATAACGCGGTTTGACCAGTGGGGCGCAGCCCTCCCGGATCCAATCCAATAAAAGAAGACAGCGCTTTGGAGTGCATAGTGCAAACGAAGTCGAACCCGTAAAACGTGGGAGACTAATGTACCTTAAAACATAACAAATATAACAAAGCATAACTACAAAAAAATACTGTCATGCGGGGCCACCAACTCTCATTCAAACTCACTGTTCTCACGCCACACGTCCATTTTCTCACGCGGTGAAAGATACATAGCAGAGCAAAGAAGACAGACAACACGCCGACAGATAAGACAGATCAGGTTACTTTTGATATAAAACAAAGTCTCAGCTTTTAAATTCTGTCAATTTTACTTCGGGATTCAAACAATGCATGTGGTTTTGGCGCTCTTTAACGTGGTGTGACAGATCGCTGTAGCGCCTCGGGTCAAGCGGCACGTGAACCTATCATCTCCTTCTCTCTGCTATTACAGCACAAAATAAACATGAATAAACATCAAAAAGTATGTTGAAAGATATACAGCTTACTGAAATGAATCCATCTCTAATGTAATCACTTAATCAGAGTTTCAACCGCAGAAAGAACTCAAAACAGCTTGCAAACAAAAATGTCACAAAATGTTACATTTACCTCAGGAAAGCCATTCAATGACCATAAACTCGATAGTTAGTTAGTATATATATATATATATATATATATATATATATAAAATCTAGAGAGGGGCATTTTTCAAAAAAATGCACAATATTACATATTTATATTTTTACTGTTATTAAAAAGTTATTATTACAATTCCCAGACTTAAAAACACAGTACCAGTCATTGTAACAGTTGGACTATTGATGACTTCTGAGGAAAGAAAACCTGAAGGAGATTGGTCTATTCAGTTGGCTTGAAAATCATTAAAAATACACTTTCAGAAGCTGAAGTGATTTCCTTGTTTTATTTACTAGTTAAAGTACAGTATAACTCAATATTTTAACTAATTGCTAAAGTGGAATACTCGAACAAAGCCTACTGATTAATCAGCGTAATAATCGATGATTAGTCGATTAATCGTTCTAATAATCGTTAGATTAATCAATTATCAAAATAATCGTTTGTTGCAGCCCTAGACGACAAATTCCCGACAATAAACTGATGCCACCCTTCTATATCTGACGTACTTTAAGCACTCATGCTACTTCTGACATGAAGAACAAATGAATTTGCAATGGTTGCTTTGTTGCGAATGATCGTGATTTTAACGGTAAAAGACTGTAAAAATGCTACAGTAAAAAACTGTTAATTGGTTAACAAAAAGATTCCGTACTATATACAGTGAATTACTGTAATAGATCTAACTGTACATTTAATGTAATTTTACAGTAAAATACTGTTAAATTTTGTTTGAAAGTGAAAAAGAACAAGTCATTGTATAATTTGCAGTGAAAAACCGTAAACTGACATTCCCAGAATTCCCTGCGTGACACTTCACATTTGATGTATTTTGTTTCTTCTTAGTTTTTTTTCTAATCAGTTATGTTCATTAGGGTTTTATATTACATCTAATGTTATTAAATTAATGTTTATTGCATTTTTTAATGTCATGTGTGTTACCATGATGGTATTTAGTGCTTGTGTAAATCTGTAAAACCTAAAATGTTGCATTTTTTACGGTAAATTTCTGGCAAGCCACAGCTGCCAGTTTTTTACTGTAAATTTAACTGAATTGTTTTACAGTGTAGACAGCCTCAAGCTGTTGCAGCGCGATGCAACGACTGTCGTATCCGGTGTAGACAAGGTGTAATATCTGATATACAACATAATATGCATGTAAGCCTATCTAGCTATGAGTTTAGCCTCTGCAGAGACAGTAGTGACCTGTAGCTGTCAGATATCTGTGTTCACTGTCTCAGAAAAGGGTGTTTTTGAATGTATTACTAATATCAAATGGTTTTTAATAAGATCAAATAAAACATTGAAAATACTCCTAAAAAACGCAACCAGCAAATCAGTGATATGATTCAACAGCTTAAAATACTGATGAAAATGTAATGGTAGCCAGCAGAGAGCTGTATAATCTTGTACGGGGACTGGCCAATTATAAGTACATGCTCATACTTAGAATTGGGGATTTAAACAAAACCCTAAGTATTAAAATCCAGTTAGCAATTCATCATGCACATACTACAGATATAATACCTCAAATCATGCAGATTGCTGAAGAGAGATGTGCTATTATTTTTTAAAGCACAGTATGATTTTCCTTTATGAATGATATATGGGCAAAAAAATCCCAGTTACAGCCACAAGTATTTGACATAAATGGGCAACAGCATAAAATATTGAATATTTAAATAAATCAGTTTCCAGGATGCACATATGACCCCCTAATACTGAGACTGAACTGAAGAATATATATTGTTTGTGCCAGGCCTCTAGATGGCCACTGAACATCACTGACACATCGCTGAAGACTTTGTCCAGCTTAGTTGTCCTCTGTTTTCGTCTTCAGTCAATGTGACTCTCAGATCTCATCTCTAGACAGCTCCCCCTGGCACATTCTTGCTTACAAATCTGAGTAAAAATGTGAGTACTGATAAAGGAGCATCTGCTGTCCATCCACTGTCATGTGGGCTTCACTCTATCCTGTTTGGGCATTGGAGTGTTTTTCAAAGACTTTCTGAGGCCAGTTTCAAACGTGATGAGATGTTTGAGTCGGGCACAAATAGAGTGGCTGCCTCCACGAGAAGCTCCAAGCCTCATTGCATTGTTGGACCAGCGGAGGAACACACAAAATAATGAGCAGGGTGAAATAAGAGAGGAACGCTCTATCAATTATTTCTGTGTAGCGCAGCTCTCTGACAGTTTCTCGCAGGCTGGGAGCTCTCCAGCTCTGGAACGACTGTTCCTCTCAGTTATTCCCTGTGTATTGTTGAACCAAGGCTCCTCCGATTCCTCATTGTTATTCCTTTCCTCTGCATGGCTTTCTCTCCTTCTCTCTGTCCTTCTCTCTCCTCTGGCTGTGTGATTTGCAATGGTGTACTCCATTATTATTGATCATTTTGTTAGAGAATGAAAAATGCATCATACAGCATATACACAAACAACACCTTTGTGGCTGGCAGGGTTGGCACTCCGCTGTTGAAACTTTCTGAGACAAAAGAAATCTCTCTCTGCATTAATCTTGTTCTGTGGATGATTGTGTAAGATAGAGAAAACCGCAGAGTGCTACGGTATGGCAGCAAAAGCTTTACCCTACTTTTTTGTGAGTCGACTACATAAAGAATCTAATCACCATCGCCATGTAGAGAGTCTTCAATACACCAATCTGGTCAGTGCTTTAGGTTTTCTTCTTTAACTTGCTAAAGATGTAAAGTTCTTAAAGCTCTAAGGTCTGATAGGGTTTTTTCCTATTATAACATCCAGAGTTAGACACAGTTCAGCTGTCAGTAATGCATGGGAACAGAAGACTGTAGAACACGCTGAAACCATGCAGCAACCTCTCACTGAAGCTCAATGCTTTATTTTTTTAATCTCACAGCAGCTGTGCCAGTGAACTTTTTTCTTTTTTTTGTTCCAGGCTCAGTAGAGGACAGCTGATGTACATTGGAATGTATGTAGATTTATAAATTATAAATCCAACTTCAGACCATAAGGCTGAGAGTACAGGGAATTGTGTAAATGCAATGTGAATGAACAGCAATGTGCAGAGCTCCTCAGTGCAGCTTAGTGATCAAGAGACAAATGCTAATATAGACTACCTTTCAAAGGTTTGGGGTCAGTAAGATTTTTTTTTAAATTAATACTTTTATTATGCAAGGATGCATTAAAGGGTTAGTTCATTCAAAAATGAAAATTCTGTCATTAATTACTCACCATCGTTCCAAACCCGTAAGAGCACTGTGTTTACTACGTCAACAGTGTAGAAGAATGACAGCGAAGAGAAGAAATTGTTGAATAAAGTCGTTATTTCTGTTTTGTTTTTGCGCAAAAATAGCATTCTCGTCACTTCATAAAATTAAGGTTGAGCCACTGTAGTCACGTGGACTATTTTAACGATGTCTTTACTACTTTTCTGGGCCTTGAAAGTGGTAATTCAATTGCTGTCTATGGAGGGGTCAGAGAGCTCTCGGATTTCATCAAAAATATCTTAATTTGTGTTCTGAAGATGAACGAAGGTCTTCCGGGTTTGGAACGCCATGAGGGTGAGTAATAAATGACAGAATTTTCATTTTTGGGTGAACTAACCCTTTAAGTTGATCTAAAGTGAAGACTTCACATTGTTACAAAAAAAATTTAAAATTCTGTTTCAAATAAATGCTGTTTCTAAGAAAATGTATCAATGTTTGCATAAAAATACAAAGCAGCACAACTTTTTTTCAACATTGATAATAAGAAATTTCTTGAGCACCAAATCAGCACATTAGAATTAATTCTGAATGATCTTTCTCTATATCAGTAAGCACTGTTTCTGCACTCCCTGAAACTCCTCGATTGTAGTCTTGAGTTTTCTTCCAGGAATGTACACGGCACAATATTCCTCATTTAAATAATTCCCGCTCAAGGCAAAAAAAAAAAAAAAAGAAGCCTGGTTGAGTTGCATTAGTGTGTTGAAACTTGCGATTATGGTAAGGGGTGTAATATTTCCAAAATACGCTCAAAGTGGTTGACCAATCACAAGACATTGGTCCAGCCAACCAATCAGAGCTCATTGTGCTTTTCAGAAAGAGGGGCTTCATAGAGACAGGAAACTAAACAGAGCGTTACTGACAGACTGGGAAGAGAGGTGCTGCAATCATGTCAAATGAAAAATGAAAAATAAAGTGTTTTTTTAACATTCAAGTGTTCAAACCTATTCTAGTAGACCCCAGAAACAAAATCAAGACTTTGTAAAAGGACATAATATGGCCTCTTTAATGATTCCATTATTATATTTATTATTACTCTCTTGTAGACATCCTGATAATTACATGCAGTTCACAATCTTTTTTATTCACAACTGAGAAAAAGTTGTGAAGGTCTAAAGTGCGTGTGAAGTGACCATGTGACTGATTTAGCATTTTAAACACACTGCATTTACATTCTGCAACAACATCAGACAGATTCATTTATGCTTACCAGAAGATCTGGCAACAAGCATAAACAGGGTGATGACAAATACTAACACACTTCCCAGTATTTCCATGACAACAGCAGACTGCTCTCTTACCAACACTGATATAATATACACACTGAACAGCAACTTCCAGCAATAAAACTAGCAAGGGATAATTTTTACGTGCATCGATGTATCATCGACTTCTGTCAGACTTTACAGTCTCATTTGAAAGAGTTATGCATTTACTTTGTTTTTATATGCTCTTCACACATCTTTTGCTACGCTTAACATCGATGGCAATTCCATTGCAGGATGGTCAAATGAATCTTACAGGGCTGCGAGGAGTGACGCATGCACATTTTCAGTGACTCCAGAGAATGTTTTCCAAAATTACTGCCATAAATATGTCTCTTCATTACAGAACGAAGAGTTTATGAGTGTGCACACCGCGTGCACGCACTCATTTCATTAGATGTCTATGCCTCATATGCTGCTTCAGCTACACACTTTTTAATTGGCTTGCATAAAATTGACATTACAAGAAATATTTTAAGCTCACACGGCAGATAAATAATAATGAAGTCAGTTTGAATGCAAGCTGCACAGTAATTGAAGGTCCATTCGGATTGCTGACTGCAGTAGTCAGGAGAGGAGAGACAAATTACAGGCTATAAATTCTAGCGTGCTTGGCATCCATTTGGAAGGAGTGTGAATGTGTTTTCAGATTCATCTGATCACTTTCAAGTATAATTTTCATGATAAAACCTTTTACAAATACTTTCTTAGCGAACCCAGAAGCATTCAACATCTAATGAATTCAGTCATCTCCTTCTAGAATGTACTGTTTATAATTACCAAATAGACAATTTCTGCATTTTAATGCATTCATCATCTCATGCATCCATGCACCTGTCCTACCATGCTCATATAAATGTATTCAGTTATGACAGGTGCACACAGGCCTGTGGGGAGCACTGCAGTACACTGTGCTTCTTTTCCCTATCGCTGTCCTCTATATTGTAGTTGTACAGTCTGCCTCTCACATGCTAAATATAGTTAGATGTGTCTTACAGTGTCAGCTGGCAAAGACTGCACCATCTGCATTACAACTACATGAACAAATGCACACAAGTTCAGTTCAGTTTTATTCTGTTCTGGAATATCTTCTCATATTCCATTCCATTTACTCCACTTCTGTAACCAGCTAAGAAGTTTAGTTTAATAGTGTATAAGATTAATTGTGTTCATTTCCTGCTGAGCTTCCTCCTGGAATTGAAGTCCCCATTTGTGCCATTAGAAAAGGCTCTGAGGAAAATGGAACCAAGTAACTTATAAAAGGAAATCAATAATATGACTAATCAATGGCTAATTCTACATTATTCAGGGGTAACTGCACTCTCATTTGCCTCACTCAATATGCACCAATAATACTTCCCAGCCTATCAAGCATAAAGGGCATTTTTGACTCAGAAATATCCTTTTGTCCTTGATCATAATTTCACTTTTTTTACTTTAACTAGTGTGCAATGTTTCTGTTTGAGCATAAACAACATCTGCAAAGTTACGACGCTCAAAGTTCAATGCAAAGGGAGATATTTTCTCTTTTTAAGGACTACAACAAACGGCTGGTAGTGACTACTTTGAGCTTCTTCTGGAGTTGGTGACATCACAAACCCCAACATTTACATAAACCCTGCCTCCGGGAAGACGAAACAAAGGGGGTGAGGCCATGTTGGGCTGCTTTAGAGAAGCCGTCATTTTACACCAGACTGCTTCACAAACGAGGGTCAATTCAATGCTATATTTGCACAAAAGATTAACATGATGGCACATGCCAGTCGATGAGTTGAATCAACTCCACAGCAACTACATAAATTTATCCATTAACCATTCAGAAACGTCCAGTTGCAGTCCAAAAGTTGTAACTTCTTCCTGAGTCTCTCCATTAGTATCCGACTCCGGTTTGAACAATGTAAGGCTGAACACCATAGCTGTGTCCGAAACCGCTCACTCGTTCACTCATTCACTAATCCCTATATAGTGTATGGCATTTGAGTGCACTTTATCTGCATGGAGTGAACGAAATGAAGTGAGTGAATTCGGACGCTGACGTATAGCTACACTGTTCGTCGGAGAGCTGGAGCTGTCGCAGAAACGGCTTGACACGCGATAAAACTATTTTATCCTACATGTTACTTAGATGATTAACAAATTTTTTTTAAATCGTCCACTAAATTATCATTTCTTAAAGTTTAATGAGTTAACAACAATGCCACAAATGATTAAAACACCTTGCTGTTAGTAAAACACATTAAATTGATTTAATGCCTACATAATATATTTTAATAATAAAAATAATAGCCTATATTTTTACCTTATTAATATCATTTGCTACACTCGCTCGCATTTCCGCTCTTTCACACGCGCTCTCAGTCCTCTCCGCATTGAATTTTGGGAAATAGTGCTTCAGCAAGTGTACATCGAATGTACACTCGAAATCGGAGAGAATTGTGGGTATAAAGTAGTGAACGAATGTAGGGAATGAAGTCGTTCACTCAGAATTCGGACACCACTACAAAATGGCCGACACCCGATATAGTGGACTATATAGTGGATAGGGAGCGGTTTCGGACACAGCTCATCACTGACAATCGTCATTTTGGCTGCATGAGATTCTCCAGCTTTGTTATTGTTGAGCAACTGACGCGAGAGCTGTTAAAGCTCCGCCCTCTTCTGGAAAGGGGGGCAGGAGCAGCAGCTCATTTGCATTTAAAGGGAAACACACAAAACGGCGTGGGACATGCTTGATGTTAAAAAGTGTTATTAAGCACAATAAGCAGTGAAAATGTACTCAAAGCGGTGCATGCGCAGAAAACCGGGTCTCTCAGCATGCGTTTGCAAAATTAATTTCTTTCACATCTTGTTGCGCTTGAATGGTCAAATACACACGCAATTATGTCAAAATGCTCATCATGTGGAGTATTTATGCAAACACAGCCGGTTATGTCTCAAGTGAACGTAAACAGTTGGGTGTAAACCGGATGTGTATCAGTATAATGGATCCATGTGTTTGGTCTAAAAGTGACAGCAGCCTAATGCTGCTGCTCTGTGACATTAATGTGAATCAAACAAAAGAGAAAATAACTTACTGCTCTTGACTGAATAACTTTATTTTAGCTTTAGTAAGAATAAATTTATATTTAATTCATACAGTGAAGACTACTGTATGCAATATTTTATTTTTACATTTGATTACATTTCTGTACTAACTCTAACTAAATTTTAAATAAACCTATTTTACCTGAAAAACTTATTTTTTGTTATATTGTATTTGTCCTATTGTTTGTAATTTCCTTCTTTTTTCTTATTTTTAATAACAGAAATTAGATAAAACGACACAAAATTACTATCTTGTAATATAAAGTTTATTAATCATATCGTGAAATAAGAATTTGGTCATATCGCCCACCCTACATGGTCTCCGCAAAGGCAACTCTGCAGAGTTCACTTCTTGCTCAATAATGGACCATAACTAATCTGATCTTATATTATTCCTTATTATCAATGTATGTAAACCTCTTCTCTTAAGTAAAAGAAATTGATTTATTTTTCTCAGATGGAAATAAACAGACAGTAAGAAATATTTGAGTTAATAAGCTCCCCTTCAACGTCAACTCTTCATGGTGGTAACAGATGTTGACTCCATAGAGGTGACAAGAAACAAATCCCAGCAATTACTGTTTTAACACTAATGCATTTTGCACTACAGGACGAGACAGATAAAGTTTCAAACCACACAAGAAGGCAAATCCACAGAGCCTGAGGAGTAATAGTCTTTTTTCACAGTTTGAAGGCACCAATTTGATTGCCTGCACAATGGAGAGCGCACTAAAGTATTATGGGAGCAAACAGACTATTGTGTGCAGCAGAAACTGTTTATATTTCAGGTTAACTCATTTCTGCATCTACTCATATGTATTATTTCCTGTGCAGAGACACGGATGACTGATAAAACATAATGGATGGTGCCTGCTTTTGCATTATCTTCCTTTCAATGTAGAACACTATGTATTGAAGCAATTTCACCTATGAGGGTAGGTAAAAAGTATATTTATAACAAATCTACTTTTGGCAGCACAGCATTGGTGGAAAACTGCTGCAACAAAGTAATTACACTAGTTGATGTCTTTAGTACTTTCAGTATATTATTAAGGTATTGTCGTTACAGTAGAATGGGATATGCTTTAAATGTTTTTGGTTCACAAATGAGAATAAACAAACATGCTGTATGTTTGCAATCCATGCCACATTTGCATGTGGAGCCCCCCGTTGTCAAACAGGCCAGGAGTCATTCATATGATAACTGGCAATGCTCTTAATTAAGGCTTTGTTTGCCTTTTCCCTTCAAAAGGAGATGAAGGAGCCATCTGATATTTTCCCCCATTTTAATCTTTAAAGTGCTGCCATGTAGCTTTCATTCCTATTTCTCTTTATGTTGTGGAAATCCGTCTTCTATCAGAAGAGTATAGTGGCTAGAGATGAAACACTCATTAAGACTGACTTAGCATTAGTATTATGCATCACTGAAGAGAGTCATACTGCATTGCTGCATGGCTGATGCTGTTTGGTCTTTGGTGTCCAGTCACAAGGGGAAGCTAGCACCATCTTCATGTAAAGCATGTTTCATAACTCTAAATGGAAATATATTACATTCTGGTCATTACAGGATTCACTCACAGATTTCTTGTGCTTGGTAGATGCTGCATGAGTCTTTGATGTTTAATCAAACAGGAAACAAGCTACGTTAGTTTTGCAGAATAGAACTCATTAGTAAGCAGCAGTTTAACAGACAGATGTAAAACTTGAACAGACAAAAATGATCCCACGGTATTTAAAATTTATATCTTTATATCTTTATATATATTTATAATATTTATATATAGGCCTAACTTCTACAAAACATTGTTTGAGAGCTAAGACTGTAAAATATGCTGCGTAATCGAGCTCCACTGGAAGGTATTTTTTCCATGGCTATGTCGGGCTGCTTTAGAGAAGAGGAAGAGTTGTTGTAGTAGAGTGTTGTTGCCATGCCGTCATTTTACACCGGACTGCTTCACAAACAAGGGTCAATTTATCACTGGATTTGCACAAAAGATTATCATGACGGCACATGAGTTGAACACCATTACTGACAATTGTCATTTTGGCTGCGTGAGATTCTCCAGCTTTGTTGTTGTTGAGCAACCGAAGCTCAAGCTGTTAAAACTCCGCCCTCTTTTGGAAAGCAGGCCGGGAGCAGCAGCTCATTTGCATTTAAAGGGACACACACAAAACGGCGTGTTTTTACTCACACCCAAATTTGACAAGCTATAATAAATGATCTGTGGGGTATTTTGAGCTGAAACTTCACAGACACATTCTGGGGACACCAGAGACTTATATTACATCTTGTGAAAAGGGGCATAATAGGTCTCCTTTAAAATATAAAATATAATAATTTTGGAAAAAGATAAAGTTAAAGGCAAATTATGCCTGGCAAGCATAAAATGATTAATTCAAGCTCTTTAGATGTAGAAAAAAAAAAAAAATTGTACATAAATATATAGAATATTTCTTTATCTATGAGGAATTCCAATATGTGACGATATGTGGTCTTATAAACAGAGAGCTGTGAGAAAATTATCACTTTCTCATGTTGTATAGAGACCAAAAGACCCAACTCCTTTGGGAAAATCACTTTAACTCACAAAGCAAGAAGATGGCATTTCAAACTAAATCTGTCAGAAACATTGTGAGACATAATAATGGAAAAGATGTGGGGTTTACAGAGGAAAAAATAAGCAGTCAACCAGGAATGAGTCCAGATTGAGACAAGAGAGGCAAAAGATACTTATTTGCCAATAAAACAGAGAATACTGAGCAATAGCTAATACAAATCAAATTCAAATGCCATATTATAGAAAAGCAAATTAATAAATAATGATCTAAACATATCTTTAAGTGAGCCACTGCAGACGTGCTCAGAGAAATTGCAACAAACACTGCCAACTGAGGCATATCAGCTTGTTTATTTCATTAAAATCATCGCCACATGCTCTCAACAGATGTCATTTTGAACCTTATGAGGCTATAAGTCGACTTTCAATACAAAACATGTTTTATTTGTTCAGGTTCAGCTTCTGAGTTCCCATCTTAAGCTATCTAGTGTCTTAATATGACTAATTTCTGTATCCATCATCTTAGGTCTTACTTGGTGTTCTGTCTTTGAACATCACAGAGTGCTGGAACATGCTGTAATTAGATTGGACGCAGCCCACAAACACATTAAGACTCGGAAAGAGAGCCAAAGACTGAAATTTGCAAGAGTTACTTGGGCCTTTATGTATTCTCATGGCCTGATTATTTTTGTGGTGTTATCGCTGTGCATTGGCAAGCCAATAATTTTATGTTGCTCTTCTTTGCCGCCCAGACATGCTGTTGCTTATATCCTTTTCACCTTCAGATATTACAAAGCTTAAAGTGATGTTAATTAATAAGACAACAGGCAATGTGATTTCAACAGAAAAGGAGAATGCGCAAACACATTAGTGTTAGTATCACTGATATACTATTATAGTTTTTTTCTATTGTTATTTATTTTTATATTTTCTCTTTTCATTTTAATTTGAAAGTTTTTTGTCATGTTTTGTAATTTTTATTAGTTTTTTGAGTTTTTTCTTTTAACTCTTTCTCCGGTATTGACAGACTTTTCTGGCAATCCATGTTTTCACTGTCATACAGTAGGGGGCTCTATTATGCATCTTCTGAAATAGAAAAGAATCTCCGGATCCAAAACTCTTTCCCGGAAAAGTCTGTCAATGCCAGCAATCCATGTTTTCACTGTTATTCAGTAGGGGGCGCTATTATGCATCTTCTGAAATAGTACAGAATCTCCGGATCCAAAAACAAGCAAAGAAGAAGCAGAAACAAGTGACAGAAGCATTGCTTACACACATGTAAAACAACGCGATCATTAAACATATAAATCAAAACTGCCTAACGTTACTGAATGAAAAGTCGACCCAGGACAAGGTATAGGACTGTGCAAGCTCTGGTGGTGTTGACGGACTCAGTCTACTCCATCTATGTTTTGATCATCGTACTGAATCCGATCCGGACGTAGCCTTTTACAAAAACACGATTTTCTCAGCTTTTTGTTCAAAATGTTCCTTTTTTATGAAACTTACCCACATTCAAGAATGCATGAAGCTAGATTTTTTTTTTAAGCAGATGCTCTGTTCTTTATTTTGCTATATATTTGAACATATATTGTATGTTCAGATATTCATACAGCAAAATACGCTGGGGGGCGGGGAAGAGTTAAATATGTGTATATTATATAAAATGTTTTTTTTAAATATTGTTTTTATTAAGTTTTAGTTTATTTAGTTTTAGTTGTTTTAGTACTTCAACTTAAACTAAATGAAAATTAGAAATGTTGCCTTGGCAAGTACCTGAAATAAAATAAATGATGTTATTTCAGTTAATGTTTATTTTATTTTAAGTAATGAAATTTTTTTATGGTTTTATTTAAACACAAAAAGTGTACTCTGTTAAATGCACACGCAAACATACGCATTCACACGTACACACACACACACGTGGTGCTCTGGGAACTGAAGCATGTCTCACACATCCTGTCTGCAAAAATCTGTCCTGGACGCTCAAAAGGGTGACTGCCAGCTCTTACCCAAGAACAGCAGGGACTTTCTCTCTCCCTCCCTCTCTTCCATTCACTCACTCTGCCTCTCTTTCTGCCCCTAAATTTAAGACCCGAGAAAACACAGGAAAGTGACCCTGTACTTTTTATCTTCACAAACAAATCCTGCTGCTCTGAGAAATTAAAATAATATAATTAATAATTTATCTTTAGCCTACACTCCTGCAGTCCTGACCCAAAGTTTCCAGTGACAAGCAATTTGTTGTTTTACACTGAATTCAAAACTGTTGCGTGACATGACGCAACCACAACCAATGAGATTTCACTGCTACCCAGGAACCAATCTGCAAAATGTCTGGTCACTCCTTGTGTCTGGTTAGGACAAAAACACATGGAATGGTTTCACGTACTGTAGATTTTTAATGCTTTTCCCATAGTTAAGATTGTGTAATGTGCATATGCACATGGAATGAAGCTATCGTCCACTTTATTTCATTACAAGGTGTTGAGGCCGTTTCAGGCAGTCATAGATGAAAGAATGACTGCTGCTCTTATAAGCTTTCAGACCAGCATTGTGAGCCAACAAAAATGCTCTCTGC